>CM061234.1:8487484-8944494 GCA_030844895.1 Ambrosia x helenae
AATGAGTCTGTGGTATTTGATTAAGATGTTAAATTATTGAATAAACTCTACTAATTTGGTTATAAGATACAAAAAAAAAAAAAAAAAAAAAACTCTACACAAGTTGCCTTCCATGTGCATGTACATTTCTGTTAACTTAATATATGTACATCCCATTTTGTTCAACTATTTTGAAATTAGTCCTTATGTGGTGGCAATGATATTATCACGTCATTCTCGTTGAATCTTATAAATGGTCAATTGGCCGTAAAATTTTGCTTTGTTCATTTGTTCATATTGTAAACTTTAAATGGATGGTACAGTGGTATATTGATTGTGATATTTGTTTGGGGATTGTGTATTTAATTAGACCGAGTTTAGAGAAATGGTGATTACTTAAATTTATATATAAAATTTACTGCATCCATTTATATATAAAATTTTGATAAGGAATGTTTGTAAAGTGGCAATAAATTAGCGCCTAATTTCGAGATACTGAATGGATTAGCGACTTAAATTCGAATTGATTAGCACAAAGTAATATAGGAAATAGTATTATGCATTATTACTGAATTGATTACACAATTGATTACACGCTTTTAAATTCGAATTGTAACTTTTCATTAATAATGATAATAGCTTAAAATCAGAAATTGATGTAATATTTCCATTCGTATATAGTAATCACCATTTATTATGCGATTGACTTGTATCAATTATCAATTCGTATGTATTGAAATCTAAAGTAATTGATTTCTTTTAATCCGAGATATATATATAAATGGTGATTGCTTAAGATTAGCAAAGTAACCGTAATACTATACATTATTACACCCCATATTATATTAAAACCGAATAATAACAATGGTAACTTTCCAATCTTATTATGTAATAATGGTGGCGTTAATTTAACTTAATTATTATTGTATAGACTCAATTATGGGTTGAAGAATACTTGTTTAATATGGTAAGTCGGTAATTGTTTCATTAAATTGATTTCCTAAAATATTCTTTTAATTGATTGGTAATCAGTTATTAATACAAAAGAAAAAAATGCAAATATTATTAAATAACGTAAAAATCCTCATGAAGAATTCAAATAAATTACATTAAAAATGAAAAAAATAAATAACGTCTTAAATTTCTACATCAATGAAATAATCAGTTTTCTAAAACAACATTAAAAAGCACAAACCAAAAGCACAAACTGTGAGAATAACCAGAAATAAATAACGTTAAAAACAACATTAACAAAAGAAATAATCAGTTTTCTAAAAAAAACAAAGAGCCATATCAAGATGAAAATAAGATTCATACCAAAACTCTTGCCGAAGGGTCATGCATCACCTTGAAGAATTGCTTACCCTTGTGATAAGCCATAATCAAGTTCTTTGTCCTAATGAAATCCTGTTCTTCAAATGCAAAACAAATATTTGTTAATGTAACCATAAACTCAAGAAAGTTTTTTTTTTTCATTTTCACGAAAACTCGAAACTGATTTCATTTGAATCCTGTTATTAAAACCACAATCATATTACATCAATTATTTGGACAATAATACAATGATTAAACCTGATCGTAAACAGTTGTGTATCCATTTCATCCAATTCAGAAACTTGATCCTAAACAGTTTATATACTTATGTTAATAAAAAAACTTTTTGATCATTACAACAAAAAAAAAACGATTTTATTTGGTAGAATATTGATGTAATACGATGGTGATTTTTCTTTGTAGAAAAATGAATATATAAACCGATTGTATTTCTGTTTGATGTAATATGATCGTAAACAGCTATGTATGCATCTCATCCAAATCAGAAACTTAATCGTAAATAGTTTAGATACTTATGTTAATAAAAAAACGTGTTGATCATTACAAAAAAAACCGATTGTATTTTGTAGAAGGTTGATGTAATACGATTGTGATTTTTCTGTGTAGTAAAAAGAAAATACATAACCGATTGTATTTCTCTTTGATATAATATGATTGTAAGCAGTTATGTATCAATCTCATCCAAATCAGAAAATTGATAATAAAACAATTTCGACACTTATGTTAATCGTAAAACGTTTTGATCATTACCAAAAAACCGATTGTATTTCATAGAAGATTGATGTAATATGATAAATATAAGATTAGATGGACAACATACCTTGCAAAAAGAACAATGAGAAAGGAATGAGGAATGAGAAAGGAATTAGGATATGAAGGATAAACAATGTATTAGGCTAGGAAGGAGGAAAAATGTTTTAAGATACAAATGGATAGTGAGAAAAAAAAAAAAAGAGGTTTATATACTACATTTCATAGAGCTCCATTTACCATTTGGATCCTAGGAGACCCTCTCAAAAGCTAGGATTCAACCCTAGTGTTTTCATTTATTATATAGATAGATTTCTTTCACAACCACTTAAGTCTATTTCATTCAATCACGTTCTTTTTTCGCCCAATGATAAAAACCATAACTAAATTCCTACATTATTACGAAAACCCAACCGAAACCCTAAAGTTTGGAATCAAAACATATGACCACCACAAAAACAAGCATCATCTTCATCCTCCACCAAACTCTCATTCTCATAGCTCAAAAGAAACCAAAAGTAAACCCCTTTTTTTAGCTTTCCCATGTGGTACCCTTTCCCCCAAAATGTTCCTCCATTTCCCTTAAAGTTTTCAAGCCAAGGACCACCACTAACACACCATTGATAGATGATGTCTTCCATTGAAACAAACCAAATGTTTACATTTTTAGCACCCAATTAAATAATCAACAAACTATAGTACAACCAACTGAATTAATTAAATACTATTTAAATATTTAGATTCAATAAATCATAACAAACACAAGAAAATGAGAAATTCAGTTATTATTGACATCTTTATTGTTAGAAAAAATAACAAAAAAAAATTCAAAGCTCAAGTCATCTTGGTTACCCTACCACCACCTATTTAACTCCCCTCACTTTAATGCTATACAATAATAAAATAATAAGTAAAAATAATAATAATAATATTATCATTTTTATAAATTCTTTCTCCATCCACCGTTTGGGTTTTTGTAAAAAACAACAAAAAGAGAAGGTGAGCAAAAGCCAAACACAAAGCCACCTGTTTCTCTTGTAGAAACCCACCACAATCTTGTGATCATATTACTCAAAAAAACCTTCTTTTTTAAATTTTTTAATCTTTATTTCTTTCCCTTTTTTGGTTTTGATTTTGTGTTTTTACAAATGGGTATATCTTTATTTGTTTTGTTCATGTTTCTATAGACTAAAAATCCTTTCTTTTTGATGATTTTGCATCCAAGAAACTTTCTTGATCACTTTGTTTATCCCCAATTTGTGTTTTTTAGTAAATATTTATCTTTTTTCTTTCTGGGTTTTTGATTTTGAGAGGTTTTGATTCAGTTTTGTTGATAAAGGTTCAATTTTTTTTAATTTTTTTTAAAAAAATGGCTGCTGGTCCTGAAATTTCTGTTGAATCAGTAGCAACAATAACATCACCTACTGTGGGTGATCAAGCTTCACCTATAAATGAGGGTTCTGTTGCCAAGAATCTTGATAGTGAGAGTGTTAATGTGGTGAATTCTGATGATAATAATGATAGTAATAATAATAATAATAATGGGTCTGATGTTGAGTCTAAAACAGGGTCTGATTCTGATTTAAAATCAGAAAATAAGATGAAAGATTTTGTTGATATGTTGTCATCTTTGAAATTGAATCCAATGGCAAAAGAGTTTTTTCCTTCTTATCACTCTCCCATTGATCGCAATCGCGATCAATCTGTGCTCAATTACTTTGTGCAGCCTGCTTATTTCAAGAATTATCCGGAAAATGGGATCCAAGGGTACCCGAATAACCGAAGGGTATAATCTTTTTTTTTTTTATTATTTTTTTTATATATATATATATCTGAAGTTTATGAGTTTGATAGAATTTGTTTTTGATATTTGCTTATTATTGTGGTTTGAATGTTTGATTCATGGATGTTTGAATTTGTTCATTGATGGATTTCATTAATTTTGCTAAATATGTGTTAATTATGAGTTTGTGCATCTTTTGCAATCAAATATGTGATCAAAAGTTCTTTCTTTTTATGGATGTTATTCGTTTCTTAGGTTGTGTAACAAATGTATGTTCTTAATTTGTACATCAATGTTCTGTTTATATTTTGATGTTATAATTGTAAAAAATGGACAAATTTTTTTGGCGTTGTGTGATAAAATGGAGTTACATGATCATTTCCATGGACATCAAAGCAAGAAAAGGTCTTAATGTGTGATTCTTGCTATATAGTCTTGGATTGTTTCTTGGTTTAAAAAAAGACGTGCATGAGGCACAAGGCAGCCGCCAAAGCCTTTTGTAAATATAGCCGACCTTTAGGAGGCTGATGTTTAAAAAACGACCAAATGGATAAAGATATTACAAGTGGTTTACTTGATGAAGAAGGTTGTTATATCAAAATGATGAGAGAGACGCAACTTTTGGTTGTGAATAAAACTTCTTTAATTGTACATAGAGCAGTGCCTCGCGTACATGAAGTTCTTGCCTCACGCGACACGCCTTGAAGCGCCGAGCTCCAAGGATTGTTTAGTTCCTGCATTCAATTATATGTTATAGAACTTAGATCTAGCCGATTTTAGTCAAAGTTGACCGCATATCCTGTTTCTTTCTATTTCTCAACATCAAAACCGTAAAAGATTTAAATTTTGTTTTCAAATTAGAGGAGGAATAACTATAGCAACACCCGAAGGCTATCCAATGGTAGGTCCTTCAGAGCTCAGCGAGAAGATAGCATCAAGAGAACTGTGTACGTCTCTGATATTGATCACAATGTGAGTAAATGCATGTTTTCATTTACATCTTTTATGCAATGTACCATTTTTTCTTAGGCTATATGTTATCTACTCAAAACGGTTTCCCTAATAGGTCACTGAAGAGCAACTTGCTGCTTTGTTTACCGGCTATGGACATGTAAGTCGCAATCTTTGTCTTAAGTTAACCGGTTTTTATATAAGTTGTGATCATCTAAAGCGATATTGAAACATGGTTGCTATTAAGGTTCTCGACTGTCGAGTTTGTGGCGATCCACATTCACGCCTCCGGTTTGCATTTGTTGAGTTCGGCGATGAGAGTAAGATACTGTCTTTTATATTCATATAAATTTATGTACCGTTGAATGGAATAATTTTACCAAGCTCACAATTCTTTTTTTCTGTAAATATCCTGCAGACTCTGCAAGGGCGGCATTGAATCTTGGTGGTACAATGCTTGGTTTTTCTCCAATTACTGTTTTGCCCTCGAAAACCGCCATCCTTCCTGTGAATCCAACTTTCCTCCCCAGGGTATGCAGGTCTTTTTAGTTTGTTATTTGAGGTTGCAAACTATTAGTCTTTTTTCTTTCCAAATTTGTTATAGGCTTGATGATATGTTGTTTATTTGTACCTTTTTATTTTTATGTTTTGGGATACAGTCGGAGGATGAGCGAGAGATGTGTGCCAGGACGGTGTACTGTACAAATATCGACAAGAAGGTTTAAAACCGCTTTTTATTTACATTAGTTTCCTACTCTATCTAAAAATAAATGAGCCTTTTGCATATTGTAACTGTAAAGGTTCGTTTAATTCGGGTTAGTGCTATGGCGTAAGAAACTAAAGAACTGTATATGTTATGTCACGTTTTGAATCATTTATAGTATGTGATATGTACGGAAATCTGTTCTGCAGATCTCTCAAACAGAGGTCAAGAGTTTCTTTGAAACAAGATGCGGCGAGGTTAAAACGACTCACAATATTTGAATTTTCTTTCGAGTCTTTCCTTTGACCAAGGTTCTAAATATATTTAAACTTTTTTGCATGAAGGTTTCTCGCCTGAGGCTTTTGGGGGATAATGTTCATTCAACCCGCATTGCGTTTGTTGAGTTTGTTATGGTAAGTTCAGATTCTATTGCGTATGATGTGTTCTACGCCCATTAATCATTCTTATATCAATTAACTTTTACAGGCAGAAAGTGCAATTATGGCACTTGATTGCTGCGGCCAGCCGCTAGGATCACAACCAATCAGGTATGTATGCGCGCTCTTCATAAATTGTTTGTATTTATTCGAGTCACATTGTGTTTATTAAAAGAAATATTTTGTAAATTTTCAGGGTGTCTCCTTCAAAGACTCCAGTGAGGCCTCGGGTTGCTCGCTCACTTTCAATGAACTAAATTTCAGTTGCTTGAATCTGACATCTATGCATCCATGAGGGAGCCTTTGTTCTTCGTTAATTTCGTGATGTCTTTTTTTTTTTTTTTTTTTTTTTTTTTTTGTGGTGGGTCATAACTACAGTAGCGTCGTGTAGCCTGAAAGCTGAGAACTTGCTTGTGTCGTGTTTCACGAGCTTTAAGAAGCTCGTGATCATCATGATCGTTAGTTGTCAATTTCTGTGTTTGACTTGGATGGTCATATAGTTTGGGTTGTTTATGATGTCTGGTTTAGGATTTTGTTATATTTTTGTGTGATTCGGTAGGTGCTTGTCGTGATCACTAGTTCACTAATCTTCGTAGTGGTTTAAAACGAAATCCTTTTTATAATTAAAAAAAACCAGTGAACTTTTATGGGTGAGAGACTGGGTCTAATTGGCAAAACAATTGGAGTTAAGGTGCTGAGGGTTCGACGGCCGAAGATTTAATTAGTGTAATTAAGCCATTCCAAAAAGAAAAAAAGAATATACAAAAATGTCGCATTTTTTAATACAAGTGTCTTTTCTAAGTGAAAATACAAAGACTTAAAAAGGTCAAAAGTTAGTGAAGTGATTTTGAATATGTAAAAATGTTGCCATGAGTAGTTTTTCTAGTATAAATTTGTATACAATAAAACCGTCAAAATGTGATTGATATGATGTAATAGTACAGGGGCTCGAATGGTATAAGTGTCAAAGTAAGTACAGGGTCTGAGCCTGTAATAATTGATAGTTAAAGGGTCGTATGTGTCATAAGGTTGTTAGGTCGTTAATAACCGTTAGCTTTGGCGGTTAGTTGTTGTACAGGGTTTATATAACTCAGTCCATGCTATTGAATAAGATAATGAATTGTAACCCTAAACAGTCCATGCTATTGAATAAGATAATGAATTGTAACCCTAATCTTTCCCCTGTTCTTTTTTTTTTCCACACCTTATATTTGGTATCAGAGCTTCCATCCTCGGAGCTCCAACTGTCTTAACCCTAAATTCACCGGAAAATTCTTGCAACCTCGCTGGAATCCATTAAAATGATGACTAGAAGCAAATCCGACCATAAGAAGACGACTCTTGAGAAGACCGTAGAAGATCATGGAGTAACCCTGTTGAAAGTTGATGCTTTCAAGCAGAAGTCCAAATTAAACTTTGCAACCCTAAATGCTTGCTTACAAGCAATCTTGACGAAGCTCAATGGTTCTTTAACCAGCAGCTCCAATGGCGATTCTAATCAACAATCCGTGGGTTTTATTGCAAGAAGTGACCTATTACATTGGAAAAGGAAGAGTGATTTCCCTAATTTCAATGGAGAAGATGTAGATGATTGGATCTATAAGTGTGAATATTTTTTCAATGTAGACAAAACACTAGATAACTTCAAAGTCAGGTATGCTGCAATTCATCTTGAAGGCTAGGCGGTTAAGTGGCAT
Organism: Ambrosia x helenae; assembly: GCA_030844895.1. Taxonomy (NCBI): domain Eukaryota; kingdom Viridiplantae; phylum Streptophyta; class Magnoliopsida; order Asterales; family Asteraceae; genus Ambrosia; species Ambrosia x helenae. The sequence continues at coordinate 8,495,120 of CM061234.1, forward strand.
CAAGAATATTTGACGTCAAAAGCCATTCCCATTACAAGCAATCTCTCCTTCGTTCCCTATCTCTCTGCCACAAGCTAACAACAACACCATCCGACCAGCACCAACCATCAGTAGTCGATCAACACCACCTTCTGAAAATTAATGGCCTAAAATTTGATTTTTCCCCAAAACAACCAAATCTGAAAAATAGGGATTCAAGCCCCAAAAACCTTTGTTTCATTATACCTCGTCTAGAAGCAGTGTTAACGGATTTGAATTAGAGCTGCGTCCAACAGATTTAGAAATGGTGGTGGCGATGTTGGTGGATAGTCAATGTAGAAGGTGGGTGGTGCACTGGTGGTGGCGAGCAAGTGGTTGGGGGTTGAACGACGGTGGAGAAATGGGGGTTAACCGACGAAGGTTAATTGTGGGTGATGCAGTGGACGAGTGGTTTGTAGAGTGGAGGTCGAGGTTTAGGGTTGGGTGGAGTGGAGTGGAGGTCGATGGTGGATGTTGGTTGCAGGTCTGGGTTTCGATGGTGATGGAGGCGGGTGGCTGAATCGTGCAAGTGACTATGGTGATAGTGTGGGTGGGTGTTGTGATAGATAAAGTGAAGAAGAAGGGTTTGTATATATATATTTTTTTTGCTTTTAACACAAGCAGGTGATGTGGAAAGACCAAAATGCCATCACATGACTTTCATGTGATCAGACTTAACCAAAAAAATTAACTGAGTTAGTTATAAAGGTTGGAATATGTAGTAAAATCAATAGGTAAAAGCTTTTTCCATGCAAATGGAACATAATGGTTGGAACATAAAGGTTGAAACCTGCAATTTTGATGAAACAAAAAGGTTGATTTATGTAATTTTGTCTATATAAAAAGTTGAAAGCTAATGGCCAAGAAGCAACCGGGAGATTGGAGACGATTGTATGCTTGATGAATGGAGAAATTGTCTTTTCAAGAGCAAAATTTACAAGACATGAGTCGGGATTTTCATGAATTTGCATAGGGCCAAGCACGTTTAGCCAATACTATCGCTGATGCTTGGCGAAGTCTTGTTCCAAAACCCAAGTATCTCTTTGTCTCATAGCATGTTTCATTTCTCAATAGTACTCGTCGTCTATTCATTTGCGTGTATGTTAATAAGCAACCCGTTTGAAGTTGTACATGGTGTATTTTTGCCTAACAAAAATACGGAACTTTTTATATCTCTAATTATATATTTATTTTATTTTGTTTGTGTCCTAAAAATACAAGAGAATCAACTTTCGAGTTTATAGTTGTGTTTGAAAACCTTTCGTGATATCTTGTAGTTTGGTTCTTTTGTTGTTTATGATGTGGCACAATGCTCAAGCCTTTACATTTACACTTTTGATGAGTATCATTTAGATCGGACTTCACATATGGGCTAAGGTCAAGGCCAAATGGGCCTATTAGGTCTGCTCCATTTAACACAACCTTTTTAACCATCTGGTGAAGAGTTCCTTCCTCCATAGTCCATATCCCTCCCCCCCCCCCCCCCCCCCCCCCGCGCGCGTGCTCTCTCGATAGCTTGTCATAAATTTGAATAATTTCAATCATTTTAATCTACAGTTTTTAATAAATACTATTGGTTTTTTGGGGTCCAAATAACGGCTAAATCAAATTGTAAAATGATAATCCGAACTACCACTGGCTCTAAAACGAGTGATACCTATCTTCAAAACAAATTCGTCTTCGTCGTGACCATTGTGTTTTTAGTTTGTGGTGAACTGCTTCCCAAGAACTTCGATAGTATATGCCCTATCATGGGTGGTGATAAACTCATTGAAAATACTTATTTTCTAGGAAGTTCAAGTAGTTAGGAAATTATGTATGATTGTTCGATACATACAAAGTATACTGATAATCCAGCATAAAAGAAACAAAGTTTTGGTGTATACATGTATTTTATTTTATTTATTTTTTTGATAATTAATGTTCTAATCACTATTGTATACAAGTGTCTCTGTGACCTTTCTGATGATCATGATTCATGAAACCTCTTCAAACATGTACCTTTATGTAGAGTCACAATGGTTCCATATATGGTGGCAAAATGGGTAGGTTGGGTTGGGTTGATGGGTTAAGATAGGTTTAGGTTAGGATGAGTTTGAGTCAAGATGGGTAGATTAAAAAAATAGGTTATGATGGATTGGGTCAGGATGGGTTTGGGTCTAAATGGTTTGGATTAGGATAGGTTCACATCAAAATAGATTAAATTCAAAAAAAAAATAAATTAAAATAACAATAAAAAATTAAAAATTAAAAAAGTAAAAAAAAAAAAAAAACAAATTTAAAAATAAAAAAAAAACAAAAATAAACTTCAAAATAAAATTTAAGGATCCGAAATATTCATTTCGAATCGGACTGGTTCGACCCTATCGGGCTGGTTAACAACCCGGTCCGTTACGACCCGGACTGTTTCGACCAAACCAGACCCGTTAGCGACTAGACCATTTCGACCCGGCCGGGCCCGTTCGCGACCGGAACCGTTTCGACCTTACCGGACACGTTAGCGATGCGGACTGTTTCAACCCGATCGGGCTCGTAAACGATTGGGCCCATTAGCGACCCGAACCATTTCGACCCGACTGGGACCCGTTAGTGACCCGGACCGTTTCGACACGACCGGACAGTTAACCACCTAAACCGTTTCGACCCCCCGGCCCGTCAACAACCCGGGCCGTTTCGACCCAATCGGGCTCTTCAACGACCGGGACCGTTTTGACCAGAACGACCGGGAAATTTTCGTCCCGAACAGGACCAGTAAGGGCGCGAGTCATTTCGACCAGATCAGGACGGTTAGCGACCGGAACCATTTCGACCCGGCCGGGCCCGGTAGCTACCCGGACTGTTTCGACACGGTCGGGCCCGGTAACGACCCGGACCGTTTCGACCCGGCCGGGTCCGGTAGCGACTCGGACCGTTTCGACCCGACCGGGCCCGGTATTTCAACCTGACCCGTCATAGCGACCCGGACTGTTTCGACCCGGCCGGGCCCGGTAGCGACCCGAACCGTTTCAACCTGACCCGTCCCGTAGCGACCCGGAACGTTTCGACCCGGGCGGGCCCGGTAGCGAAACGAACCGTTTTGAACCGACCGCGCCCGGTAACGACTCAGTCCGTTTCAACCTGACTCGTCCCGTAGCGACCCAGACTATTTCGGCCCGGCCGGGCCCGATGGCGACCCGGACCGTTTCGACCCGGCCGGGCCCGATGGCGACCCGAACCGTTTTAACCTGACCCGTCCCGTAGCGACCCGGAACGTTTCGACCCGGGCGGGCCCGTAGCGACACGGACCGTTTTGAACCGACCGGGCCCGGTAACGACTCAGTCCGTTTCAACCTGACTCGTCCCGTAGCAACCCATACTGTTTCGACCCGGCCGGGCCCGGTAACGACCCAGACTGTTTCAACCTGAGCCGTCCCGTAGCGACCCGGATAGTTTCGACCTGACCGGGCCCGGTAACGACCTAGACCGTTTCAACCTGACCCGTCCTAGCGACCCGGACTGTTTCGACCCGGCCGGGCCCGGTAGCGACCCGAACCGTTTCAACCTGACCCGTCCCGTAGCGGCCCTGACCGTTTTGACCCGGCCGGGCCCGGTAGCGACCCAGACCGGTTTGAACCGACCGGGCCCGGTAACGACCCAGTCCATTTCGACCTGACCCGTCCCGTAGCGACCCGGATTGTTTCGACACGGCCGGGCCCGCTAGCGACCCGGACCTTTTCGACACGGCCGGGCCCGCTAGCGACCCGGACCTTTTCGACACGGCCGGGCCTGCTAGCGACCCGGACCTTTTCGACCCGACCGGGCCCGGTAACGACCCAGACAGTTTCAACCTGACCCGTCCCGTAGTGAACCGGACTGTTTCGACCCTGCCGGGCCCGGTAGCGACCCAGACCGTTTCGACCCGACCGGGCCCGGTAACGACCCATACCGTTTCAACCTGACCTGGCTCGTAGCGACCCGTACTGTTTCGACCCGACTGGGCCCGTTAGCGACCCGGACCGTTTCGGCCTGACCGATCCCGTTAGCAAACGGAACGTTTTGACCTGACCGGGCCCGTCAACGACCAGACCATTTCGAACCGAACGGGTCGGCAACAACCCAGATCGTTTGGACTCGATCAAGCCCGCTAACGACTCGAACCGTTTCGATGAGATCGGTCTCATTTATGACCCGTGTTGTTTCGACATTGCCGTCCGTTAATGACCCGAACGGTTTCGAACCGACTGGGGTGATCAACAAATGCAAAAGATATAATTTTTTGTTTTTAGTGCATTGATTTCTATTAGGCATCAACGTTTTTGGTGTTGGGTGAGTTTTAATTCAGATTTGTATATGGTTATCTAAAAATACCCATCCTGACCCATTTGTTTTTTTTGAGATACCCATCCTAACCCACTTACTTATTTTCTACAATTAAAATTACCCATCCCACCCCCCTTGAAAATTATATTAAAACCCATTTTAACCCACAAGGTCAAATTTTAAACCCAAAACAACACAAACTCAATAAGATGGGTTGAAATTGCCATGTCTAGTTTCATAGTAATATCCATTGAACCATCACCTTTTTGGCAATTACAACTATTAACAAGTGTGACTAATCCGTTAATCAAGTGCTTAATTCTGACTTATGGTTTGATGACAAATTAACTAGATGATGAAAATGTGCGAATTAGACCATGTGTAGTGATACAAAAATTTCAAGCTTCTCACTTGGGCAATTTTTGACAAGTGGCATGTAGGTCCCACTAGGGGTTTGAAAGGGCTTGAAATAAAAAAAAGAGTGTAATGGTATGGTGTGAGTGTGAGTATATAAGGATATTAAAATCGAATTAAAAAATGCAAAATAAATAAATTATGGTGGGTGGTTCTGATCATGGACAAAAAGGAGGAGAGCACATGTGGGTGAATGGGATTGGATGGATGAAATGGAGAATTTGGCGTGAAATATTTCACGCCTGAATGATTAGCACCCATTTAACTATGAGGGGGCGGTGTTTGGGGCGCGAATGGGACGTGAAATTGCCCTTTAACGCCCTTTCACTCTACCACCATACATGGCCTTCGTCGTTTGGTTTAAAAACTAAATAAAAATACATGTGCCTTGAATGTACTACAAAATAAAGACAACTTTAGATAATAACATACAAAAAAATATTTAACAGTTTTGAAATTAATTCCAAATTCTCTTACATGTCTTCATTTGCATACGATGCATCAACATTGGTGCATTAACCACTTGTAGCCGTATAAAATACCACTATCAAGTAAAACGTGATTTCTGCTGAAGAGTGCCAACCCATGCCTTTGACAAACCATTCCATAATAACCTTTGGGCCATCCTACATTTAGACTCCTGTAAAAACAATTGGAATAAGCTAAACATATAATATAATCGCTAATTAGACATTAATTATCTATATAAAAAAGAACGAACATATATTTGTAGTAGACCTAACAAAACTCTAAAAATAGATATACTAGAAACAATTATGTTTTTGTTCAAACATCAATTATGTAATTGACCACACTTTCTTGTTAAATGGCAAACCAAACTGACTAGGTTGGCTGGAGCGGCCAAACCAACCAAAAACAACTTGGTTTGGTTGTTCGGGCCAAATATTTTTCTTCAAGATCATTAGTTTACATGGAACGTACTTGTCTTAAAATATTGATCATAATCATGAATGTTACACTACATACTAAAAACTTTAACAAAAAGTATGCAAGCAAAGTTATAACTTTGGCATTACTTATAATTTTATATAGATTGTAAAAGTGTTTTGGGAATTGATCCCATCCTACCCATTTTGTAACCATATATAGTAAACATATTCGTTATTGTATACCTATTTGTTATATTTAAAATACATAAACTCTACAACAGTATACACTAATTGTGAGTTTCTTAATATTTATATCATCCCAATAGAAATAAAACATAATGGAGATTTAAGGTTAAACAAACTTACCTTTTCAATCTCGAAATCAAACAAATATTCTGGGAGCATACGAACAACATCTTCATTCGAACCCTTGTAACCTTCTTCATCAACTCTAGAACATCTTTCCAAACATGCTTCCTTCTTCAACAACTCGCGCTCCATCGCCATTCTAAACAAGACTGGCGCTCTGATCAACGATGGAGTAACGATTGGCGATTCATGGCGTAGCAAACGCGGCACATGGTAACACTTATCAAAGAAAGGATGCTGAAGCGCATCCATGGCTGTAGGCCTCACATTCGGGTCCCACGAAAGAAGTGAAGCAATCAGATTAACCGCATCAGGACTTGCATTAGGTAACAATGCCGAAAACTGGTGACCGAAAAGCCCAACAGGAAACCGATACTTCATCTTACTTGCAAGCTCAAGACCCTTAGGCCATGTGATTTCTGTCGGAGTCCCCAACACTTTACAAATCTCGTACATTACATCGGCTTCAGAAACACCTAGAAACAATGGTTTGAGGGTGAACAATTCCGCCATGATTACACCCATAGCCCATATGTCAACCGCTGTATCGTACACAGGAGATTTAAGAAAAACCTCCGGGGCACGATACATAGGGGTTGTAACATTATTGGTGAGCGGTGGATAACCGCTCATCTCACGGGCGAAACCAAAGTCACAAATCTTTATCACATTCTTGGAAACAAGAAGATTTGAAGGTTTAAGGTCACGATGAATGTAGCCATGGTGGTGAATGTGTGCAATACCTTGAAAGATTTGAAAACACATGTCTCTAATCTCGGACTCTGAGAACGGTTTCGTTTGGTTTGAAATACGATCATAGAGGCTGCATTCCATGTATTCGAATACCATGAACACGTTACCTTGTTGGTTGATTAGGTTTTTAAGTTTAACGATGTTTGGATGGTTGTTTAGGTGGATGAGTGACTTGATTTCTCTCAGATTAATGCACTCTTTCACCGAGTATTTTCTTGTGTATAGTTTCTTGATTGCAACTGTTTCACCATCGTGAAGATTCAATGCTTTGTAAACTGCACCATATGATCCACGACCAACTTCATCGATCTTTTTGTATTTGTCCATGGTGTACGTACGTACGGAGAGCAGGTAACAAAGATTAATTAGGGATTGAAGAGGGATAGAAAAGAGTTGAATTAAGTGACATGTATATATAGATTTGTTTTATATTTTGAATGTTGTTGGGTTTAAGAGATTGTGAATTATCTTAAAACAATACTTTGGCCGCAAGGAAACAATTTACATATATCTTTATTTTTAATTCTGTATTTCTGTTATATGAATTATTAGAAATTTCGATTGAACAGAATTTGAAATTTGGATAACGTAAAAAACAACTTATCTTAATTTATCTAGCCATAGATTAAACTAGATAATTAAAATTTATTGCCCGTTAAAGTTTTACTCCTATTTTTAAAATGGTCATAACTTTTTTATATGACATTATTATTTCTTTTAAAAATATACACTACAACAAAACAGAGCAATAGCGGCCACTTAAGTCGCCGCCATTGGCGGACCCAAAGCTAGCCCAAGGTGGGCGGGCGCCCCCCTTGGAAAAAAAAAAATTTAGTGTTATATACGGGCGTCAATCCCGTCCGCACCCCTTGGAAATTTTCAATCGCACCCCTTGGATTTTGAAACCAGTGTTTTCAATCCCAACAAGAAGGTATTTAAACTCGATATATATAAAAGTGAAAAAGATGACCTGAAATTATCCTCGCTGCCGGCGACGAGGTGCAAGCTACAGATGGTTTTCTCTTTTCAGAAAGGTAGAAGAAGTACGGAAAGAAAAAGTGAAAGGCATATTCATCTTATTTTTATTGTCTTGGGCCTTTATTTTAAAGTTCAACCCAACAGCTAGTCTAATGAGTTTATTTTAATATATTTTTTTATAATTTAAATTATATGAATATAAGCTATTTGTCTATATCCTTCTCTCTCTCTCTCTCTCTCTATATATATATATATATATATATATAATTTCAAAAGAGTAGCAGAAATTTAAGGAGAAAAGTGAAGCCTTAAATTTTTGTTATTTGATAGAATTAGGTGTGTTGTTAAGCCTTACATTGGTTGGATTACTAAACTTAAGCATATATAGCGGGTTAGGGATGATAGCTATCGAGAGCGAAATCTTAGATAGCGGGTTAAGCATAAGTGCTTCCCCCAAATATTCTCTATATTCTCTATATACTCCACTCACAACCACTTACACTCACCCCATATAATTTGGTGGACACACTCACATATATTTGATGCCCGGGATGTGAATGCTCTAATACTATTATCTTGCTAATTGTTACGTTTATTACTATATCATTGATCGTACATAAAATTTAGTTTAAATTATTTAATTCCTTAAAGCCTAAGGGGCCTAAGAAGTTGTTTGCTAAAGGATTGAGTCTTTGTGTTTATAAATAAACTTTGATATGTCTAAAATTTGTTGGAATAAGTTTTAGTATTAGAACAATAAATGATGATAGGTGCGAGTCGAAATGTTTCCTGAATTCAAGATTCAGGAAAAAATTCACAATGTTACACGATTAGCCGAGATGTATCCACAACTTTAGATTTTAGAACTTTATTATGCATATGTAAGGACATTTAAATTAGTTTTGCCTTTTGGTATCCACAGCAGCACCGACCCGGCCCGAACCGGGCCACTTGATCGATAAACGACCCAAAGGCTTAGATATTCCGCACCCCTTGAAAACAATTCCTGGGTCCGCCACTGGTCGCCGCTATTGCTAACGCGGGTCGCCGCTATTGCTAATAGCGGCGACCGTCGCCGCTATTTGTCTGGTCGCTATTGCTCCTTGTGTGGCTGCTATTGCTTTTGGTCGCCGCTATTGCTCAACAACCTTTTTTTGGTGCCTTAATTCCGGCATACACTTACATAAAACATAAATACATACAAAATTAAATTTGAAAAAAATGAACGATCTTCATATGTCAACTAAACTATACTTAATAATCCTCAATCTCATGTTAGAAATTATAATAAAAATGTATCAAACTCACAATATTAATTCAAACAATTATTCTGATTCCATTTCTATCATTCTAGTTTACACACAGAAGTGCAACACTCAATTCTAAACAATACCCAAACCAATAATATCCATAAATTCATAATCAACCACAATATTATATATACTACAATTACCAAAGTCGGTGCACTTACAGAAATAACTATTGCAAACATCAAATGGTAATTGTGTAATTTTATGATAATACAGGGGTAAGGGCGTTTGGGAAGACTTTTGTCTTTTTTGGTCTTGATGTCTGAATCAACGTCAGAAAGGATGGAGTGGTGGTGCTCCGTTGAAGCTTCGAAGACCTGCAGACACACACATCTAATAACAACCGTACAAGCAACAATTTTTATTGAATCTATTAAACTAATAAAAACGTATGACCTTAGCAACAATGTTTCAGCTATTTTTATTAAATCTGTAGGTGGTGGTGCTCCGTTGAAGCTTCGAAGACCTGCAGATGTACACAAATTAGAAAAAAAAAATAACAAAAACCAAAAAAAAAAAAAACTAATTAAAGAAAACCTTGAGTGGGTGGCCGGTTTTAAAGGGTGTCTCCGGAATTAGTGGGCCGGAAGTGAGTGGAGTGGCCGGAAGTGGTGCTTCAGTATGTTTGAGTGGGTGGAGCACGGTCGAAGGTGGGTGGTGTTACCGGAAAAGGTGGAGCACGGGGATGGTTGGTTGTGGTTGGCAGTGGGTGTTTGGGTGGTGGTCGCATGGTTGAAGGTAGGAGGCCTCGGGAGAAGAAGTGAGAGCAAGAGAGAGGATGGTTTGGGAAAATGATGCAGAAGCAAGATAGGAGGGAAGAAGAAGCGCTCATTTTTTTAGGAAAATCTCATCCGTCAGATCCCTTGTCATCCAATGGTCCCAAATTGCTTTCAAAAGCTCTCACGCGGATTGAGCAATAGCGACGACATTGGCAATGTCGCCGCTAAAGCCGTCGTCGCTAATGCTTCAAATTCTTGTAGTGATACCATAAAAACAAGCTTTTTATCATCTTTCATTTGCAGGGACGGCCCTAGGGGTGGCGAGCCGCACCCCCGGCCGAGGCCCGTTTTTCCCGAGGGCACTAAAGTTTTATATTATATTTTAATTGTTCTTGTATATATTTGAGAAAACAGAAAATATTAGGAATATGTTGTTAGCTCAGCTGGTTCTGTTAGTCCGTATCCTAAAGCTCAAACTCCCAATAACTCTTGTTCGAGTCCTGTGCAGGTTTGTTATGTTTTTTTTGATTTTTTTTGGTAGTTTTTTGGTGTTTTGAGTTGTTTTTTTTTAATTTAATAATTATAAAAAGTTAAAAAAAAATTTAAATGTCAATGACTTAAACTTGACATCATCTTCTTGTAATTACTTTTCAGTTGTTATCCGAGAGATAGCGGTCAACGATGAAGACAACCTGAAAGTGGATACCATGGATCAGAGAGATTCAAGCTAATTAAACTCATATCTCAAGCCGGTGCAAGTTATGTTGTAACGAAATCATTCTCACATGAATATCCTGCGTAAAGGACTAAAGCCACATATCTTGCCATTAATACCAACTGAATTTTACTTGCTTGCATGAAAAGTTCATTGTACGATGTCTTTTTCAGAGGACCTCGACTCTTGAGATGTTGCAGGTGTTTGAAAAGTTTGAACTGAAATTGAACTTTTCATGCAAGCAAGTAAAATTCAGTTGTTTTACTAATTTCATAGTCTTGATACTTTTAACAATCGGATCGGCGCTAAACAATAGAAAGTAATTACAAATATTGCAAGAGGGTCACTATTCATATATAAAGAACATTAATCGGTTTCATCTTTGTTTTATTGAGTTCAACTTTCCATGATCTACCTTTATCATCTCAGAGAGATATCTGTCAAACGATGGAAGGGAACCCGAAACAATAAAAAGTAATTACAAAGAAGATGATCAAAGATGCTACAACATAACTTGCACCGGCTTGAGATATGAGTTTAGTTAGCTTGAATCTCTCTGATCCATGGTATCCGGTTGTTTTCAGGTTGTCTTCATCGTTGACCACTATCTCTCGGATAACAACTGAAAAGTTGTCTCATTAATTCCAATTCCAATTCCAATTCCACCGGTGCAATCAGAATCTGAAGAGAAGCTATCATCTCAGAGAGATATTTGTCAACGATGATGGCGCAGCAGAAGTTAGCGGTAACTTTAAATTTTGAATGATCGTCGGTTTGCTCTCTATATACCAATCAACAGTAGCGATCATTACAGTTTTAGTTGAAAGTGGATACAATGGATCAGAGAGATTTAAGCTAATTAAACTCATATCTCAAGCCGGTGCAAGTTATGAAATGACACATGCACAAATGTGATTTTGTATTAATGGCAAAGTGATTTGTAAGGGAAGAAGAATAGAATGTTATATATGTTTACCTTCCCATGGAAACTCTGAAGTCCCTTAACGGAGGTTTGCTAGAGGGTCATTGGTCTTCAGAGTTTCCAACCCCTAATACATTCATCAAAGGATATTCATGTGAGAATGATTTTGTACAAGATTCCTATGCAAGCAAGTCAAATTCAGTTGTTAGACCAACTTGAGATATGAGTTTAATTAGCTTAAATCTCTCTGATCCATGATATGAGAGCATAAGAGAAGAGATAATAACATATGAGCTTCAACATAACTTGCACCGGATGATTGCCAATGAGATTGATAACTGGACAGGTTAGCCAGGTGTTTGTTAAAAAGGTAGAGCACACCACTAGAGCAAAAAGTTGTGTGTATGAATAGTGACCCTCTGGCAAACCTACCATTAATTGGTTTTATTTAGCGTAAAAAGTTCATTGTACATATACCTCCTTATTTAAAAACAAATCACATCATTGTAGAGGTTACTAGGTTACTCATTACCGTTGGACGTTGAAGGTAAACATGGACAGTGAGAAGTGAGATTGATAACTTCTTTATGGAAGTTGCTAAAATAGTTAAACAAAAGCTGAAATTGAACAGTTATTTGGCAACATACTTGAAATCAATGGGAAGATAAACAATCCTCATCCACAATGTTCTTACCTATGAGTTTAATTAGCTTGAATCTCTCTGATCCATGGTATCCACTTTCGGAATCTGAAGAGAAGCTATCATCTCAGAGAGATATCTGTCAAGTAATTACAAGAAGATGATCAAAGATGCTACAACATAACTTGCACCGGCTTGAGATATGAGTTTAATTAGCTTGAATCTCTCTGATCCATGGTATCCACTTTCAGCTGTCTTCATCGTTGACCGCTATCTCTCGGATAACAACTGAAAAGTTGTTTCATTAATCTATAAATAAATCCTTACAAAATATTTTTAACTTAAATCTTTGAGCATACCACACTTAGAGGGTCACTATTCATACATAAAGAGTATAATCGTGATGTGATGGATTTTTATATCTGCAACTTAGTTCCTTTTTACCTAGTTGCAAAGGAACTTCAGGTCAGCCAGACCTTTGTCAAAAGCAAGTGTGAAGATCAAGATCAAGAAGAACAGTACGGTCAACGATGAAGGTGTGTTGTATGTATAAAATTGTGAATAATTGTAGTGTGTTCGGTGCAGTCGACGAACATCATTCAAAATTTCAACTTCCCGTTCAGGTGCTTAAGTCCACCTTGAAGACTGGATACCATGGATCAAAGAGATTCAAGCTAATCAAACTCATATCTCAAGTTGGTCTAACAACTGAATTTGACTTGCTTGCATGCATAGGAATCTTGAACGAAATTATACAGTTATTTGGAATGTTCCTGATTATTACAGTGAGATTGATAACTTCTCTATGGAAGCAACAAATTCAAAACAGAGGTAGGTTTGCCAGAGGGTCACTATTCATACATAAAAAGATCAAGAAGAACAGTACGGTCAACGATGAAGGTGTGTTGTATGTATAAAATTGTGAATAATTGTGAGAGTCGATATGAGAGCAATAATCCATCGAGAACTAGAGAAACAGAGAATAAGAGAAGAGATAATAACATATGAGCTACAACGACGTCGTATTTTGGAAGCTGAAGTTCGGAGAGAACTAAATATTCGGTTGTTGTTTTTCTTCTCTATACAGAGTGACGATAGGCGTTTTCGATTTCCAAATGAATCAACGACTTAAACTTGACATCATCAACCACGTATAGTCAAATATTTATTCTCCATATCCATACCTTGTTTCAAGTATCTTGTAAAATTCATTTCGTCTTCAAGACTCCTATGAGTCACAAAGGGGGAAATATATATGAGGTTTGAGCATACGAAATTGTGCAAGAGTTTGACATTATTGTGTTCAAACATCAAGGAGACATGGTGTTTGACTTTTTTGTGTTTGACCCATCCGGATGTGAAAGACAATATCCATATTTACCTGATTATAAGAGAGGTCGAAGATATTGCTCAATAAACATTATTATTATTATTATTATTATTATTATTATTATTATTATTTTATTATATTTGTAATTTAGTTCCTTTGTTTTATTATTATAATAATTTATTATTATCAAGAATCGGAAATTAGTAAAACGATTTATGAAAGTATCAAGAATCGGAAATTAGTAAAACGATTTAATAAATCATTGCTCAGACGTTAGGGTTTGATAAACACAAAACTTATTATTTATAAAGCAACAAAAACACAAATCGTACCGTGAAATAAAGAGAGGCCCATTAGGAGTGCCGTGGAGGAAGATCGTCGGTTTGCTGTAGTCGATGATGACACAGAGGTTAGCGGTAACTTTAAATTTTGAATGATCGTCGGTTTGTACAATGATGTGATGTCTTCAATGATTCTAAAAAACTTGAAAGTAATTACACCGGCTTGAGATATGAGTTTGATTATTATCGTATTTGCAACTTAGTTCCTTTCTCTCGAAAAAACAATCTCGAAAAAGTAATTATCATTTCTTGACATGCTTGGTAACACCTTGATCTGTAATATCTGAAAATTATCATTTCTCAAAAAGTAATAAAAACACTTAAAAATGAATTAAAAACAATTGTTGGGAGTTAGGTTTAGTCGGAGGACCACGTACAATGATTCATCAAAGTTGTACAAAGCTGGATGTTTTTACTGGAAAACCAAAACGAGCAATTAACGAAGCGAAACGGAGAGTTATAATTTTCTTGGCTAGGAAACAACTTAAAAGAACCAAAAATGAATTAAAATTAATTTTTGGTGATTAACAGATAATTTTAAAGAATTAAAAGAAAATCAAATTTTTTTTAAAAAAGGCCAAAGCACCTCGCTTTGGTCAAAGCGAGGCGCTTTAGTACCTCGCTTTGGTCAAAGCGAGGTGCTTTAGTGCCTCGCTTTGACCAAAACGAGGTGCTTTTGTGGTTTGATTAGACCACATGCGCCTCGCTTTGACCAAAGCAAGGTGCTTTGGCCTTTTTTTTAAAAAAAATTGATTTTCTTTTAATTCTTTAAAATTATCTGTTAATCACCAAAAATTAATTTTATTTCATTTTTGGTTCTTTTAAGTTGTTTCCTATCCAAGAAAATTATAACTCTCCGTTTCGCTTCGTTAATTGCTCGTTTTGGTTTTCCAGTAAAAACATCCAGCTTTGTACAACTTTGATGAATCATTGTACGTGGTCCTCCGACTAAACCTAACTCCCAACAATTGTTTTTAATTCATTTTTAAGTGTTTTTAATTACTTTTCGAGAAATTATAATTTTCAGATATTACAGATCAAGGTGTTACCAAGCATGTCAAGAAATGATAATTTTCAAATATTGCAGATCAAGGTGTTACCAAGCATGTCAAGAAATGATAATTTTCAAATATTGCAGATCAAGGTGTTACCAAGCATGTCAAGAAATGATAATTTTCAAATATTGCAGATCAAGGTGTTACCAAGCATGTCAAGAAATGATAATTTTCAAATATTGCAGATCAAGGTGTTACCAAGCATGTCAAGAAATGATAATTTTCAAATATTGCAGATCAAGGTGTTACCAAGCATGTCAAGAAATGATAATTTTCAAATTTGCCTCTTTGAATGTCTATGGAAACAACAATGGATTTGTCAAAAGCAAGATGTATTCACCCGTTCAGGTGCATGGTATCCGGTTGAATCTCTCTGATCCATGGTATCCGGTTGTTTTCAGGTTGTCTTCATCGTTGACCGCTATCTCTCGGATAACAACTGAAAAGTTGTCAACGATGATGGCGCAGAGGTTAGCGGTAACTTTAAATTTTGAATGATCGTCGGTTTGCTCTCTATATACCAATCAACAGTAGCGATCATTACAGTTATTTTGGAATGTTTCTGATCATTGTCAGAGGGTCACTATTCATACATAAAGAGATAAAGGGTGTACACGAGTATAATCAAACAAGGGTTGCCCGGAGTTTGATTAGCTTGAATCTCTCTGATCCATGGTATCCACTAACCGTAGCGATCATTACAGTTATTTGGACTGTTGCTAAATTAGTTAAACAAAAGCTTAAATTATACAGTTATTTGGAATATTCTTGATCATTACAGTGAGATATGAGTTTAATTAGCTTAAATCTCTCTGATCCATGATATGAGAGCAATAATCCATCGAGAACTTGAGAAAGAGAGAATAAGAGAAGAGATAATAACATATGAGCTACAACATAACTTGCACCGGCTTGAGATATGAGTTTAATTAGCTTGAATCTCTCTGATCCATGGTATCCGGTTGTTTTCAGGTTGTCTTCATCGTTGACCGCTATCTCTCGGATAACAACTGAAAAGTTGTCTCATTAATTCCAAAACCTAAACAGAAGATATCATCTCAGTGAGATTGATAACTTCTCTATGGAAGTTGCTACAATAGTTAAACAAAAGCTGAAATTGAACAGTTATTTGGAATGTTTCTGATCATTACAGTTATGCCTTTTTTGGTGAAATGAACTTGAAGAAATGATTTGGTGGATATATCATGAGTTAAACAAAAGCTGAAATTGGACGGTTATTTGGAATGTTCCTGATCATTACTTTTCATGCAAGCAAGTAAAATTCAGATCATTACTTTTCATGCAAGCAAGTAAAATTCAGTTGTTGGACAGTGAGATTGATAACTGGACAGGTTAGCCAGACGTTTGTCAAAAGAACATTTTTTATAATAATTATATTAAAAAAAAACAAAAAACAAACTCAAAAGATCAAAAATTTTTTTTTTTTTTTGATCCGAAGAGCCTCGCTTAGGCCTAAGCGAGGCGCTTCGAATTCAAAATCAGCTTTTTCTGCCCCTCGTACTGACCTGCTCTGATTGAATTCAAAGCGCCTCGCTTTGAGGGGGTGGAAATAGAAGGTGGGGGATGGGAATAGACGGAGCCTTTTTTTTACCTTTATTCCAAAATCTCTATTCTTCAAAAACCCAAGTTGAGTCCTGCAAGAGTTTTTGTTTTCACCTTTGATATATATTTATTTAATAATCACTTTATATTTAATAGCTAGGGATAAAAAATCTAAATACTTCTTAAAAGGTATTTTCTACGTATATATAAATCATGAAAAATACTTTTAAATATTCATTTAAGTCTTTTTTTATAAAGTAAACAATTTTTATAAGACAAATAAAATTTTTAGTTGTTAGAATGCCGATATCATATTGGCACCGTAACTTCGATTTCGACGTTGTTTTAAATGATAGTTTTATATTGTACGTCTTTACACATTCATTTTTTTAACACAAATGTATGCAATTTTATTCCAATATAAGTTTGACTATTTGATTAAAAACAAAGTTGTATTTAAAATTGACATAGTGCATAAATGTGGTGGTGTAAAAATGAAAATAGATGGCCATTTCTCATTATATAAAAACGATTTTAGTTATACATAACATAAACAACTAAATCCAATATGCTTTTCGAAGTGTTGAAAATGAAATAATTTTCATAGTTTTAATATATGAGTTCGTTTAGATTATAGTTGTTGGTTGATATATAGATTGCTAAAGAAGGTAACTAGTCTACACTATCGAGTGTATTGTTTTACACTTTTGTTTAATTTTCTAGTTCTGTCACTCTGTGTGTATATTTAATTTTACCTATTTAAAATAAGGTAGTTTACATAACTGGTTAAGGTCTAAGGGCCTTTTTTTCTGACTCGTACAAGGCACTTGAATCCTTAGGACCGACTCTGTTCATTTGCATACCAGATTGCCATACTTTTAAAAAAATTGCTGGGTTGACAACTTGCGTTTTATTGAGGGTATACTTGTGTTTTAGAAACGCAAGTTATACCTGATAAGACAACCTGATAAAATGACATGATAAAACGTAAGTTATCAATGATAAAACGCAAGTTATAAATGATAAACGCAAGTTATACATGATAAAACGCAAGTCATACCTGATAAAAAAGATGCAAGTTATATCTGATAAAAAATGCAAGTTATCAACCCAACAATTTTTTTTTAAAATATAGCAATAGAGTATGCAAATGAAAGAGGATAAAAAGCTTGTTTTTATGGTATATTTTAAAAAAAATAACGTCGTATGAAAAAGTTATGGACGTTTAAAAATTGGGGTGGAACTCAACAATTGTGGGTTATACTTATTTTGGGTATGTTTGGCAAAGAGTTTTTAAGAGCTTTTAGGAGCTTCGAGTTTTTAAGAAAAAGCTCATTCTCAATAAAAAATCTTGTTTGGTTGAAGGAACTGGAAGCTTTTAGGTTAGGAGAAAAAAATTCTAAAGTGGCTACTAGTAATAGCGTTTAAGAAAAAATTCTACTAACTACAAACTTTTAATTAGTAAATGACACAAATACCTATTCCATTTTAAAAATAAAATAAAAACCTTTTTTTACAAGCTTTTAATTATGCACATTTTGGTCATTTTATACATTTTATTAAAAGCTCCAGCTACTCTGCCAAACACCAAAATATATTTAAAAAGCTTCCAGCTACTAGCTAGTTTTGCCATTCTCCTCCTCTTTTAAAAACTCAACGTATACTTTTCCCATTTTAATCTCATTCATTTATTTATTTTGATCAAAAGCCCAAAATTTTTTCTTATTATTTTTATGTTAAGCTTCTTTTTACGGTAAACTTTTGTTAGAAATTTTTAGTTCAATAGATTCTAGTTCGAATTAGAATTAGAATTGAATTCCAAAAGCTACCAATTTGAATAACCCATAATTTGGTAAACCAGCTTGATAATCATCCCAATAGAAAACATGTAATTAGGTTTTGAAGCAAAAGAAAAAAACTAAAAATAATATCGATATATGGGTTGGGTTATTCTACAAAGGCTACAAAAAATGAGAAGGGTGAGAAGCCACTAGAAAATGACATGTGTCCAAAGGATTAACAAGTGGGAGGGATAATTTTGTCAAAAACATATGCACATGCAAGTCACATGCCATTTCCACCTTCATTTTAAATGCCCGTATCTTTTTTATACGTCATCCGTTTTTAAAAAAAATTATACCATAAAATTGAGTGTCTTTTTATCTTTAATATGAGTACCATATTGCTATACTTTTGAAAAAAAAAAATTCAAAACCCACTTGCGTAAGACACAATGGAATGTAAAACACAATGAACACCAATTAAATATAGGGTATAAAACACAATCAAGAGTCTAGTAAAACACAATGGACGACATACTAAAGATACAATGAATAGAAGACTAAAACACAATGAATACTTTTGAAAAAAAAAAAGTTGAAAACCAGTTGCATAAGACACAATGGATGACATACGAAAGACATAATGAACAAAAGACTAAAATACAATGAATACTTTTGAAAAAAAAGTTAAAAACCCAATTGTGTAAAACACAATGGACGACATAATAAAGACACAATGAACAGAAGATTAAAACACAATGAATACTTTTGTAAAAAAAGTTGAAAACCCAGTTGCGTAAGACACAATGGAGATAACGTAAAACACAATGAGTACCAATTAAATATGCAATGAACAATAGGGTATAAAACACAATGAACAGTCTAATAAAACACAATGGACGACATTCTAAAGACACAATGAACAGAAGACTAAAACACAATGAATAATAGACTTAAACACAATGAACAACATAATAAAACACAACGTACACCTAAATACAAAACTCATTTGCGTAAAACACAATTAAAATCATACTAAAAACACAATGGACAAAGTTAAATCATGTGTAGACTAAAAAAACATAAATAACATATTTATAAAGCACACATGCATACTATAACACAATGAACGTGCAGAAGACACAACGGAGAAAAAAAAACCCATTTAGCACGATTTTTTTTTAATTTTAATGTAGCAATGTGGTACTCATATTAAAGATAAAAAACGCTCGTTAATATGGTGAATTTTTTTTGAAAAAAAAATGTCGTATGAAAAGGTTATAGACGTTTTAAAATGATGGGGGGAATTGACATGTGCATTGCATGTGGAGAGAGAAAGTCAACAAATGTTGTTTTCCTTTTATGTCCTTTCTCTAATTTATTATTTATTTTTTTTCAAACAAACTAATCTCAACCCTTCAAATATATGATCAATGGATCACAATCCTTCTCACCCTTCCTAGAAAAAGTATCTTGTGTATTTGATCCTAACCCATCGATATATATCAATACTGGTGATATTCTACCTGCATAGATTGGTTGGAGTATCGATACTTGCTGTAGATATGTAGTTTACGAGTCAACTCATATCAAAACCTAAAACCATAAAAATAATATCCATACCTTACCAATATTTGGCCGGTGTTAGTTTGATTTGGTAAAGAAAATATTATTTTGAGTATAGCTTTCGTTGAAATAGAGATGCTGGTTTCAGTGAGACCACTTCTTAATAATGGTTTTGCATCAAGACTTTGACATAATGAACATAACATTTGGCAATCGGGACAAGCATGATTGGTGCATGACCCCCTTGTCTTTTGGCTATCAATGCCACCGCATTATGTACGATTAACTGTTCATCGTTTTTACGTTATCTTCACAAAATTAGAAAAGTAACGTTAAAATTAGCACTATTTTGCTTTTGCACCCCTCACCCGGAACCCGCACATATCTATTCTATCTATATAATAATTGAGGTCACTTGGGTTGAACCAAGGCCTTAGAGAGGGCCTTTATGATCCAACAACTAATATGGAGCTCCAAATTATGACTATAAAAACCTTTTTCTTTTATTTTTTTTTCATTCCCCATATCAAAACTCTCCTATTCTTCTTAATTCCTAACAAATCTTTCAATCTTTCTTCTTCACCTTGCATCATTTGTTGATTATTCACAACTGATTAAAGGTAAACATCCATACTACTCTTCTAATGTTGATTCCTATTATTATTTTGACTTTTTTTATTGTTAACATTATTAAGAACAAATCAAACCGAATGAAAATTCTTATTCTTTTACGTGGAAATCATTCTTCTTAAACACATGTTCTAATGAAACGGATTTGTGATCAATGGATTTGTGATAAACGGATTTGTGATAAACACATATTCAATCGGATTTATTATAAAGTGATAACAAAGATACTATCAATTCCTATTGTTATTTTTTTATTCTTTTTAAGATTTCCTAATCTAATAACCATTTGAAATCATTATGATGTTTATCACATGTTCTAATGAAACGGATTTGTGATAAACATATATTCAATCGGATTTGTGATAAAGGGATAACAAAGATACTATAGATTCCTATTGTTACTTTTTTTATTCTTTTTAATATTTCATAATCTAATTACCATTTGAAATCATTCTTGTGTTTATCACATGTTCTAATGAAATGGATTTGTGATGAACGTATTTGTGATAAACACATATTCAATCGGATTTGTGATAAAGGGATAATAAGGATTGCGTTCAATCAGATTTATGTTAATTTTATTATTGTCATCACGGTTTTTTAGACATATATTGAATCGGATTTACTATTCGATCGGATTTAGTAATGCTATATTTTAACATTTGAAAAACAGGATTTGATCCGAAGACACAAACGCTATTATGTCTTATCATAATGGTTCTCAATTATTCAAGGTATTGCATGACCCTTCGGCAACAGTTTTGGTATATTTGTTATTTTCATGTACTTATGCCTATTTAATTTTCAAAAATGATTCTTTATTTTTTAATGTTGTTTTTAACGTGTCAATCCAGACTGTGCTGAAGGCCATGAACAAATTTCTGTTGTCTAAAAACATACATAACAGGGACGTTACAGTTACCACATACGAAGGACAATCTTGGTTGGTACGATTTTTAATGTAATTTATTTGAATTACTATTTTTCGAATTTATGTTTAATATTATTGTAATAATTGACTGTTTTTTGAAAAAAAATTTAATCACATTTATTTATATTACTGTTTTTCGAAATTATTTTAATATTATTGTAATATTTGACCGAATTTATTGTCATCAATTCTGAATTATTGTTATTTATTTACATTAATAATAATTAACCGAATTTAATGTCATTTAATCTGAAATTTGAATGTGAATTATTGTTATTTATTTACATTAATAAAAATTGACCGAATTTAATGTTATTTATTACTATCTTTTAATAATTGACCGAATTTATATTAATATTAATATGAATTTCAATTTACCATAAAAAGCCTCATTTATTTTTTATTATGAATGATTGATTATTAATCAATTTAACCTTCATTTATGAATGAAATAACTCTCATTTATTTTTAATATTACGATTTTAGTTTTACTATTTGTAATAATAGTATTGTTGACCGAATATATTACTAATACTAATTGACATTAATAATAATTGACCGAATTGAATGTTATTTATTACGAAGTTTTAATCTCATTTATTTATATTAGTATTACTACGAAATTATGTTTAAACTATCTTTATGAATTATTATTGGTTTTGCCTACAATTAATAGGATTTATTTTGTTTTTTAATGTTATTTAGTATGAGTTTTAATGACATTAATTATAATTGACCGAATTTAGGGTTATATATTATGATTTTTAAGCTCATTTATTTATTATTGACCGAATTAAATTACAAATATATTACTAATACTAAAACTAATATTACGAATTATTATTGGTCTTGTCTGCAATTAATAGAATTTATTCATTTTTTAATGTTATTCAGTATGAGTTTTAATGACATTAATAATAATTGACCGAATTTAGTGATATATATTACGATTTTTAAGCTCATTTGTTTATTATTGACCGAACTAATTACGAATATATTACTAATACTAAAACTAATATTACGATTTTTAATTTTAATCCTATTTATATCTTATTGACCGAATTAAAATTTTCTATTACTATTTTTACGAATATATTACTAATTACTAATACTAATACTAATATTACGATTTTAGTTTGCTTCAATTAGAAGTTATTTCCATTGGCAAATATTGTGTCTTTAAATGGTGTTCAATCCAACACAGGCTGTTTGTTACAAAGGTTCCAACACAAGAAGTCATTGATTTTCAAATTAAAATTACGATTTTTTATGTTTGTAATGTAATTTATTTGAATTATTGATTACGATTTTGTGGTTATTTATTAAGATTTATAATCTCATTTATATATATTACTATGTTTACGAATTATGATTAGTCTTGATTGCAATCAATAAGATTTATTCATTTTTACTGTTATTTATTAAAATGTTTAATATTATTTATTGACATTAATAATAATTGACCAAATTTAATGTTATTTATTAAAATTATTACTCTCATTTATTTATATTACTTTTTTCGAATTTATGTTTAATAGGATTTAATTATTTTTAATGTATTTTTAGTATGTTAGAATTAATGTTATTTATTGACATTAATAATAATTGACCGAGTTGAATGTTATTTATTATGATTTTTTAATCTCATTTATTTATATTAATATTACTAAGAAATTATGTTTAATCTATTTTTATGAAATTATGTTTAATCTGTTTTAATAAAATTATGTTTAATATTATTTATGTTACTATTCATTCGAATTATTATTGGTCTTGCCTGCAATTAAAATGATTTATTTATTTTTAATTGATATTTATTATGAGTTTTAATGACATTAATAATAGTTGACCGAATTTAATGTTATATATTACCATTTTTAAGCTCATTTATTTATTATTGACCGAATTGACCGAATTAATTTACGAATATATTACTAATACTAATACTAATATTACGATTTTTAATTTTAATCTGATTTATTTATTATTGACCGAATTAAATTATGAATATATTACTAATACTAAAACTAATATTACGATTTTTAATTTTAATCTTATTTATAGCTTATTGACCGAATTAAAATTTTTTATTACTATTTTTACGAATATATTACTAATGACTAAAACTAACTAATACTAATACTAATATTACAAATTTAGGTTGCTTCAATTAGAAGATATTTCTATTGGCGAATATTGTGTCTTTAAATGGTGTTCAATCCAGCACAGGCTGTTTGTTACAAAGGTTCCACCACAAGAAGTCATTGATTTTCAAATTAAAATTACGATTTTTTATGTTTGTAATGTAATTTATTTGAATTATTGATTACGATTTTGAGGTTATTTATTAAGATTTATAATCTCATTTATTTATATTAGCATGTTTACGAATTATGATTAGTCTTTATTGCAATTAATAAGATTTAGTCATTTTTACTGCTATTTATTAAGATGTTTAATATTATTTATTGACATTAATAATAATTGACCAAATTTAATGTTATTTATTAAAATTATTAATCTCATTTATTTATATTACTTTTTTCGAGTTTATGTTTAATAAGATTTAATTATTTTTAATGTATTTTTAGTATCTTAGAATTAATGTTATTGACATTAATAATAATTGACTAAGTTAAATGTTATTTATTATTATTTTTTAATCTCATTTTTTTATCTTAATATTACTACGAAATTATGTTTAATATGTCTTTATGAAATTATGTTTAATATTATTTATATTACTGTTCGTTCGAATTATTATTGGTCTTGTCTGCAATTAATAGGATTTATTTATTTTTTAATGATATTTATTATGAGTTTTAATGACATTAATAATAGTTGACCGAATTTAATGTTATATATTACGATTTTTAAGCTCATTTATTTATTATTGACTGAATTAATTTACGAATATATTACTAATACTAATATTGCAATTTTTAATTTTAATCTGATTTATTTATTATTGACCGAATTAAATTATGAATATATTACTAATACTAAAACTAATATTACGATATTTAATTTTATTCCCATTTATATCTTATTAACTGAATTAAAATTTTCTATTACAATTTTTACGAATATATTACTAATTACTAATAATTACTAATATTAACTAAAACTAATATTACGATTTTATTTTTACTATTCGTAAAAATAGTATTGTTGACCGAATATATTACTAATTCTAATTGACAATAATAATTGACCGAATTGAATGTTATTTATTACGATTTTTAATCTCATTTATTTATATTAATGTTACTATGAAATTATGTTTAATATGTTTTTATGAATTATTATTGGTCTTGCCTGCAATTAATAGGATTTATTCATTTTTAATGTTATTTATTATGAGTTTTAATACATTAATAATAATTGATCGAATTTAATGTTATATATTACGATTTTTAAGCTCATTTATTTATTATTGATCGAATTAACCCAATTAAATTACGAATATATTACTAATACTAAAACTAATATTACGATTTTAATTTTAATCCCATTTATATCTTATTGACCGAATTAAAATTTTCTATTACTGTTTTTACGAATATATTACTAATTACTAATACTAATACTAATATTATGTGCAGAAATTATTTCACAAGTCGTTAGGTTTGTTATTTGCATATTCAACATTTATGTTTACAATATTCTTATTTTATAATTAGTTACACATTTTAAATTTTCTATACATAATTCTTTTGTAAAGGTTTACTGTGATTGGATGACCTGATTTACTTCAATCAAAAGATACTTCCATTGGCGAATACTGTGTCTTCAAATGGTGTTCAATCGAGCACAAAATGTTTGTTACTAAGGTTGCACCACAAGATGTCATTGATTTTGAAATTTAAATTATGATTTTGTTGTTATTTATGAAGAGTTTTAATGTTATTTATGATAATTTTAATGTCATTGATTTGAATGATTGATTATGATTTGGTTGTTATTTATTAAGATTTTTAATCTTATTTATTGATATTACTAATATTACGAAATTCATTTTAATATTGTTGACCGACTTTAATTTTGATATTACAACCTTCCTTTAATCAATTGTGATGAAACGATATTTTTTTAAACATATACGACTTTCTTTCAAACATTTATTTAAATCTATTTTACAGTTTATAATTTAAATATAATCCGAAGAAACACTGTACATTTATTTTCCTACACTTTTATTATTCTTTTAATAATAAATATAATTTAAATATAATTAACAGTTTCCTAAAATATATATAATGTATTCAAAATAATTTTCAATGCTATTACTAATATTACGACCTTAATGTTAATATTGTTGACCGAATCTGTATAAAAACTTTTTACGTTTTTGTTAAATTGATGGAGGTCAATTCTTTGACTATATGTCTTTGAATTTGATTGTGCTAATTTTAACCGTTGTTGACCAATTCACGTCAATTACCAATACTTCCCATTTTTATAATTCAAAGACTTTTCTTTAATCATTTGAAATGAAACGATATTCTTTTAAACATATACAACTTCCCTTTAAACATTTATTTAAATCTATTTAACAATGTTAAATCTATTTAACAGTTTATAATTTTATATATAATCCAAAGATAGGAGTGTACATTCATTTTCCTACACTTTTATTATTCTTTTAATAATAAATATAATTTAAATCTATTTAATAGTTTCCTAAAATATATAATGTATTCAAGATAATTTTCAATGCTGTTACTAATATTACGACCTTAATTTTAATATTGTTGATCAAATATTAGTAAAAAGTTTTTACGTTTTTGTTAATTTGATGGAGGTCAATTTTTTGACTTTATGTCTTTGAGTTTGATTGTGTTAATTTTAAGCGTTGTTGACCAATTCACGTCAATTACCAATTCTTCTATTTTTATAATTTAAATATATAAATAAATATTCATACTCAATCACGTCAATCGAGGCACATTATTTCCGATTTTGCAGAATTGTTTGAGATACAACAATACTATATAAACCTTAACAAATAATAAAATCATTTAATCATCATACCAAATTTAACAACAAAATTAAATGATAATATAAATTTTCAAAATGTTACTTTTGGTACAACTAATAATGATTACTAATGATGTCAATAATAAATTGTATATAATGGGTAAGGCAATTTGAGACGCGGATGATTTTAATGTCATTTATTTGAATGATTGATTACGATTTTGATGTTATTTATTAATATTTTTAATCTTATTTACTGATGTTACTAATATTACGAATTTCATTTTAACATTGTTGACTGACTTTCATTTTGATATTACGACTTTCCTTTAATCATTTGTAACTAAACGATAATCATCATCTTGATTTCAATAAGTGTACTAATTTTAAGTGTGCTAATTTTAAGATGTTAATAATAATTTGTATATAACGGGTAAGTTAATTTCAGACGTGGATTATTTTAATGTCATTGATTTGAATGATTGATTATGATTTTGATGTTATTTATTAAGATTTTTAATTGTTAAGTACTATATTTACACAGTTTAAATAATGACGTTTTTTGGCGGCTTTTTGTAACATGTCAAAAGTTGCCTAAAGTGTGTGTACAATGGGTCCTTTTGGCTACATGTTGAAATGGGTCTGGGGTTGATCCTTTTAATTTGGTGTCTATTTTTTAATAAAATATAGGAAATTTATATTACAGCATGTGACATTGGACCCATTTTCTTATTAGTTGTTTTTTAGCTATGTAATCGGTTTGAACCATTGGAGAGATAACATGAAATTTTAAGCTACCCATTCAAGTAAGTGGGTTAAGGATTGTTTCTTGATTTACTTATCACCGTATCCATATCTTTACAACAACTATATTTTATGTAGAACACAAATATGGAATACAATGGTGGAGGTTTTCATAAATTATTGAAAATGAGCTGCACTCCGAGGATCGTGATGACAATGATAACAACTTCGAAGGTGAAAAATCAGCTATCAATGAGCAAGAGTTGGAAGATTTTGATTGAAGTAATGAAAATGGACCATTGGTTGAAGTTCGTTAAGCCCCAACTAAATGATAAGTGTTCTATGCTTAAGCTTAGTTATGATGATAATATAGATATTACCCTTACCCAAATGATGTAATGTGTGATATTGGTTGAAGTTCGTTAAGCCCCAACTAAATGAAAAGTGTTATATGGTTAAGCTTAGTTATGATTAGAATATAGATATTACCCAAATGATATAATGTGTGATATTGTGATAGTATGCTATGTAGTTTGCAGTTGTCAAATTAAACTTTACTTACTCGATATATCCATTATTTCGTTACATTAAACTGTTAGATGACATTTTGCATTTAACATCAAAAATCATACATATTGCATTATCACACATTTAGTAACCAAAACAAATCGTATAATACAATTCTTATTTTCCTACTTTTTTTTCATTTTACTTTCAGGTAAACCGTGGGTCCCCACGGGACTCTAACCTAGTATTCATTATTTGCATACATCACAAGCGAGGCATGAATATAAAGAAACTAGATTCGCAATTTAATATATCCAAGGTTTTTCCTCCAGTAACTTCGTTTGGCCACGTAAGATACAGACGAGCACAAGGATGTATTGTGAGATGTTCCTATTCTATTTAAAGTAATTTTTAATTAACTTTTTTATCACAACTAAAGTTTGGGGTGAAATCAATTATCCTGATTTACACAAATCTTGCACTGCAATCTCACTCCATTAATTCAATGCTTTGAAAAGTCAATTTGGAGGCATCACAATATTAAACCAGTACTAGGGATGGCAATGGGTCGGGTTTGGCTAATACCATACCCATACCCGGTTATAAAATCTCATCCCATACACGTCCCATTACCTGTCAGGTTTTTGGCGGGTATTACCCGTCGGGTATAGAGCATACCCGCGGGTTTTCGGGTATGCCCGTTGGGATTTTCATGTATATATATTTTTACTTTTTTTTTGGTGTTTTATGTTTTAGAAATCTATAATATATTAAGTTGTAATAAATAACATACGTATGATCATCATCATACTAATATTTGAAATATTTAGAATAAAAATATATATTATAATATGTATCTCAAGAGATATTTTTATATTTTGTAGCATATAAATATAAATAATAATGTCATTAAACTATAAATTCTTCAATAATGAATCTATTAAAATGAACATTAAATGAAGAAAAATATATATAAAACTTAAAAATTAGCGGGTATATGTTTCGGGTAAACGGATATTTAGTTTCGGGTAATCGGGTCGGGTATCGCCTAATACCATACCCGTCCCATACCCGCGAAATATTTTTTTCCAATACCAAACCCGTCCCATACCCGTCGGGTATCGGGTATAATGTTTCGGGTTTCGGGTATACTCGTCGGGCTCGAGTTTTTTTTGCCATCCCTAACCAGTACCCTATAATTTTTTTATTTGTTTTTTTAAATTAAACAAGAATTTTAATTAAAAATAAGTAAAAAACTTTAAATTAAGGAATAACAAAGTAAATTAAAAAAATATATAAAAAAAATATCTTCTTTCCAAAGACAAACGATGGACCCTTTACAGACCAGGGGCAGCCATGTATATAGTGGACGGGTAGCACCCGCTACCTCTCAAATTTCGCGACGCAGTGAATTTTTTTTATTTCTTTTATGTTTTTTTTTAAAACGTACTTACCCCTCATATGAATTTTATGTTACCCTCAAATTATCTTACGTTAACCTTCAAGCCTAAAAACATTTTTACTAAACTCTAATTCTCTAAGTCTAAATTTATATTAGACTCAAATAATTTTTTTAATTCTCTTAGCCTAATAATCCAAACCATTGAACCAAGTCTAGCCCAAACAATTGAACTAAATCAACCCAATTATCTAAACCATTGAACCAAATCATTCCAACCCAATTATCCCCACCGTTACCCTGTCGACCACCAAAACAAAAACCCACTACAGCCAAAAACCCCTACCTCCTGCAGCCAACAACCATGTGACCACCCGACCAAAAAAATGATGATATTGGTGCAATGTAACGCTCTAAAACTTTTTATTGATTATTTTTATTAAGTAATGCCTTGAAAAAATAGTATATGATGCTAACTAGTGAAAACGAATGGTTAATAAAACAAATAATTGGTAACCATATATAACTAATCCCGTTAGTACCGTTCCAAGTTATAGCTAGGTTGAATAATAGAAATTACTAACAAAGTTAATTTTTAAATGGTTTGGAGAAAAGAATTGAACTTGAGGGACTTGTTGTGACATATTATCAAAGAGAGGGTACTAGGGAGGGATGAGATGAAACTCTCAATTTTACACGTATGGAACTTCATCTCACCCCAACCCCAAGTCCCTTCCCTTCTCCAAACACTGTTGAGGCTGAATCAAGGACCTATGGAGTCGTAAATTGCTGCATGTGGGTGGAATAAGCCATCTAAAGCATAGTAAGTGATAATATAACCTTCAAATTCGTTTTTGGTTAGGTCTTGTGACCATATGTGCTAGATGAGAAATTTGGGTATGTGATTATTATTAAAATTGAGGTTTGTTGATGATTCTATAGTGTTGTAGGATCATAACCGTGCAAGAATCACCCTGAATTAGTGAAGTAATACAATCATATAATGATCTTGAAAATTGGGAAAAATGGGTTTTGGAGTTTTGATGAAACCCATTGATCTTGAGCTGAAATTTAGCCTTTATGATTGATAATAATATATATTAGAAGTGAAGAGTAAAGATCAAATACAAACTGTTTTTCGGTAAGAACTGTGAGAATCAAAGGGGGTAAATTTTTTTTATTTTTTTTTAGATTTTTTTCCCATATGCTTAAACATACTTTCTAGATGAATAATACAAAAAAAATAAAAAAAATTTAGTGTAATTACGTCATTAAAGTAAATACACTAGTTTACACTAGAGTAATTATGTAATTACTCTACACGTAATTACTCTACACCAAATTTTTTTTTTAGTTTTCAATACTGTAATACATGTTTAACAATATGGGAAAAAAAATTTCGAAAAAAAATAAAAAAAAATATCCTCCTTTGATTCTCATAGTTCTTACCGAAAAAAACACTTTGTACCAGATCTTTCCCCTAGAAGTGAACTTCACCTTACAATTGATGATGTGACCTTATTTGATAAATATGGATTATAAGGGTAGGCTTAGAGCCTTGATTATGTAGGTTGTCATAGTGTGCCTACTAGATGTTTGCTTAAATGTCTGAATAAATGTCTGAATGAAGTCCTCATTGTAAATATTAGTTTTAAGGTTGGGAGTTGTTTATTGGATGACAGTTGTGACATATTTGATTGTCTTCACGAAGTCCTTGTGCGCCCATGAGAATATAAATGATCTAATGGAATGTTAAATCTGTTAGGCAAAGAGGGTCGTTCGTCTAGGCGTTAAGGAAGGAAGAGGAAAGGATCACGCTTGAGGTAAGTTGTCTTACAATTCCCTATTAATTAGAACAAGTTAGCGTCCATAAATTGGTAGTCGTCAAAGTATCAATTGTATTAATAAACCATGATGAAGCTTAAGAGCTTTTCATAGCGGACCCTAAAGCCGAACATATAGAATAGACGAGTTCCCTTGGAGAGATGTTGCTCAAGGAAAACACCCGAATGCCAAGTGTATAAATGGCACTATAGTCCAACTCTCGTGTCGCCTAAAGCCGAATTTATAAGATAAACGAATGACCCTTCAACTAAAGGAGGGATCATGGGTAATTAGAATGGTAAATTAGAGGATCATGCCAAATAACCATGTATATGTTCAACCTATGATCGATGATTTTGTGGTATTAATCTAAAATCGTTGGACAATTTTATTACACTTTACATGTGCTGTAACTAGGTCCTTAAAATGTCCAGGTATGGTATTAAGTTGTATGAAATTTGCAACCATGAATTGGGGCATAAAACATGAGAAAAAGCAAGGTTTTAAATGATTTCCTGAAGGTTCAGGCAGTAGCCTATGGCTACTACAGGCCTTAAGCTACAACCAGTATAATGTATGGCGGCCAAAGGGCCCTACCGTAAGCTACGGTATGCCACCGTATCCTACGGCGGCTTCAAACACAAAAAATAAGGATCGTTTGGGACCCGTAGCTTACGGCGGGACTCTCCAAGGGTTCCAAAAGCCAAAACTTTGTGGTATTTTGGTCATGTGCTTCTCGTCCAAGCTTATAGATTATCGTATGACCCTTCTAATTGATCTTTTGATGAATTTTGTTGATCAAAATATAGGTTCGAAGGTGCGGCTATGATGAGGGGACTAGATTTTGGTGAATTCGGGCACTTGATCTCATTTACAATTCTGCAAAACATAAAACTATAATTATTAGATGTAATGAACATGAATGTTAGGTTTCTAGACTTGGAAGTGGTAGCATCATAAGCATTGATCTTCGTTTACATTATCTAAACCAAAACTTGAAATGTTTTTGTAAACTCTCATTTTGGCACTTGATTTAAATGCTATTTTGGTTATATTCACGTTTAATGGCGAGTATTATGATGTGGGTCTTACAAGTGATATTCAGAGCAACAGGTTTTGAGATAAGTGTTCGGTTCCAAGCTCGATCTCCTCATCCAATAAGTATCTATTGTTAGTAAATTCAGAAGCAGTAAAATAGTTAGACCCAAAAGTAGAAAGTAAATGGAAATTATGGGTATAGTGCGTAGGAACTAGACCCTATAAATGCGCCAATGGGAAAATAAGTGAGTTAAGACTCACTTAAAGCTGTAAAGCTGAAAAATGCAAAATCTCATCCTAATAAGGATGTGATTAAGCAGAATAAATGCGGATGATGTAAAATTGAAATGTTTCTAATTATGGAACTTTATTGTAGTAAGATGGCAGATGAAAATGAAGCTGAAAACCAAATACCTCCTACTCGGGAGGAGATGCGAAGTGGTATTGAAAAGGTGGTGGGTAAGGCTCTTGAAAATAGCCTACCCTCCTTCATAGACAAGTTGCAAACCACGTTATTGAATGTTGTCGAAGAACGGTGCAGCGAGATGAGAGAAAGTATTCTCCACGAAGTGGAGAAAAGTAAAGCAAAGAACACTTGCTCATATGATAAGTTCATGGCTTGCAAGCCAAGGACTTGCAAAGGAGAAGTTAATCGAGTCGAATGTCAACAGTGGCTGTCGGATATAGAAGATATCTTCGAAAGAATTCATTGTGACCCTACCGACCGCGTGGCCTATAGCACGGGTCAACTAAGGGATATGGCGAAAGATTGGTGAAATGTAATCAAGGGCGGAATGAATGCTGAAGTTCAGAGGAACATGACTTGGGAAGATTTCAAAACTCCCTTCCTGAAACACCACAACCTCAAGACGGTGGTGAACAAGATTAACGAAGAATTCATGTAGCTGGGAGAGAAAGGTGAGTCAATTGATAAGATCACCGGCATATTTCTAGACAAGATGAAGTTCTGTGGAGATCTAGTTCAAACAGAAGAACAAAAGATTTACTATTTCCACAACATGCTGAGTGCCGAGTATAGGGAGTTTATGACTCCATCAAAGTTTGAAAGCTTGCCTGATATAATCAATGCTTCTCGAGAAAAGGAAATTGAATTAAACAAGCAGGACGAAAGAGGGGAAAGGAAGGGCCATGACGCTAACCTGAGCTCGACCAAGAAGCCAAAGATTGGGGAGTCCCCGAAGAAGAGAAATGTTAAGGGGGGATCACCCCCAAACTGTAAGACTTGTGGGAAGACGCATAAGGGCAAGCGCTACATCAAAGATAAACCTTGTGCAAATTGTGGGAAGTTAGGTCACGGGGTAGCAATTTGCCCTAGCAAAGTGACCATATGTTATGGATGTTTCAAACCCGGTCACAAAAGGGCAGAATGCAAAGAA
The DNA here is from genome assembly GCA_030844895.1 of Ambrosia x helenae. NCBI lineage: Eukaryota > Viridiplantae > Streptophyta > Magnoliopsida > Asterales > Asteraceae > Ambrosia > Ambrosia x helenae. The sequence continues at coordinate 8,528,233 of CM061234.1, forward strand.
ATGGCCCAAACAGAAAAGAAGAATGAAGTTAAGGCTGAAGCCTCAAGATCCTGTGCACAGTCATTCCACGTCACTGCGGAAGTGGCAAAACAGGACCCAAATGTGATATCAGGTACAATCATTATAAATTCCGTACCTATAAAAATGTTGTTTGATATAGGTGCGAATAAGTCTTTTGTTTCTAATGGGTTTATTCGACACCCTCATTTTAAATTGTCAAAACTATCTATGCCCTTAGAGGTAGAAATAGGAGATAGCAAAAGTTTTCATGTTTTTGACATATGCTGAGACTGTGAGATCATTATTGGAGATCAAATGTTACCGATAAAATTGATTCCTATGGGGATGAAGGAATTCGAAGTCGTGGTGTGCATGGATTGGCTATCAACTCACCACGCCAAAGTAGATTGCAATCGCAAGGTGATTCAATTACAATCACCGAACGGGAAACATGTTACTATCTATGGGGAAACCAACTGCCACCCCATGGTGTGTAATATTTTGGAAGCCAAGAAGTTCATCCAACACTGTTGCAAGGCTTTCTTAGCCTATGTGACTGATAACTGAAAAAAAAGTAAAAAAATTAGAAGAGGTACTGGTAGTTAGGATTTCGTGGAAGTATTTTCGGAAGACTTACCGGGAATGCTTCCTGAAAGGGAAGTAGAGTTTGGGATAGAACTAGTTCCAGGGGCCAAGGCACCCAATCATTTGGCACCATCAGAACTTCAAGAGTTGATGAAGCAGATAAAAGAGCTCCTCGAAAAGGGGCTCATTAGGCGAGTGTTTCCCTATGGAGAGCACCGATACTATTTGTAAAGAAGAAAGATGGTACACTCCGAATGTGCATAGATTACCGGGAGCTTAATAAGTTAACGGTGAAGAACCGATACACGCTACCAAGAATCGATGACCTATTTGACCAAATACAAGGTGCAAGTTGCTTCTCAAAGATCGACTTGAGGTCGGGGTACCATCAGTTGAAGGTAAAAGAAGAAGATGTGCCTAAAACAACTTTCTAAACACGGTATGGACATTACGAATTTTTGGTGATGTCCTTTGGGTTAACAAACGCACCCATGGCCTTTATGGATCTTATGAACCGGGTGTGTAAACCAATGCTGGATAAATCGGTTATTGTATTTATTGATGACATTCTAGTGCACTTAAAGAATGAAGCGGAATACACTCACCATTTACGAGAAGTGTTAACTACTTTAAGATGAGAAAAGTTGTTTGCAAAGTTTACGGAATGCGTGTTTTGGCTTCGAGAAGTGCAATTCCTCTGCCATGCTATTAATGCTAAAGGGATATTTGTAGGTCCCTAAAAAGATTGAAGCGATGGCTGGTTGGAGCCCGACCGAAGTTAGAAGCTTTTTGGGCTTGACGGGATATTATCGGAGATTCATTCAGGATTTCTCGAAGATTGCAACTCCACTAACAAAATTGACCCGCAAGAATGAAAAATATTTGTGGATGGATGACCAACAAAAAGCGTTTGAAATTCTCAAAGAGAAATTGATTAGCACCCCCATACTTACGTTACCCTAGGGTACCGAAGATATGGTGGTGTATTCAGACGCGTCCCTTCTGGGTTTGGAGTGCGTCTTAATGTAGAGAGGTAAGGTTATAGCCTACGCCTCGAGACAGTTGAAGAGTCATGAAACCAAATACCCAACCCACGACCTTGAGTTAGCAGCGGTGGTTTTCGCATTAAAGATTTGGGGACATTACCTGTATGGTGTGAAGTTCATAATTTTTGCGGATCATAAGAGTCTAAAGTACTACTTTGACCAAAAGGACCTAAATATGAGGCAGAGACGGTGGTTAGAGACGATAAAGGACTATGATTGTGAAATTCACTATTATCCGGGAAAAAGCCAATGTTGTGGCTGACGCCCTAATCAGAATAAGCGAATACACGCCTATTCAGGTACGATCGATGCAACTAGGGGTGACATCGGGTTTGATTGATAAAATCCTTGAAGCCCAGAATGAAGCAGTGAAGGAAGAAAACTTGAAGAAAGAAAGAATAAAAGGACAAGTCGAAGAATTAGTCACTGATGATAATTGGGTGAAGACTCGATTCAGGAGGATTTGGATCCCGAACTCATGTGACATGAAAGCCGTATTATTGGACGAGGCACATATATCATGATACTCGGTTCATCCGGGGGCCACAAAAATGTATAAGGACCTTAAAGTCCATTATTGGTGGCACGGAATGAAAAGAGACATAGCGAAGTATGTGGAAAGGTGTGTAACCTGTCTGCAGGTCAAGGCCAAGCACCAAAAGCCGTATGGAAAATTTCAACCTTTAGAGGTGCCTGTTTAGAAGTGGGAACATGTGACCATGGACCTGTTAACCAAACTACCGAAGACTACAAGAGGATTTGATACCATTTGGGATGTAGTCGATCGACTAACCAAAAGTGCGCATTTCATTCCGATTCGGGAATCTCACTCTGCTGAGAAAATTACAGATGTTTACATGAATAAGATAGTTTCTCGTCATGGACTACCGTTATCGATTGTGTCGGACTGGGAAGTCTGGTTTACTTCGCGATTCTGGCAAGATTTTCAAGCTCAGTTGAGCACTAAACTGCTACTCTATACAACTTACCATCCCCAAGCTGACGGGCAAAGCGAAAGGACCATTCAAATGCTAAAAGATATGTTACGAGCGTATATGATTGATTTTGGTGGCAGCTGGGATACTCATTTGCCCTTTGTGGTATTTGCATATAATAACAACTATCATGCCAATATTGGTATGCCTCCGTACGAGTTACTATACGGAAGGAAATTTCGGACACCGGTATGTTGGGGCGAAGTAGGTCCTTGGGAGTTAGCTCACAAGGACGTGGTTAAAGCTACTAATGAGAAAATTGATATAGTTCGTGCTCATTTGAAGGCGGCTCAAGATAGAAAGAAATATTATGCCGATAAGAGACGAAGGCCGATTGAGTTCCAACCAGGGGATAGGGTCATTTAAAGGTATCCCCTTGGAAATGAATTATCCGTTTTAGAAAGAGAGGGAAGTTAGGGCCAAGGTACATTGGACCTTTTAAAATTTTGGCGAGAGTGGGTCAAGTGGCCAACCACTTAAAATTACCCAAGGAATTGAGTGGCATTCATAACACTTTCCATGTATCCCACCTATGAAAGTGTTAATCGGACGAAACTGCTTATGTGCCACTAGAAGAGATCGAGATTGACAACAAATTGAATTACATAGCAAAGCCATTGAAGATATTAGATCACAAGGTCAATCATCTCAGAAATAAAACGCTTGAGCAAGTGAAGGTAAAATGGGAACATAGGAAGGGATCAGACACCACCATGGGAGTCCGAAGAAGAAATGAAGCGGTTCTACCCTTACCTTTTCGGCATGTTCCTAGTTTCGCGGACGAATCCCTCTTAAGGGGTGTGGAGTTGTAAAGCCCCAAAACTTTTTATTCATTATTGTTATTAAATAATGCCTTGAAAAAAAATAGTATATGATGCTAACTAGTGAAAACGAGTGGTTAATAAAACAAATAATTGTTATTCATATATAACTAATCCCGTTACTATAGTTCCAAGTTATAGCTAGTTTGAATACTAGAAACTAACAAAGTTAGTTAATTTTTAAATGGTTTGGAGAAAAGAATTGAACTTGAGGGACTTGTTGTGACATATTGTCAAAGAGAGGGTATTAGTGAGGGATGAGATGAAACTCTCAATTTTACACGTACAGAACTTCATCTCACCCCAACCCCAAGTCCCTTAGCTTCTCCAAACACTGTTGAGGCTGAATCAAGGACCTATAGAGCTTTAAATTACTACATGTGGGTGGAATAAGACCATCTAAAGCATAGTAAGTGATAATATAACCTTCAAATTCGTTTTTTGTTAGGTCTTGTGACCATATGTGCTAGATGAGAAATGTGGGTATATGATTATTGTTATAATTGAGGTTTGTTGATAATTCTATAGTGTTGTAGGATCATAACCTTGCAAGAATCACCCTGAATTAGTGAAGTAATGCAATCATATAGTGATCTTGAAAATTGGGGAAAAATGGGTTTTGGAGTTTTTATGAAACCCATTGATCTTGAGCTGAAATTTAGCCTTTATGATTGATAATAATCTATACTAGAAGTGAATTTCACCTTACATTGATGATGTGACCTTATGTGTTAAATATGGATTAGAAGGGTAGGCTTAGAGCCTTGATTATGTAGGTTATCCTAGGGCGCCTACTAGATATTCGTTTATATGTTTGAATGAAGTCCTCATTGTAAATGTATGCTATTAGTTGTGAGGTTGTGACTTGTTTATTGGATGAAAGATGTGACATGTTTGAGTGTGTTCATGAGGGCCTTGTGCACCCATGAGAATGTAAATGATTTAATGGAACGTTATATCCGTTAGGCATAGAGGGCGGTTTTTCAAGTATCCAAGGCGTTAAGGAAGGAAGAAGAAAGGATCACGCTTGAGGTAATTTGTCTTACCATTCCCTATTAATTAGAACAAGTTAGTGTCCATAAATTGGTAGTCATCAAAGTATCAATTGCATTAATAAACCATGATGAAGCTTAAGAGCTTTTCATGGCGAACCCTAAAGCCGAACATAAAGAAATGAGTTCCCTTGGGGCGATGTTGCTCAAGTAAAACTCCCGAATGTCGAGTGTATAAATGACACTTTAGTCCAACTCTCGTTTTGCCTAAAGCCGAATTTATAAGATAAACGAATGACCCTTCAACTTAAGGAGGGATCATGGGTAATTAGAATGGTAGTTTAAAGGATCATGCCAAATAACCATGTATGTGTTCAACCTATGATCGATGAATTTGTGGTATTAATCTAAAGAGATTGTTGGACAATTGTATTACACGTTATATGTGCTGTAACTAGGTCCTTAAAATGTCTAGGTATGGTATTAAGTTGTATGAAATTTATAGCTATGAATTGGGGCATAAAACATGACAAAAAGCAAGGTTTAAAATGATTTCCTGAAGATTCAGGACGTAGCCTACGGCTACAGGCCGTAAGCTATGGCCAGTATAATGTATGGGGGCCAAAGGGCCCTACCGTAAGCTACGGTATGCCACCGTAGCCTACGGCGGCTTCAAACACAAAACAAAATAAGGGTCGTAGGCTACGGTTTGGGACTCGTAGCCTACATCAGGACTCTCCAAGGGTTCCAAAAGCCAAAATTTTGTGGTATTTTGGTCGGGTGCTTCTCGTCCAAGCTTGTAGATTATCATATGACCTCTTTAATTGATCTTTTGATGAATTTTGTTGATCAAAACTTTGGTTCGAAGGTGCATCTATGATGAGGGACTAGCTTTTGGTGAATTCGGGCACTTGATCTCATTTACGTTTTCGCAAAAAATAAAACTATAATTAATAGATGTAATGAAAATGAATGTTAGGTTTCTAGACTTGTAAATGCTAGCATCATAAGCATTGATGTTCGTTTACATTATCTAAACCAAAACTTGAAATGTTTTTGTAAACTCTCATTTTGGCACTTGATTTAAATATAATTTTGGTTAATTCATGTTTAATGGCGATTATTATGATGTGGGTCTTACATGTAAGTTCAAGTCTTCTAAAATTAGGGTAGTTGGAAGATGAAATCACTTTCTTAACAAGCTCATTTTAGCATTTTGTTTTTAAAAAAAGGCCACGAAAAGTGATGATATTGGTGGAAGTTCAAGTCCAGATATTGCTAATAATTTTATATGCAAGTATGGTAAAATAAAAAAATAAAAAAATTGCACATCGTGCGAAGATACAGTAAGTTTTTTTGGACAATATTCTTTTATTTATATTGTATGCAAGCATGGTAAAAATAAAATTTGAACGTTATCTCTGAATTTTTTTTTCCAGATCTGCCGTTGTTACTGACCCACATAAAATACCATCTTCCTCCCACCACCTCCTCCGTCCCTTACCATCATCCTAAGTGGTCATCAAAAAAAGATATTTTTTAAATCCTAAACCCTTAAATTATTGCCATCACCAAAATAAAAATTCTAGCCTTTAGAACTTCAACACATCGTGGCCTATAACTCGATATTCATGCCTGGGCATCCCTATCTGAGAAACTGACGGCGGTGTTTCCGAACTGGTAGGGGTACCCGAAATCAAAACGGGTTTCTGCCCCCAACACCTTAATGATAACTTAACCTATGCTAGCTTAGGAAAATGACAGTTGATATTTTATTCTAATGGTGACCTTCTTCATTTTTTGGGGATCACTTGGTCACACATAGTAATCCCAGACCCGTCATCTTATATCTGGTCAGACTATGTTGTCTTTATCGGGTTCACGTAAGTTTCAGCATGGGGCTTGGCATTTTACGATAACTGTATCTTAACACGTCAACAGAAGTACCTAGAGCCCAAATAGGAACAATTCCCAAGGTAATCCCAGTGTAATAAACTATTTGAATGCCCGTACGAAGAAATTCTACTTTTTAGAGGGTTCGCAATTAAAAATAAAAAGAAAGACATTCTTTGGAATAATGGAGAAAAGAGTGCGGCGCAAAAAGTAAAACATCACAAAAGTTGATACTCCTTTGGAATAATTAGTGAAATTTTGCAAATGTTTCATTAATAAAAACACAAAAAATAATTATTGGAAAAAGACGATACATGAATCCCTAGATGTCTTTTCCATATATGCACATGCACGCATATATGCATATGAAATAAATATTTAAAAGGATGATACGAGGTGAATAGAAGGTATGATGTTAGTTGTTTTATAAGAAACGAAACAGATCGAGAAAATTATGTGGTTGTTGCTAGTAGTGGCGAGTGGTGGTTTCTGATGAGGGGTCTTCTTGTGTGGTGGTTGTGAGTGGTGGCTATAGTGGTGGTTAGTGATGAGGTGTCTAGACTGTGGGAACAAAGCAAAGAGGGATTGTTTGTACTTCAGGTGTAGGAGTTGTTGTAGAGGACATGGATTTCAGTGTCGAACTCACATCAAGAGCACTTGGGTCCCCATTTCTACAAGGCAAGTTGTCAGGAACTCCGCGGCAGCTATGGCGGCTCCACCACATCAATACCATCATCAACAAGGGGAGCAACAACAGTTTGATCTCTCATCACCATCACCATCTGGTATGCATGTATTTTACTATTGTTTTATGACATCTTATCGCCTCTACTCATAAATCATTTTTTGTCCACGTGGGAATAGAACCCTCAACCTGATGGGCGAAGCACCCCTTGGTATACTTCCGCTAGACGACAAGCCCTTTAGTATGTTCATATGTTTGATGACACTCTCATAAATCATTTTTTCCCCATATGGGAATAGAACCCTCAACCTGATGGTGAAGCACCCCGCCGCTAGAAAACAAGCCCTTTAGTATGTTCAATTTAGGGTTTAAGGTTTATTGTGCATGTTAATTCAATACTTTTGAAGAGTGTTTGTTTTGTTAGGTTTTGGAGGACGTTTTCCTGCCGAGGTGAGGGGTGAAGCAACGTTTACAAGTGTACGAGTGGCAACGGCTTCGGAAGAAAATACATCTATAGATCAATATGCATATGAAACAACTATAAGTATAGGAGGGCGTGTTTTTAGGGGTATTCTATATGATCAAGGACCTTATGTTCCAATTGCGGACTCTAATTACTTGAATGTACATGAAGGTGATCAACACAACTCCTCCATCAACATTCCTTCTAACTTGCAACAAGATGATACTCCAGGGTCATCAACCCCAGCAATCCATTCAACGCCTCACTACCCGCTATAGATTACTCTATAACGAGTGTGCTTCTAATTCAAGAATTTTTTTTTTTTTAATTTAACAAATATAGATATTTCATTTCAAGAAAGGAACCGTAACAAGTTGAGGAATTTGACTACATTATATGTGTTCTTGAGACATTAATGAAGTTAAGCCTTGTATATTATTTTCTATATATCTAAATCATATGTTTATCTATCTTCTTCTTTGAGCTGTTTATATAACTAGACTTATAATTCCCAAAAACTAAAACACCATAAAAATAACTGGTAACTACTCTACCGAAGTTTTCAATATCCTAATGGATGGTAATTCTAGGACAATGTGGCTACATAGTGTACCCAAAGGGTACATCAAATTTCAAAATATCCCTTAAAATAAAAAATAAAATTAGGTTGGGGACTTGTTTAGGACATTTTATTAATATCACTTTATTCGTTAACAACCATGTTTTTTAGACATTTTCATTAGAATCATTTTCTCCAATCATCAACATAGGACGCTATATCTTCCTAAAACTTCTTTACAAATGACATGTTTAATCAAGTCTAAAATAACATAAAGACGCCTAATTCAACTTTAATCATGTCTAATTTTGTATTTTTAAGATTGATGAACAATAAACTCTGATAACCTTTACTCATGTTTGATATTTGATTACTTTACTATCAATGAATGATTGTATATGTCCTCTTTGATATTTGATCAAAAGCGAATATTGACTCATCTTCATTGGAACTTTGATCACCAGAAGGCAGAAGTTAAATAACGAATTGCCGAATTGCGAATTTTGATAAGAAGCAAATTTTATTACCAAGATAAGGAATCAACTCTTCCATTGCCAGTTTACACTAGGCGATCATTTCTTTTTAGGTTATTTTTTAGCTGTTTTTGGAACTACCCTCAATATCCGAGTGAGCCTTCCTAAGACGGGATATCAACTGTCCATACTGTTTTTGACGCTCCAGACCTGACTCATCAAGGAGGAAACCCACCATTGTGGGAAAACCCTCCTAGAGTCATGTTTCGAAGCTGAGACCATAGGCCTCATACTGTTTTTGAAGCTTCGGTCCTCAGCTCACCCAGGAACACTATCAAGGAGGAAACCTCGTACAATTAATGTGAGAAAACCCCCCTTATCTCACCCAAGAACACCATCATTTCTTTTTATTTTAGTTAAAGAATTGGGTAATTGGTGATTGGGTTATGGGTAAATAACAAGTCATAGGCCTATAATTATCCTATATGTTTAATTCTCAACTTCCATGAATAGTGTTTTTGTTTTTTGTTCCATCTTTGCTGTTGATAAGAGTATTTGTATTGTTTGGTTTGAAAATATTATCAATAAATGTTTCAACACAGATGGTGTGTTGTTGTTGTGTTTGGGTAAACTGTTCAGGTTCGATCCTTGCAAACGGTTTAATTTTTTGGGTGGCATCCTGGTCATTAAAGACATGTTGGGACACCTGGGGGCACGTGTTGACAACAGATAGTTTCTCCTTCATGAGTCACCCTTCTCTCTCTCTCTTGACAAGCAACTCACCGTCTCTTCTCCATTCTTCTCTCTCTTTCTCTTCTTTCTTCTTCAATATCTACTATCTTTCCTCATCATCAATCACTAATCAAGCCTAATAATAACACAAACGATCGTTTATCTATTTGGGTTTTGCTTTTTGTTTCAGATCTGTTATTTTACATCTTCTCTCCTTATCTTCATGTTATTAGTGTGGCTTTTACAATCATCCCTCTCAATCATTCTCCTCCTCCTTATCCACTTCTCAATCATAAGCTCATACCCACCACCACACCACTACGGCCGCAATGACCGTCGTCGCCGTCATCTTCGACTACCGGGAAAAAAATTATTTGAGACGATGGTGGTTTACTAACCCACTAAGGTACCGATCCGATTTACGCTTTTCTTTTATACTTTGTTGGTTGTTCGTCGTTTATGGTTGTTTCTTGCTCTTGATTATTCATGTCTTTGCCCCTGATTTATAGTTTGTATTTTTGAGCTGGTTATGTCGGATAATCTTTCAAATATCGGAGAGCCCCACTGCCGAGATCTGAGAAGGGTCGGATCCTGACCAGGTTTATAATTTTAAAATAATTAGCATCAAAATATAAATATACAATAGTCGGTTGTTCTGACTTATTGTTCACTAATGTTGTAAGAGTTACTTTAAATTCTAACTTATAAGTATGTTGTAGTGTTTTTCTCTTAAACTTCTTTGTTACACATATGTGGTGTTTTTAATATTTTGTGTTCACATACCTAAATTTTGTTTTATGTAAACCTTGAGATTAACAGTTTAACACATAACCACTTCCGCAAAAAGAAAAGGTTATAGTTTAACTATTTAACTATTTGAATGTGGTGTTAATTGATTCTTTAATCTTATTTTTAAGTGTTGCAACTTACCTTTGATTATATACGTTGTCTTTGGACTAATCATAACAACTATATCTTTCTATAAGCATTGCAGCAAAGTTGATGAAGGGCCTCAACTTCTGATTTTTATTCACTTTTTGAAGGTGAGGACTGAGGTATTAACTAATAACTATATATTTGTATTTAATTCATAATTTCAGGTTGGAACGATAATTAGACTAGGCGATTTATTGTTGTTTTTATGTTGGTCAAATACTTCTGTTTATTGTTGTTCACTCTATTTTGCTTATTTGCTATCTAAATTTGTGTATTTGTTATTGTTTGCTGATATAATGTGCAGCCTTTTACATATTTCTTGCAACTCGAAGTACAATGCAAAACAGAGGGCAGAGTTGCGAAATTAGGCTGTGATGATCAACTTTGTTGGCCCCATTTGGAGCTGAAAATTGCACTTATGAAACAAATTAACAATCACATATCAGTTAAAGGGGGAGAGTGGTTGCGTTTACTACTATACCCGATGTGTCGACTGAAGACGTGGCTGCTTTGGCTATTGGGTTGATGTTAATGACGCTTAGAGGGATTTGTATTTCATCTAAATTGTTCAATTATCTTTTACTGATTCAAATTCAAATGTTTTGGTTTATCACCACCTACCAAACCATTGTATATGCTATATTACTATGTATTTCTGGTTTGGTGAAGCATGTGCGAATGGTGCAACAATAGAAGATAAGGATGAAGTGGTGGACACATGATATGCAGAATGGCTGCATCATGGAGTTGTACACAGGTCGATGGACCGCCTACTAACATGTGCTCTTTGTTTATTTGCAGTTTTATATCTTCATTTTCATTTTGCTTTGAATATTCATTATTTGCTTTGATTTTCAGTAACATTATTCTATTGACTTTTATCGCTTATTTTTTTTCTAATTATGTTGTTGCAGGTCATTAGTTGACCAAACACTTATGCAACTGAAGATTGTGGTACATCATTAACAGAGAGAAGCCATGGGAGAGAGAGAGAGAGAGAAAGAGAGAGAGAGAGAGCCGGCGAAGAAGGGAATTCCGGTGAGTTCTCCGCCGCGTCAGTGGTACTAATCCATGGCCTAAAGCATGGCGAATCGTATGGAGGTGATCAATTTTCCGATCGTGAATCGGTGAGATCATGTCAAGACGAAATACGGCGGCGTCGGTTGTAAGCTTGGGCTTTTTGGCAAGAAAAAAACTATAAGGTTAATCGCAACAAATTTCTGGCGAGTTAACAATGCCGGTCGTTTTTTGTAGGTTTTCAGCGATCACAGGGTTGTCGATTGGTACGGATGTTGGCAACTCTCAGTGAGACACCGCGACTCGATGTGGCGAGGTTTTAGAGAGGGCAGAAGGTGATTGACACTAATCTATAATTTTGAAAAAGGTACATCATTCTGCTGATTCCGTCTATTTCAGTTACTTTAGATTTATGAATTCATGTTTGGTCGCTTAAAAAAATTACGTGTGCACCTGAATAAATTCTTTTTTCTATGCCTGCTATTGTATACTTTTATAATTTGGGAATATTGAAATGTTATTCAGATGCAAACGACAATCTCTAATAATATGAACATATGATACGCATGAATTTAAATAATCATGGGTTTGAAAGCAACAATTTGAAGATCATAAATTAAATTGTTCTTCAGAAGCAAAACAACAATCTGTTATATTAAGATGAAGGTTGTAATATATTTGGAAAGCTTGAATTTCAAAATAATAATCACATTGCCGTCTATTTGGAAAGCTTGGATATGAATATTTTCTTACCGAGGCTTAATGGTGTTTGATTTTTGTGATGATCTTCTTTGAACTTATTGTCTAGGTTGATGGTATGGATTCCTTTATTGTCAAACAACCTTGCAAATTTGGTTTGCTGATCGGTTTAGGGAACTTTTCACAGACTCAATCCCGTCTGCGAAAGATTTTTATACATCATCGGGTTAGTCAGTAAGTTGATATGTTTAACCCGTTTGAAATAAGATGCAGCCCAGAATGATTCACTCATATGTAAATGGGTCAAGTGTGAAACTAACGGGTTTGTTTTGGTTTGATGGATGAACTGTTATGGGCTGCAACATGGTTGTACCAGGCAACCAAAGAAGAGTCATACTTGAAATACGTGGTTGATAACGCTGCCTCCATGGGCGGTACTGGCTGGGCAGTGAAGGAATTCTCTTGGGATAATAAATACGCCGGTGTCCAGATTCTCCTTTCCAAGGTGTTGATGGATGGAGATGGTGGTGCATACACCACAACACTGAAACAATATCAAGCTAAAGCCGATAACTTCGCATGTACTTGCCACCAAAAGAACGCCGGCTACAATGCACTTATGACTTCTGGTCTGTTGACTGCCTAAAATACTTCTTTTGACCTTAAAGTGAGATATGTACTAACATCTTTCAATACAGGTGGCTTACTGTACCTGCACGAGTGGAACAACATGCAATTCGTGGCCTCATCTGCATTCCTGCTAGCCGTGCACTCAGATTATATCTCGGCAGCTAAATCTCTCCTAAGATGTTATGATGCCAGTGTTCACCCTCATGAACTACTTGTGTTTGCTAAATCACAGGTATGTCTCGATTTAATCCATGTTAGTTTAAGGATATGTAAACATTGGGTTCATGTAATTAACAAATGCCGGGTGTTAGTTCTGAACACTCATCTTTTAGTTTTCTGGTTTTTTTTTCCTGTAAAAAATGTTGGCGAGATGTCGTATTTAAAAGGGTACTTGTAATAAAATAAGTTGGATATGCTTCTTCATATCATGTATGGAAATCGCAGTTGTTCATGAAAAGTTAACTGGTGTACCTATTCATGAATCATTAGAGTTATTCATGACAAGTTAGTTACACCCTTTTAGTAAATAGTTGACGACACTAACATCACCAAATCTGACTAAATTGAGCTATTCCTTACCCAAAGTCGTCCATAAGGATTCAGTATGTTCCCTGGCTTTTAGTTTTTCTTCTCAAGCGTTTAAAATGGGCATCTTCGCTATATAATTACAATGTGACACGTCTTCTCTTCTTTAACGTTTATAATAAGAACTTGATTTCTTCGGTCGAATTTGAGATACGTTTATCTAGAAGTCTGTCGATGGATTAATATACTCGATTTCTATTTTATTCCCAAGTCAATGAGTTATATGGTCGGGTATGGTTCGGACCTACTTGTGGCGTATGGGCAGTGCAAGAACTATTATGGGATTGAAACTAATGGTAAAAGGGTACCAAATAGTAACCGTTGTGGGCTGCAAAGCGGACTATAAAATGGAAAACGACATCATACTTTCGAACAAGATTTCGAGACCGAATTGTGTGGTACAACGTATCAACAGTCGGGGTCTTTTGTAGCTGTTTGAGAGGTGTTTTTGGATGAAATGGTGTCCAAATAATCATATAATGTTTCGATAAGGGTTGCCCAAAACAGATTGAGAACTGGATGACGACATTGAGTGTGCTGAAGCACTGTTTCGGGACACCATTCAAAAACACCTCATGTACATGTCTTTTTGCAGTCGAACTTCTGTAATATAGTTGCTGCTGCTACTGATAAAAATAACAGATATGTAAACATCTTGAATGGAAATATTTTCAATGTACAATAATAAAGAAAAAACCGAAAACAAATAATCCTCCACGCGACAGGCGTCCATTGTTGGGGAATAGCTTAATGAATCGTCGCGCAACGCGCGACTTTGCAATCCACTAGTTGGTTAAATGAACAAGCATGAGCCTTAATTGGTTAAATAATAAGACATAAGATCTCGGGGTCTAGCCTAAGTGGTTGGACTTGTGATGGCTAAGGGTCAGGTTTGGGTAAGCTCTTGGGTTCGAGCCCGGTTCGGTACACCATTTTTTTCATTCAAAAAAATTAATAAGACATAAGCTTAATTACTAAACTATAAAATATTTTAAGAGGTAAAACATTTATAAAACTTTTTAATTTAGTACAAAATTATAGATGGCTTTTTCATGCCGGCCAATGAGCTCAATAGTAAGATAACACTAGGGTTGTCCAAAAATCCTTATACGTTCTATATAATAAGTGAAATATATTTGTAGCAACCCTCCCTGTGTAACCTTACCGCTGCCCCTTCCCCAATAAAAAAAAAAAGTTTCTTACTCAAATTGACGGGTACGTTTAGTATATATGAAGGTACGTTTAGACAAACCAGATTTATAATAGTAATTTTAATTTGTCCAAGGAGTTAATATTGACATTTTGTCAAGATGAAGTCCTATATAATAATATACTGAATTAAACTTCAAAGAAAAATATAATTAGCAAATTGAGGCCCTATATTTTATTAATTATAATCAAAAGGGGAAGATCTCTAAAATATTAAGTCTCCTGTAAAATGATGTTTATGCTAATAATAAAGTATCTAATACAAATAATCAATTTATTAAAAATAAAGTTAATTCTTTTATTTATATACTTAGTGAGTTTAAGATGACACGGTATTGTTGAGAGAAAAATGAAAACTACAAAATTTAACAATCTTATTATCATAGGAAGAATATATAGCTAATGATAGCCACTTCCTCAAGTTGTCTTGTATCATTATTAGAAATATTGGGTGGGCATCTTCGTACTAACTTTAGCCTAACGAAGAGCTATATAAACCTTGCCACGTGATATTCCATTTTTCATGTGTTATTATTTTTCATGTATTATCTAATAACTTTTCATTAAAACAAAATACGAAAATTACATCACAATATAAGGTAGACGGGCAACATGCTGTGCGCCGCCACTCCTTTTTGAATTGCGAACCCTAGCCTACCATAGACAAATCCTTGCCCCCTGGAGATGAACTATTGCTGTGGACGACCCGTTGAACCCTGGTCAAGAAATGAATAGCTTCTGGCGCTAGGGTACCAAAGGTATCAAAGGCAAAAGGGATAAAGACATGTTGGTTCTCTGCACAAGCTTTAACAAGCTTTAGCATGTATTATCATTAAAATGGTTGAATGCAGGAAACCATACAAGAACCATGAAGCTTCCAAGGCATGACACCATCCCCACCTTTGGCTACCAAACAATCGGCCTACACAAGGACATACATAACCATCGCTATCAATCATGATTTGGTGAAAGCTAGAGACAAAACCTTGTTCCAAGAATGGTCACTATCAAACCTTGCCATCACCCTTATTCGGCTAGCAAACACTTCCACCTAAACAGTTATCTTTGGTTGACTTCCAAAATAGTATAAAACCTTGATAAACAATCGGCCACATGGATGGAGGAACAAGGACATGATGATGATCATCAAACTTACACAAGAATAGATACAAGCCAAACTATAAACAAACTCCCAAATCAAGTCAACACCACTCTCATTGTCTTGTCTATTTCAATCGACCCATATCTCACAAAGAATGCATGACATCATCTCTTACACCATGACTTGCAGTAAAAGGTGATTAAAGCCATTAAACACAACACTAACCTATGAAAGATCACGTACCTCTTTGTGTTTTGGCACCATCCCACTCGACCACTATAAAAAGAGGCACAATTGACACTCCAAACTCATACACTAACTCTCTATCTCTCGGCACATAACCACCGAACCCAAACCATCAACCAAACTCCACCATTTTCTTCTAAAACACATTCGTTCAAGCCACTAGAACCTTCAAGAGCCGGATTTAAGGAATGTATAAGACCACATTATTGGGAAGCCTATGAGAAGCACAAGCAATCGGATCCATCATCTCTCAAGTTGGTATGTTTAAACTCCTAAAGTTTCCATTTGTTCTTATTGGTCTCGGTCCTTTCCATTATACACCCGACCCTAGCCTCTAGTCTTGTTAATCGGCAATCACCACTTAACACTATAACCATGGAAGTTTGGATCTTATATATGTTAGTGTTTGGATTGCAAACATACATGTGTGTATATATATATATACACAACCGCATAGGTGTATATCTGTGATACCCCGCAAATTCAGGTTCTCACTTTAACTAAACTCTAGTTACGTTCCTTGCATTATACTTAACTAGGGTTAACTAGATAGGACACACGTGCATTGTTGTGAGTTAATATCTAGTTACATGATTAGTGAACCTCGGACGTTGGTGAATAATGAACTTATGTGTCTCTGTGATATTTGATGAACTTATGTGAAAACCATACGTGATTGTGTGAACCTAAACCGAATACGTTAATAAAAATCACTAAAAGTGGAGCATGAGGTTGATTAGGGTCTTAACGCATGGGGTTGCACTTGTTACGGTCCGAAATAACGAAAACGTCGAAGGATAACGCGTCGGGTGACGAAACGGGACAATCACGCGGGCCTCGGGCCTGTGAGCGGCCACTCACAGGGCCCGAGCGGCCGCTCGGATTCGTCTGACGGGTCTAAACCGCCTTACACTCCTATTTAAGCATCCTTAACCCCCATGCAACCCCTAAACTCAACCCTAATTGCCCCCTTACTGCCCCACACGAAATATTAACCCTAAAGCTCCTGCTAAGGCTCAAGATCATCAATTGGGAAGCTCCAAAGGCGCACGGTTGATCGAATCGAAGAGCCAAGGGTATAATATTTGATTCCTTACACTTTTATCTTGTGTTTTTGTTATAAAAATCATATAACAAAGTTTGTCCAGGTCTGAAAGTTTTTAATAATCATTAAAACATGAAGTTTTTGAGGATTAAACGGATCAAACATAATAATAAACGATTAGTAACATCATAGGATACTTGTTGCGCAAGTTATTGATGTTTTGGTCTTTAAAGTTGTGATCTTTGCATGTTTAGTAGTAGAATCTGATCAAAATAAGTATTAGGGATGTTTGGTAATGATGATTGATGTTTGTTGATTGTTACTATGCACACGGTAGTCGATTAAAGTATGATTTAGGCGAAACTAAAATCTGGACAGAATGATTAGACGAACTTGTAGGGGCTGTAACACGACCTTAACATAATGATTTTGGTATTTTATTTGCATGGTTGAGTCACACTTGGTCTTAGCTTTTCATAATGGGTAAAATCAAGTGTTTTGGATGTCGGTTGAGTCGTTTTTGGAATTTTCATTGAAAATAGGTCAGGTCAGAATTTCGGGTATCAAACTGAGTCAACTTTGAAACATCATAACTCAAGTTTTATTAAGAGTTGGGTTGTGAAATTTTTACAGAAGGTTAATATTGGAGTAATATGAGTTTTCCAAGTGGATTCATCCCGTTTGGATGAATACACAATTTTTGGGAAATTATCTACCAAACTGACCTGTTAGGAAGGTTTTCTGAACATAGCTGAATTAGACGAATTTAATTATTTTTGTGTTTGGATTTAAGACAACAAAAATAGGTGTTGTTAAGTGAATTCCAAAGAAAAGTCAGTAAAAATTTGGGAGGTTAACTCACTGATTTACTATTTTAAATAAATTCGTTTTGATGGCGCACAATCTGTCCTAAAAACGCAGATTGTGTATTATGTGCTTATGTGATTAATTTAGGTCTTAGGTGGTATGGAATTGACATGTAACTGAAGTACACTTGTTTGAGACACATACGGAATGTAGAAACTAATTGTAACCAATACATTCACCAACGAGTCCGTAGGGTTTACTATTGCATGTAGAATCACTAGGCGTCATATACACACTTTTGAACGTTTAAAACGCCTTGGACAAACGAGTTATGTGGTGTAGCAATATTACGCCTATACTCATTTAGTGACACTATTATTAGGGTGTCGGTAGCATACTTTACTTGCGGTTTGGATTTCCTTTGCTTGCACGTTAAGGTGAGTTTCACTACTCTTTTTCTCAAAAGCATGCGTCTCGGATTTGAGACAACTTTGGTAAACATTTTCTAGTCCATTTGGGACTACTCAGGTATGGACTCCTTGTGTGGGTCGGTTTTACGATTCTTTGTGTGGATCAGGTTTTCGGTCAGTTTAAAACTTATTGGTCCTTTGTAATCTAAACACTCTATCATTTGAAGTCCTTGCATATTATTGGGTTAATCGCTGGAGGCGAACGGGGTATTAGTTGATAGCGCTATTAGGTTGATGCAGCAACCTCATGTCTGAGGTGCTTGAGGCACGGGCATGAACTTCTGACCACAATTTCCGACTGGTGTTGATAGACGCCAGTCATTGAGGCAAATAACTATTTTCCTGAAGGTTTCTCAATAATCTTGTTTAGTTACATTGAGTGGGCTAGCTACCCCTGACACACTTAAACTGACAACTCTTTAACTTTTTGGTCTGGAGGACCTACGTTATTACTTTAATTACGTGGTTTTTGGAAACCAGCGCATTTGCATATTAAATTACTTTACTTTGTGAACTCACCAGCTTTATGTTGACACACGATAGCATGCTTTTGCAGGTAACTAGGAACGGAGGACAGTTAGGTCATGCGTCATATCATGGGTCTCTAACATTAAACTATTTTGCACATTTACTATCTATTTGGTTTTGGGCGCGGTGTTTTGCGCAGACTTTATTTACTATTTTTCATTCGCTTCCGCTATACTATTATTGGTTTGGTTAAAACTTTAAAACTTGGTTTTTACAATAACGAACTAAATGGCTGGGCATTTAGAGTCGTTCATGTGACTTATGGCTATGGGATCCTGGTTTGTCATGCGCCTCGCGGTATAAACCCCGAAGTGGAAATTTGAGGGTGTGACAATATCACACACACATTTAACACAATAATCGACACTAGAAGATAACACTCGTGGCTAAGGTTTTATAAATGCATATGGACTCTATGTTTTGTCAAGAGATTAACCTTATAGAACCTAAACATGATATGTACCTACATTAACATAACTTATCTTGGAATCCACATACATACAGTTTTTACTAATGTCAAACACCCACATGCTTGTGAACATTTTTAGGTCCATATTCGAATAAGTAAGAATCAGATTGATTGTCTAGAAATGCGGAATTTGATGTATAACCTCATAGTAAAGTTTCGGATTTTTAAAGAACATATGTTAACATGACTTTAACATGTGTTAATGCAATCTTTTAACATTATAAGATATAAACATGTGTTAAAACATTCATTTTTTTTTCATGAAACAACCACACGTGTTAAGTTAGGGAATATTCTGTCACACCCTCAAATTTCCACTGCGGAGTTTATACCGCGAGGCGCATGACATACCAGGATCCCATAGCCATAAGTCATAAGAAAGACTCTAAATGCCCAAACCATTTAGTTCATTTTCAAAAATCAAGTTTAGCGTTTACCAAAAAGTTTAGTTAAGTTGCGGAAGCGTAAACCAAACATAGATAGTTTAAAACCATGCGCAAAACATCACGCCCAATATAAAACCATATTAAAGAAAATGTAAAAGCATAGAATGAAATTTAGATGTATGCCTAGACCCAAATGCAGTGAAGTGTGCAGTGCTTTCTAATCATGGCACCGAAAGCTAACTACCTGTAAAAGCATGTATATCGTGGGTCAACAAACAATGTTGGTGAGTTCACAGTTTAAATAACGAGTGTAAAGTTGCCGATTGCAAAAGTCATAAGAGTCATCAGTTTTAAGCTTGTCAGGGGTAGCTAGCCCACTCATTGTAACTAAACAGGTGATTATTGGGAACATACAAAAGTTGTTAATTTGCCTTAGTACTAGTGTCTATCAACACTAGTAGGTTTTTGCTCCTCAAGAGTGTGGTCAAAAGTTCATTCCCGTGACGCAAGCACCTCAAGCATGAGGTTGCTGCACAACCTAATAGCGCTATCAACTAATACCCCGTTCGTCTCCAGCGATTAACCTAATAATATGTAAGGACTTAAAGTGATAGAGTGTGTTTAGTTCACAAAGGACAGTTAAAGTTGTAAACTGATAATAGCGCGATCCACACAAGGAATCGTAAAAACCCGACCCACACAAGGAGTCAAAACCCGACCCACACAAGGAGTTAAAATCCGACCCATACAAGGAGTCAAAGCATCTCAAAACCCGAGATGTAAAAGTAGTCCCAAACCGGACTAGAAAACGTTTTGTAAATTGTCTCAAACCCGAGACGCGTGCTTTTGAGAAAAAGTAGTGAAACTCACCTTAGGATGCAAGCAATTAATCCAAACTTCACAAATAGGATGTGCTACCAACTCCCTATCACATGTGTCACTAAGTGAGTATATGTTAGGGATGGCAATCAAACCCGAACCCGATGGGTAAATCCGAAACCCGACACATTTGGGACGGGTTTGGGTTGGGTAATCGGGTATGTGTCCGGGTATGGGATTAGTTTTTAATTTTTTCGCGGGTTTGGGACGGGTTTGGGATTTGATGATATACCCGTTTACCCGAACCGATTACCCGATAAAGTATACCCGTTTACCCGATTAGATACCCAATATAATTTCTAATATATCTTTTTAAATATGTTTGCATAATATATTTAATTGTCCATCTACATTGTCATCTTGTGCTAAAATTACCAAAAATTAGTGTATATACTATTTGTTATCTATGTCTTTGATTGTTTTTATATGATTTAAGTATTTTATATTTATACACTATAATCATTTACATGTATATTTAATAATGGTAAATGTAATTGGTTAATAGTTACCTAATAAATGTCCGTCAGGTTTTTGGTCGGATATACTCAATGAGTAAGTTCAAAAATTAACGGGTTTACCCGAAACCCGCGGGTATACCCGATACCCGATGGGTATTTACCCGACACAAACCCGACGGGTTTTTGGCCGGGTTTGGGACAAGCATACCTAATCGGGTATGGGGTTGGGATTACCTAAACCCGTCCCAAACCCGACCCATTGCCATCCCTAGTATATGTGTAATATCATTACACCATATGACCCGTTTGTCCAAGACGTTTAAAAGTTCAAAACCGTGTAAGTGACACCTAATGATTCTAAATGCACAAGCAAACCCTACGGACCCGTTGGTAAACACAATACTTAACATCAGTTATGCACTTCATATACACCTCATATAAGTTCTCATACAAGTTCATGTCAAATACAAGTCATACAAGACTCCAAATAGCCACATAAGTGTATATTACATAATCTACGTTTTTAGGACAGATTATGCGCTGTGAAAACTAATTTATTAAAAATACTTATCAAGTGAATTATACTCCCAAAAGTTTACTAAATATTCTAGGGGGTCTACCGGACAAGTGCATATTTTTAGTTCGTGATAAAAACAAGCACAAAAATTATGAAAAATCACACAATACAACTATGTTTAGAAAATACTCACAATAGATCCGATTAGTAGAAAAATTCCCAAAAATTGTGTATTCATACAAACGGGATGAATCCACTTGAAAAATTCAATTTTCATCAATTTCGACCTACTGTCCAAATTTCATAATCTAACTCTTTGTGAAATTCAAGTTATGATCTTTTAAAGTTGACCTAGTTTACTAATCCGAAAATCTGATACGACCTTTAATCAAAGAAAATTCCAAAAACCTATCAAACGACGTCCAAAACAGATGATTTTGCCCATTATGAAAAGCTAAGACCATGTACAATATTTTCATGCAAAGAAATCATCAAAACAAATATTTTAACATCACGTTACAGCCTCTGCAAGCCGACCCAATCATTCTTTCCAGATTCTAAATCATGCATGAACCCTAGTTTTAACCATTATCTACGCATATAATCGATCATTAATACTTAACAATCATCCTACCATATCAATAAGACATAACCTGATCAAAACCTAGCAAGATACAAGTTAAACATCATCAATTATAAACCCTAGAAGTCTAAAACATCAAGAACATGCAAACTCATGCAATACATACAACAATCATCGCATAACCTAACATTTAACCCCATTAATCTTTATGACAAACACGTTTTAATCTTTATGAAAACGTTTCAGACCTGGAAAAACTCGGTTATGATGTTTTAAAACATATTAGAGAAGATTAAAACATAAGAGATTGAATATTATACCGAAAGCACTTCAAAACCACCAACCGATTGCTCTCCAAGCTTCCCGATTGATGTTCTTGAGCCTTAGTAGGTGTTTGAGGTTAATATTTTCGTAAATAGGCAGTATGGGGCGATTAGGGTTAAGTTTATGGGATACTTGGGGCATAAGATTGTTTAAATAGAGGTTTGAGGCGGTTTTGGTTCGTCTGACACCCGCGAGCGGCCGCGCGGCCTGAGTGAGCAGCCGCTCACTCAGCCTCGGCTCGTTCCGGGTGCTCAGGTACAGTGTATTGCGTGTTTTCATCGACGTTTTTGCTATTTTGGACCATATTAAGTTCAACCCCATGTGTTAAGACCCCAACCATCCAAGCGGTTCATCGATTACGGTTTTTAAATAACACGTTCGGTTTAAGTTCACGTAATCACATATAGTTTGCACATAGTTTCACAAAAACACGTAATTGAAATCAATCTCAATCAATTAATTCACAATTATCTAATTTCACAATTGACCAACATCCGGGGTTCACTACTCATGTATATAGTTTGGTAATTCCCCGAATTACAACTTCATGCAGTTATTAACCTATAATTGTGCAACGTGTGACTTATCTAGCTAACCCGAGTTAAGTAGAATGCAAGGAATGTGACTACAAGTAACTAGAGTTTAGTTAAAGTGAGAACCTGAAATTGCGGGGTATCACATATTCTACACCCATGATGACACGTGGGGACCATTTTGTTAACAATAGATACGTTTTTACAATAAAACGCCTGGAATTCATGAAACCGTACACTTCACAAAGAACATATGTTAACATGACTTAACCATGTCTTAATTCAATCTTTTGACATTATAAGACATAAATATATGTTAAAGCATTCGTGTTTTTCATGAAACAACCACACGTGTTAAGTTTGGGAATATTCTACACCCATGATGACACGTGGGGACCATTTTGTTAATAATAGATACGTTTTTACAATAAAATGCCTAGAATTCACGAAACCGTACACTTCACAAAGTACACATGAATCCAGTAATAATTGTCACGTGCACAAACAATGGCCCACATATAACTAACACAAGGATCCGCAAGTCGGGTGAACAACTTGTATGACAAATGGCAAGAACGTACAACTTACCATGTCCTTGATAATCATAGGGTACCATTTGGCGGGACAGTAGCCCTTCCATTTTTCTGCTTTACTAGACTATATCTACAGTCACCAGGTGAGTTTCACGACCCAATTTTACTGTTTTCCGTTTTGGGGGATAAACATGTTACATTTCTAGTACATGTCATTTTGTGTGTTATTCTATTGGGACTACCATATGCAACATGAGATATTTGGTTCATGAGCTCATCAGTCCTCGTACTTACATTTACATTGTAACCATTAGCTATCAAAAGCCATGGAACACTTTAATAGATCTATTGGGTTGACACCCCCACTCTTGGTTAGTATTCTACTATATATACGTTGTCTTTATTGTACAATGCGCGAGGCAGAACAGTCAAGTGGTTTGGTTATGGGACTCATGGTTTGCACAGTAATCATTCGCTTAGCTAGCCTATGATTGGTCATACACGAATTTCATGAGCACTTTATATAGTACATTAAAACCTATGAACTCACCGACATTATGTTGACAAATCTTTTATGCATGTTTTTCAGGTAACAAATCATGCAGAGCATAGACTTGAGAGTTAGGTTTGAGCTTACAGTCGGTGGTACCATCGTTGATTGGGTCATGTCAGTCATATGTTATCACGGTATTTGAGTCATGTGACTTCAGACAATGTTTTGTTTCCAAACAATGTTGTGTTATTTTAATAATTTATGACATTGTTCATCTTTCGATGGTATCTATATAATTTAAATCTTGTGTGTTGTTCAAACCTTGTGCTTGAAAACCTTTTGAATCACGTCCCTTGTTTTCGCCTTGGCGGGGTGTGACATGTTGCTAGGAACATTAATTACACTAGGTAAATCTCTATCTGATAATTAATCAACTCACCAAATGCATGTAAAATTAATCATCATCATGACATTTAATTTGATATCAATGTGGTTGTTTTTTTTTGGAAATGGAATTAAATAATCCTAAATTTGTCATGTTGGAAGGCAATAATCCCAACTTGAAAACTGGAATCTAACAAGCCTAACTTGTCTTGGTTTTTATTTCACTGGACCAAAACTAACTGGGTTTAACCCATTTAGTTTTCTGCCTACGTGGCATGCCATTTTATACATTTTATGCATTCAATTGACCCATTTGCACTTTATGACATGTCACGTAGGCAGAAAACTAACTGGGTCAAACCCAGTTAGTTTTGATCCAGTGAAATTAAAACCAATACAAGATGGGCCTGCCAGATTCCAGTTTTCAAGTTGGGATTATTGTCTTCCAACTCGACAAAGTTATGATTATTTAATTCCAATTCCCTGTTTTTTTCAGGTTCATATCAGAGCTTTAGAATGCCTTGAGAAAATGACAATGTTGTACAGAGACTTCGCTCGAGTAAGATGTTCACACGTAGAATTAGAAATAAGTTTTATGAGTTATCAAATATTGATCCTTTTAAAACAATTTCTTGAAAAATTGACTTATTCCTTTTACGGTACACATATTTTTCCACTTCATATTAGATTTGTCTATCCCGGAAAGCACTCGAGGGATAATCTAGATACCAATATAAAAAAATCTTTTACATATTTTATTTAAAATTTTGTTAAATAGAATTAATTAAATGGAGTTTATTAAATAAACTTTATTCAATAGATTTTATTAAGTGAAGTTTGTTAAGTTAATGTGAAATTTCAATTCTATCCTTCTAGAATCCACTAGTGATAAGATTAAACATACAATAAAAGCATAAATTTTAATTATAATATAACACTATTACATAAATATGCAATATATATTTATATACAAAAATTGTATTTATAAAAGCTCATGCTTCTTATAATTATTTTAATTAATGCCACATTGCAATCTCCATTTTAACTAAATAATATTAACATTAATTGTAAATATATTTATATTGGATCATAATTACTCTCATTCTCTTTCTTATAAAATATTATTATTAAATTATAATTTTATGCTTGTCTCTTATTTATTTAATACTAGGTTATGGCCTGTGTTACACACGGTTTAACAAAACAAACTACTATAAAACTATATAATATAACTAATTCGTTAACGTAAATAATGGGAAAATAAAATAACTTATAATAATTGACAAATATATGAATATTCAAATATCCTTTTTATCAATTAATTATAAATTTGTGTACCGAAACTATTTTTTATGTATGACAAATATTTTTGTTTTTAAATTAAAAATCAATTTTAACAAACTAATGAAGGTAACTAAAAACAAATAATGTTTTACATAAGGCAATTTAACACTATTTTGATATATATATATATATATATATAGATATAGAGAATCCGGTAGGAAAATTGTTTTGTGTAGGAAGTCTACGAAGTATTTTCAACCATTAGATCAAATCTGATTAAATCTTTAGATGAAGGGCATTATAGACTTTTTGTCCATTTTTTTATTTATTACAAACCCACTAAATTAGCAACTAACATCTAGATATTTATGAAGATTAATCATCCTAAATTAACTAATTATTCATTATTTTTCATAAGAATCATAAGATATTCATATCAAATAAGTTGATCAATACCCAAAAACTTGTTCGATTCTTTAAACATATAACCCATCTCTATCACTTTTTTGATTATTCAAGTCATGGCAGAAGGTTAACATCAGGAGTGCTTTATAATAACGTCAGGAGTGTTTTATAATGAAAGAGAAACTAGTATGCATTAATAAGGAGTGTTTTATAATATCATCGGGAGTGTTTTATAATAACATCAATAGTGTTTTATATTGAAACTAAACACAGTAGAAGTGTTTTAAAGTAGAAGTGTTTTAACAAATACGAATCATGTTTAGTAAAAAAAAAACACTCTTATTCGGTTAGATCAGCAAAAAAAAAAAAAAAAAAAAAAGAAAACACTATTACTTTAAACCCACTATTATAGAAGATGAAGAATAACCGGTGCAAAGAAGGTTTTGTGGTTCTATTTGTTTTTTTCTTTTTGGAAGATGAACAAGTTTGAATGTATGAGAGAGATTATAATCATTAATAATATTTAAGATTAAAATTAAGATGAGAGAGAGAGCGAGAGTGGGCATGATTTAAGGGTGAGAGTCAAATGGTTTCTATATCAAAATACAAGAAATGACATTACTACCCTAATTTAAAACACATATTGGACCATCCTACCCTTAATTATTAAAATATAATTAGTAGAATCTTAACAAACCCAAACTTTTAATCTCAACCCATTTCTAGATCCAATGGTTGAAAACACGTCCTACACAAATCAATTTTCCTATAGGAACCTTACCCTATATATATATATATATATATATATATATATATAGGTCAATTATAAAATGAAAACCCGCTTGAGTTGAGAAAACCTTCGAAAACACATGTAAAAAAACATTTTTTTTCTTTGAAAAAAATAACCAATGTAAAATACATGTTTGTAAGCGTTTTAGACCAAAAAATAAAAATAAAGCGCCGACGGGATTTTTTTAAAAAAAATAAACAAAGTTGCTAAAAACATAGGTAACTAGCTGAAAACATATGTTTTTTAGCAACTTTGTTTATTTTTTTAAATAAATCCCATCGGCGCATTTGTTATTTTTTTGCCCAAAATGCTTAAAAACATATATTTTACATTGGTTATTTTTTTTTCAAAAAAAATAATGGTTTTTTACATGGGTTTTCAAAGGTTTTCTCAACTCAAGAGGGTTTTCATTTTATCCTTCCCCAATATATATATATATATATATATATATATATATATATATATATATATATATATAGGATTTGGTTCAAATGAGAACCTTTCTCCAAATTGAGAACTAGAGAACCATTCTGGGCCACACATTACTCTAAGGCAATTTTTTTTTTTTTTGCAAAAATCGCTGCTTTATATGTAAGAAATTTTTTTTTTTATTTTTTTTTAGTTTTTTTTCAGTATACACATGTGTATAATTGCATTATACACATATGTATAATGCAATATACACATATGTATAACTGAAATATACACATATGTATAGCTGAAAAATGCTATATACACATATGTATAATTGCTATATACACATATGTATAATTGACATATACACATATGTATAAATGAAAAAAAATTCAAAAAAAATAAAAAAAATTTTTTTTCCTTGCATAAAAATGTGCGATTAAAGCAAAAAAAAAAAAATTTTTTTTTTTGCCTTTATATGAAATGTGTGGCTCAGAATGGTTCTCTCAGTTCTCAAATAGGGGTTGGTTCTCTTAGGATCCCTACCCTATATATATATATATATATATATATATATATATATATATAGGAAAGGGTTTTATATAATTAATTTGGAATACTATTTAATATTTTAAGTATGATAAATTTGTGTTTTTAAAGTTTAATATTTAATTTGACAGATTAATTTAGTTATGTGATTTTTTTATGTAGGCAATTTTGAAACGATTTAATAGCAATTTTAACAAATGAATTGGGCTTGACCTACAACACACGGATAATTTTGCTAGTTATATTTATTCAACATGTGTAATATACGGGATTTTAACCTAGTACATAAATATAGAAATACTACTATAAAAATAAGTTTAAACTAAATTTCAATTGTGAATAGCAATCAATAAAGATAATAATGGGTTGGTAATGAGTAGGTATGGTTAGTCCTATACATATACCCTGTAAAAATTTTCTCATACCTGACCCATTATCATTAGAGTTAATGTCGGGTGTTTACTCATTGGGTATCAAAAATAACAACGGGTATTGGGTATACCTAGTGTTACAAAAACAATACCTGTTGGGATTTTAATGAGTTTATATTTTTACTTTGACTGAATTACAAGTTTTGTCCTTTAGCTTTATACCAGATTGCAAAGAATGTCCTTTATGTTTAAAATTGATGAGTTTTGTACTTTATATTTCATAATCTTGCACGGTTTGTCCTTTGAGCCTAACCTAGTTAATTTTTATCGTTAAGTGAAGGGTAACATTGTCTTTTTACCCATTTATTAAGAAAAAATAATTTCTTGTAAAGATCAGATCACCAACTCCCCCCCTCCCTCTCTTAATACATGCCACGACCACAAGTTGAAAACACCTCCGCCGCCGACCACCACCACCTCCGCCGACCAACACCACCTGCGCCGACCAAAACCACCACCACCCCTTCCATTCCATCAAACCTCCATCGAACCACCATTACTATCCCCTTCACCTTCACCTCCATCAGATCACCATCACTATCGCCTTCACCTTCACCTCCATCAGACCACCATCACTATACCCTTCAACTCCATCGGACCACCTTCTTCCCTAATTATCCTAGTCAAGAACCCTAACCTTAGATCAATCTAATTAAACCTAAAATCGATTGTATAATCAACCGAAATCATAGAGTAATCAAAGAATTTGAGGAATCTACCAAGATACCAGAGATCACAGCCCCTGATGCTGCACGTTGCCACCGCCCACAACCGCACCACTATCGTTGACCCAAACCATGAGAGAGAAATGGAGGGTTAGGGCTGACGACACCATCGTTCTCTTTAATCCAGTCGCCACCATCGTTCACCTTCACATATCTGCTCTGCACAGTGCTTTAAGGTTGGGCTCGTGCAGGTGGTGGTATATGGTGTAGCCTGAGGAGGTGGCTGAAACAACGAGGAGGCCGCCGGAAGTGATGATCGGCCCTCCTTTCTCTCTCTCTCTCTCTAAATAGACCCTCACACACACACACACACACACTCTCTCTCTCTCTCTCTCTCTAACTCAACTTTTAGCAAGAGACTGATTTATAGAGGGGAGGTGTGGTTGTGGGTGGTGGCGGCGAGGGAAGTTACTGGTGGCGGAGGTTTGTGGTGGTGGTGACTGGAAAAGAAAGGTAGAGAGAGAGAGAGAGAGAGAGAGAGAGAGAGAGAGAGAGAGAGAGAGGTAGGTAGGGAGAGAGAGTGGCTGTGAGTAAAAGGTTTTATTTAATTTTTATTGTTTAAATAAATGGGTAAAAAGACAATTGTACCCTCCACTTAACGATAAAAATTAACTGGGTTAGTCTCAAAGGACAAACCGTACAAGATTCTGAAACGTAAAGTACAAAACTCGTCAATTTTAAACATAAAGGACATTCTTTGCAATCTGGTATAAAGCTAAAGGGCAAAACTTGTAATTCAGTCTTTTACTTTCCTTTATGATTTCATGTTTTGAAAATCTATACAATATACTAATTTATGAAATAACATACATATTGTATTTAAAATGATTAAAAATGTAAATATATATTATAGTATTGTTAATCTCAAAAAATTAATTTTGTATTTCAAAGCATATAAATATAAATAATGTCATCAAAATATATAATGCAAAAGAAAACGTTTTCTTTTAAATAATGAAGCTTATAAAATAAAACATTACTAAATAATAGTATGAAACCTTAAAGTTTTCGGGCTTATATTTTAGGTAATTGGCCTGCGTATTATCTAAATAGTTTTTTGTTTCAATTCCATACCCATCGGGTATCGATATACCCATCCTAAGTGCTTCGGATTTTCGGTATACTTGTCGGGCTTTAGTGTTTTTTTTTTTCATCCTAAAGGTTTATTAAAAAGGTTAATAAAAAAGAAGTATAATGGTTTGCTTAATTTAATAAAAAGGTATAATTTGAAACCACTTCAACTTCCTAAACAATTTTTCGAGACCGACAATAAAAAAAATACTTAAATTTAAAAACTAAAATAAAATTTCACTCTTCGCCAGAATCAGATAATTGAATATCTAAACTATCAATATGTTCCGTTAAATCATGTCGTAGCCAAAAGTGGGTGTCTTCACTCCGTAACTCCAATTGAATATCCTCGTTAACGGGTATCTATGTCCGAAGGTCCATAACATAGTCTGGCGATATTGCGTGCCTCTCATCCTTTATAATCATATTGTGCAATATGATACACTTGTACACCACGCTCCTTATTTTCGTTCGTTAAACTGTACATACCGATCGATTATTAATACCCCATTAGTTAGACTATATTAATAATCAAGTGGTTTTGAATAGTGATCCAGATTTGGGCCTTTTTTTATTTTATATTTTGACAAGTGTCTTGTAAAGATGTTACGTGTTGCTCATTGAAGCTTTTAACTAATGAGTTGTCTTAGCAAGTTTACATGCTTTGACAAGTGTCTTTAAAAGGTTTATCTAATGATGTTAGGCTTAATATATATAAACAGCTTCGCACAAACCCTTACACACACAAACCCCAACTTGATAGAGTTCTGTCTCTCCTCTTTCTCTACCCCAAATACAATCTCATTGGATACTTTGCCTTCGTTTCTTTCAATTTGAGCTCTCTGTTATATGTGCTCTTCCGGCAGAAAATACCTACACCAAAGAACACCGATGGCATCTGAACCTTAACTTGATGGAAAACGGTAGTCGTCGGCCGCTTGAAAATAATTTACGGTGGAGGCTCTGTGATGGCCGGAAAACCCTAAGATTGTGATGTTGGCCAGCATTGAACAAGAGGTGGGTGGTTGGGTGGCGGATTAGAGATGACGATGGTGGCTATATGTGATGGTGGTGTTGTGGTGATGGTAGAGAGAGAGATGGACGGAGGGACGGAGAGAGATGAAATGGCGTGGCGATAAGAGAAAGCGAGAGAGACGATGAGTTGGTGAGAGGAGGTTTGCCCAACCCTTTACGGGTCGTAGAGGGTGTCAGTGCAATAAATGAGGGTATCCTCTACGGTCCGTAGAGGTGAGTTGGTGGAGTGCATTTAAACCCTAGACGGCCCGTAGAGATCTCTACGACCCGTAGGCAATACGAGGTACAAGGACATTCAATGAACAGACTGACTTGCAGTGTGTCAGTCTGAAAAAGCAATCCTTCTACGGGCCGTATAGGCCTCTACAACCCGTAGAAAACTGGGTTGTTGGGAACATTAAACCCTCTACGGGCCGTAGAGGCCTCTACAGCCCGTAGAGGTCCAGATATATTCTTCTTCCTTGTCTTCTTTCCTCAGTCGACGAAACATTTCAAAAAAACCGGAGCATGAAAAATCCGATCAATTCCAAGCTACCGCGATCTCTTCGGGCCACTTTAGTAATGTTTCGGATGAATGGTAGCATTCGTTTAGCATATCTCACGTCTCGGAAAGCCTTTTCGGATCCGTGGTGGAACGTGGTGAGGAGGATGTTAGATCCGTTGTTCACTGTGGTGACGGGAAGGCGCTACCCGATTTGAACCTGCTGCCCGATTTGAACCAGGAGTACGTAGAAGAACCGGAGTCATTTGACGTGCCGGCAAGTCATCCACAGTACGAATACGGGACTTATCATTCGCACTAGGAGGGTCATGGTAGCTTCAAGGAATCGCAGAAGGCAGGTGATAACTGTAACACCCCAACCGATGGCGGAAACATCGAGGTGTCACGTAGTGACGATTGTTCAATAGCACATGGACTAAATTGTAAATATTAATAGCAAATAACTTCCATTGTTTCAAAACGAATACAAAGAGTCTTAATAGAAATTTCAAACATAAATAATAAATGTCCGACTTTTATTTAAGCACTAGGTCCAGCCTAAGCGTGAAAGCATGTAAGATCAAACGTCACCTGAAACATGTACAAAACAATTTTGTCAACACATATAATGTATTGGTGAGTACACCCGTTTGATATATATAGTATAAAAATAAAATGTTTCGCAATTCATGTGTTGTATACCGTTTGCAAATATGTAATTAAGTAGTATCAGTCAAAACCAAACCTGAGAATAATGACTAACACATGACTAACAAACTGAATAATGAATTAACATGACAATGACCAAGATCCTCTCAAGAGAGTCTCAAGGGGGTATACCATAGTACTATTCACTGAAATGCTAGGCCGCCCAGCGGTTAATGATTAAGCATAATACACACCAAATCACATAAGGCAAACACACATGAGAATTGCATTAAGTATAAGAAATAAAACTTGATTAATAGGTACATGAATCATCCCGAAATAGTAAAACAGTAAGAAAAGGGAAAGATATACTCACGGTTTCGCCAAGTATAAATTTCGAGAACGTTCGTCGTAAGGCTTAAGAATTCCGAAGAATCCAACCTATATATAAAAATACTAAATGAGGAAAAAATGACTTTAAAAGTCTAAGACAACCAATCATCTAAGGTATTAAGACTTGCTAGACTCGTATTAGGGAAAATGAAATTGTTAGTAATAATTTGAACGACAGTTTTTGAAATAAATATATTTACGATGAATTTAATAAATGACTAAAACTCTTATGTGTTTCACATATAGATATAAATTCCATTTTATAGAAAAAATAACCTTGGAATAGATTTGATGATTTATATTTATTTAAACAATTTATTATTATATCTAATTTAAATATAAATAGCATGAATAATACAAGGTATGATCCCAAAATGATATTATTATGAGAAATAATTATTTTATGATGTGGAATACTAAAATAATATTTCCATAATTTCTTTTAATTTATTTGCATTTAAAACATTTTTAATGAATTTAAATGATGTTTTAATGATTAAAATTAGTAAAAATAACAAAAATAATCATTTTATAAGAAATTATATTTTATTACAGTTTATTATTCATAGAAATAAATCTCCAGAAAATTTGAGGTTAAAATCTCTTAGAATAAATTTTTAATCATTTAATTATGATTAAAACGATTAAATTCAATAAAAATATAAAATTTAGACATTTTCCGGAAAATAAAAGTGTGGAAATCTTATTTTAGATGTCAAGATGTCATGTCTAAATTTTCATGATTTTTGGATAAATAATGGATTTATTATAAATATTCTAAGTTTACATGTAATATATATGTATAATCAAGGAAAAGAAATATAAACCAAAAAAAAAAAAATGGTGGTCCAAGGGGTCGAACCCGGATCCCCCTTGTGTAACCCAACAGCTTTAACCACTAGTCCATCTATTCCATTTGTTACAATATCTGAATGTGATTTGTATTTATATTATTAACCAAACATGTCTTCTTCCCCAATTATCTTGCTAAGAACCCTAACCCTTACCAAATCCAATTCAATCATATGAATGATCTGTAATAGGGGGGTTTTAACCTATAATGCTCGACTAAGACAAAGCAAACAAAGTTAGACACTTACAACTCGTTTTCGGCTCACAATTGAAGCTTCTTGTTCTCGCAAAAAAACGCCAATTGATGGGCTTTCTGTACGTTTTTTAGTGAAATTTGTTGTGGGTTTGAATCGTGTAAGTGTGCAGAGCTTATTCCCGAGTTCAATTTATAGAGTTCATCATGAAAAACGCTTGGTTTAGTGTGATTTAAGACCCGACGGTTTCAAGCTTTTAAAACCCGCTTTACGCTGATAAATGCCCGTTTTATGGTTTGTAACTGTCAGAAACATATGGTTCTTGAAGGTGAATGATCAAATCATAAAAAAACCCGGCCTTGACATACCTCGCCGGAGCTTCAAACGCCGGCTCAGTGCCGTCCGGCCAAAAAAAACGGGAACAGGCGCACATCAGGGATTGAGTTTTGTGATGTGTTTTTTTTTTTTTTTTTTAACTTTCACATAATGTCAAAACTGGTCCCCCTTATTTAACTTACATTAGTTTTCAAGGTTTTTCTTGTTAGTTTTCTCATTATAACAACTAACCAAGTTAACTAATCAAACTTAAAATTTTATAAACTTGAATTTTTACGATATATATTTTTTTTCGAATAACGTTTCAACATACGTGTTAAATTAAATCGAGATCGAGATCCATAAAACATATAACTTTAAGTTTCGCATATTTATTGAATTTGAAACGACAACAATTACAGGAAATATTAGAAGGACTAAAATTGTAAATTAGATAAAAGCCAAGGGTGACGGATGTCACAGTCTCCCCTACTTTAGAAAATTTCGTCTCGAAATTTATTTCAAGTGGAGGTTCCTGTAAAGAGATGAGGGTACTTCGTCTTCATTTGGTCTTCACGTTCCCAAGTAAATTCTGGGCCACGTTTAGATTCCCAACGAACCTTGACAATAGGAATACGGCTACGCTTAAGAGTCTTGACTTCACGATCCATAATTTCCACGGGTTTCTCCGTGAAACGCATCGATTCGTCAACCTGAATATCCTCCAGTGGAACATGCAAATTCTCATTCGCCAAACACTTTTTCAAGTTCGATACATGGAAGGTAGGGTGAACGTTGTTGAGTTCATCGGGAAGATCGCTTGTAAGCCACTTTTCCAACTCTTTCCAAAATCTTAAATGGGCCTACATATCTTGGAGCAAGCTTTCCCTTTTTCCCGAACCGAAAAACACCCTTCCAATGTGAGACTTTAAGAAGAACCATGTCACCAACTTGAAATGCCAAGGGTTTATGCCTTTGATCAGCGTAACTCTTCTGTCTACTCTGAGCTGCCAGTAAGGATCCACGAATAACCGCAATTTTGTCTGTTGTTTCCTGGACAAGTTCAGGACCAGTAATGAGAGTATCACCGACCTCACTCCAGCACACAGGAGAACGACATTTGCGACCATAAAGAGCTTCAAAAGGTGCCATACGGATACTGGCATGATAGCTGTTATTATACGAAAACTCAACCAAAGGCAAGTGTGAATCCCAATTACCACCAAAATCTATGACACAAGCCCGAAGCATATCTTCTAATGTTTGCATAGTACGCTCTGTTTGACCATCTGTCTGAGGATGGTATGTTGTGCTAAGATTTAGTTTAGTTCCCAACGCGTCATGAAGAGTTTGCCAAAAACGAGAAGTGAACTTGCTGTCACGATCAGAAATGATGCTCAAAGGAGTCCCATGACGACTAATGATCTCGGCGATATAAAGATTAGCCAGTTTCTCAGCTGAATAAGTCTCACGAATGGGTAAAAAGTGTGCAGATTTGGTTAAACGATCCACAATGACCCATATACTATCATGACCTCGTGCAGTGCGGGGTAATTTAGTAATGAAGTCCATAGCAATGTTCTCCCATTTCCACACAGGAATCTCTGGTTGTACAAGCAAACCAGATGGACGTTGATGCTCAGCTTTGACCTTGGCACAAGTAAGGCATTTAGCTACGTAGTGAGCTATATCCTTCTTCATAGCTGGCCACCAATACATGGGACGCAGATCCTGATACATCTTATCTGCACCCGGGTGGATGGAGTAACGAGTCTTATGAGCCTTGTCCATGATAAAGGTTCTAAGATTATCACGATCAGGAATCCATAAACGATTGGAGAGATAAAGCAAACCATGTTTTGTCTCCAAAAGATTCTCAGCTCCACATGACATTTCGTTGTACATATTGCCTTCAGTAACCAAAACATGTTGGGCTTCATAGATTCGAAGTTTGAGGTCATGAGTCTGAATGCAGTTAAGTTGAGTATATGCCTTGCGACTAAGAGCGTCAGCCACAACATTCGCTTTTCCAGGATGATAGCGAATCTCACAATCATAATCATTTAGAAATTCAACCCATCGACGTTGACACATATTTAGATCTTTTTGGTTGAAAATATGTTGAAGACTCTTGTGATCAGTAAAGACCACACACTTAGTACCATACAGATAGTGTCTCCAAATTTTCAACGCGAACACAACGGCTCCAAGTTCAAGATCATGGGTAGTGTAATTTTTCTCAGATGTTTTCAATTGTCGTGATGCATAAGCGATGACCTTGCCTCGTTGCATGAGAACACAACCAAGGCCTAGGTGAGATGCATCACAGTACACCACAAAATCGTCAACACCATCAGGAAGAGAGAGAACAGGAGCGTCGCAAAGCTTTTGTTTCAAGGTTTGAAAAGCTTCTTCCTGACTGGATCCCCATATAAAAGGTTTATCTTTGTGAGTCAAAGAGGTAAGTGGAACCGCGATCTTTGAAAAGTTGGCAATGAAACGACGGTAGTAACCAGCAAGACCAAGAAACGAACGAACCTCAGTGGGAGTTTTGGGTATAATCCAGCTTTTTATGGCTTCAATCTTAGCAGGGTCTACGTGTATTCCTTTGTCGTTTATTACGTGACCAAGGAATTGAACTTCCTTAAGCCAAAATTCACATTTGGAGAACTTGGCATACAGTTGCTCATCACGAAGAAGGCTTAAAACTTGACGAAGATGCTGTTCATGAGTAGTCCTGGACTTGGAGTAAATGAGGATATCGTCGATGAGTACTATTACGAATTTGTCCAAGAAAGGTTTGCAAACTCGATTCATAAGATCCATGAAAACCGCAGGTGCATTGGTTAGACCGAAAGGCATAACCATGAACTCATAGTGACCGTAACGAGTTCGAAAGGCGGTTTTGGGAATGTCATCCTCATGAACACGAAGTTGATGATATCCAGAACGAAGGTCGATCTTCGAAAAACAGATTGCACCCTGAAGTTGATCAAAAAGGTCATCGATACGAGGTAGAGGGTATCGATTCTTTATCGTAAGCTTATTAAGTTCACGATAGTCAATGCACATATGAAAAGTCCCATCTTTCTTCTTAACAAACAGCACTGGAGCTCCCAAGGCGAGGAACTCGGACAAATGAAACCTTTGTCAGTTAATTCCTGAAGTTGGCTAGTAAGTTCTTGCATTTCCGAAGGTGCAAGACGATATGGAGCTTTAGCGACGGGAGTAGCACCAGGAACAAGATCAATACGAAAATCAACAGAGCGAACAGGAGGTAAACCAGATAAATCCTCAGGAAAAACTTCTGGAAAATCACACACAACTGGAACATCTTGAATGCTCTTACCCTTATCCTTCTTTTCCACAACATGAGCCAAGAAAGATATATACTTCTTACGAAGATATTTTTGAGCTTGAGTGCAAGACATGAGTTTCAAACCCTTCGATGTCGTTTCCCCATAAACAGATAAAGATTCACCAGATGGGAGTGGAATTCGAATATACTTTTCAAAGCAAACAACCTCGGCATGGTGTTTAGATAGCCAGTCCATGCCTACTATGACATCGAAACTACCCAATTTCATGGGCACCAGGTCAATAGGGAAATCATAGTCATTTAGATTCAACGTACAATTGCGGATCACAGATTTTATAACAATAGGATTTCCATCAGCAACTTCCACGGTAAAAGGATGTGTAAGGTGAGAACGATCACGAGCAAGTAAGGGTTCAAATTCTAACGAGACAAAACTCTTATCCGCACCGGTATCAAACAAAATTGAAGCATACAAATTGTTAATAAGAAATGTACCGTTGACCACATCATTGGCAGCTTGAGCTTGATTTGCATTAATGTTGAAAGCACGGCCGCGAGCTGGGGCTGCTTGGATTGCTGGAACTGCTGGGGCTGCTGGAGTTTGCTGACGAGACTGGATAAAAGCAGTCAGATGAGGACACCTATCTTGCCTGTGGTTAGGATCACCACAAGCATAACAAGTTATGGGTTGACCAGTCCTCTGGTTTTGAGCATTCCCAGATTTAGTTTCTCTCGCAGTGAGAGGTAGTATGGCCTATTTTGCCGCAATTATCACACTTCCAGCAAGGTCGATCAGTAGGGTGGTGCCAGTTGCATTTACTACACTTGGGGAAAATGCCAGTATAAGGTTTTGGGCCAGATTGGGCTTGAGGTGCGGCAGGTGGGTTAGCAGCGGGAATTTGATTAATAGGTGCAACAACAGCATAATTTTGACTCCTACCTTTACGTTTCTTGTTGGATCCAGAAGTAGAGGTAGAGGCAGAGGTAGTTTTGAGAGGTTCAGTGGTAGCAGGGGTTGAAGAGGTTTCAGTGGGTCGCTTAGTACCTTTACGAGTCAGGGTACCATCCTTGACATGCTTGTCGGTAAGAGATGCTGCAAGACGAATGGCATCCTCTACAGTAGCAGGCTTACTCCCCATAACTGTATCATGGATCTGAGGTGGTAATCCCTCAATATACTTCTCAATGGCTAAAGGCAGTGGTGTCACCATACGAGGAATCAGTAAGCTCAGCTCGTGATAACGGTTGTTGTAGGGAATGTTGTTTCCACTATCATGTTTGAGATGATAGAACTCATCCTCCAATTTCTTCATCTCACTACGGGGACAAAACTCAGTAGTCATGGCAATTTTGAAATCATCCCAAGACATAGCTAAAGCAGCTTCCGTCCCTCGAGCATGTTTTTCACCATTCCACCAAGTGAGCGCTCTCTTTTGAAGAACACTCGTGGCATGACGAACACGTAAGTTGGCTGGACAGTCGCTATTAATGAACGTATTCTCCATACTTTCGAACCATTCAAGTAACCCAGTGGCTCCCTCAGTGCCATTAAACTTGTTGGGATGGCAAGAGTTGAAATGTTTGAATGTGCACTTATTCTCACTAGTTCCACCATTTCCACCCGCATTCCCATTAGAGTTCCCATTCGAGCTACCGTTCGGGTGAAGGTTTGGAATAATAGCATTAATGATGTTAGGAACAAGGGTTTCCAGCTTGTCATTGAGCATGTTCGCGATACGCTGATCAGACTTCAACTTAGCTTGACGCTTAGAAGCTCTTTTGCGAGATTCGCGATCAGACATCTACAAAAATAAAGCAACACCTATGAGATTCAATTTCAAGATTCTGAATGACACTTAGCATACAAGAAATTTTGCATAATTTAAAGAGTAACTTAGAAATCAATATAGGAAAATTTTCAATAGATTA
The DNA here is from genome assembly GCA_030844895.1 of Ambrosia x helenae. Taxonomy (NCBI): domain Eukaryota; kingdom Viridiplantae; phylum Streptophyta; class Magnoliopsida; order Asterales; family Asteraceae; genus Ambrosia; species Ambrosia x helenae. Next base: position 8,567,145 of record CM061234.1, read on the forward strand.
ATAATGAAAATCAAATCATGATAAAAGCAAATGAAATATCAAGAATAAAATGAGATATTTGGGATTGTTTCTCATGAAACTGGTGACTAACCAAAGAAATTGAAATATTATTAGTGACTCGTGGGGGCGTACTTTAGCCTATAAGTGAATGCTCATCCCGAGAATTCCCAGGTAGGTAAACGGGTCCCTCGTCTGATTGGGATTTATGCAAATTACCAACCTAGCCAGAAAACTCAGAATACAGGCGCTCACCCTTCCAGATTGCACGTGCCCCGTCACAAATAATTTTCCAAAACCTTAGCGGATCTCGAGATGTGGAAATATATATCCTTAAGATGTGGATTTCACTCCTAACTCAAAGATATACTTCCAAAAATTAAAAATACGTTGGAGTGAAACGGGTCACTAAGATAAGGATATCACTCCTAGCTTAGTGATTTAAGTTTCTTTTGGAGGGATAGATTCCTTGAGATTTGGACGTCTCCTATCTCGAAAGGAAAATATTCCAAGATAAATAAATAAAATATGTAAGGAGTGAAACTATTCACCAAGATATGGATATCACTCCTAACTTGGTGTTTTCGTTTCGTTTGTGGAATATGATCTTCTTGAATATAATGAAAAATAAAAGGAGAAAAATCTGTCTAAAGAAATATGAGAATAAAAGGAAGCATATAATGGGTAGCTTAGTTATAGTCTAGGTCAAAAGCATTTACTAATAACCTAATTCCCTATAACCATGGCTCTGATACCAATCTGTAACACCCCAACCGATGGCGGAAACATCGAGGTGTCACGTAGTGACGATTGTTCAATAGCACATGGACTAAATTGTAAATATTAATAGCAAATAACTTCCATTGTTTCAAAACGAATACAAAGAGTCTTAATAGAAATTTCAAACATAAATAATAAATGTCCGACTTTTATTTAAGCACTAGGTCCAGCCTAAGCGTGAAAGCATGTAAGATCAAACGTCACCTGAAACATGTACAAAACAATTTTGTCAATACATATAATGTATTGGTGAGTACACCCGTTTGATATATATAGTATAAAAATAAAATGTTTCGCAATTCATGTGTTGTATACCGTTTGCAAATATGTAATTAAGTAGTATCAGTCAAAACCAAACCTGAGAATAATGACTAACACATGACTAACAAACTGAATAATGAATTAACATGACAATGACCAAGATCCTCTCAAGAGAGTCTCAAGGGGGTATACCATAGTACTATTCACTGAAATGCTAGGTCGCCCAGCGGTTAATGATTAAGCATAATGCACACCAAATCACATAAGGAAAACACACATGAGAATTGCATTAAGTATAAGAAATAAAACTTGATTAATAGGTACATGAATCATCCCGAAATAGTAAAACAGTAAGAAAAGGGAAAGATATACTCACGGTTTCGCCAAGTATAAATTTCGAGAACGTTCGTCGTAAGGCTTAAGAATTCCGAAGAATCCAACCTATATATAAAAATACTAAATGAGGAAAAAATGACTTTAAAAGTCTAAGACAACCAATCATCTAAGGTATTAAGACTTGCTAGACTCGTATTAGGGAAAATGAAATTGTTAGTAATAATTTGAACGACAGTTTTTGAAATAAATATATTTACGATGAATTTAATAAATGACTAAAACTCTTATGTGTTTCACATATAGATATAAATTCCATTTTATAGAAAAAATAACCTTGGAATAGATTTGATGATTTATATTTATTTAAACAATTTATTATTATATCTAATTTAAATATAAATAGCATGAATAATACAAGGTATGATCCCAAAATGATATTATTATGAGAAATAATTATTTTATGATGTGGAATACTAAAATAATATTTCCATAATTTTGTTTAATTTATTTGCATTTAAAACATTTTTAATGAATTTAAATGATGTTTTAATGATTAAAATTAGTAAAAATAACAAAAATAATCATTTTATAAGAAATTATATTTTATTACAGTTTATTATTCATAGAAATAAATCTCCAGAAAATTTGAGGTTAAAATCTCTTAGAATAAATTTTTAATCATTTAATTATGATTAAAACGATTAAATTCAATAAAAATATAAAATTTAGACATTTTCCGGAAAATAAAAGTGTGGAAATCTTATTTTAGATGTCAAGATGTCATGTCTAAATTTTCATGATTTTTGGATAAATAATGGATTTATTACAAATATTCTAAGTTTACTAGTGGGAATGCCCGCGCGTTGCCGCGGGTCTGTATGTTTTAACTGAATTAGTTAAAACAACATTGTACTTGTTCTATTATTTATCAGTAGTTTTTTTTTGTTAGGTTGTAAATTACTTAACTATCCGTTGTCGACCGCGAGCAGGCCGGCGCGAGCCACAAACTTCACTATTAAGTAACTCGGTCACTTGACCCCGTTAGCTGGGGGTGAGCACCTGCGCGACCAAAGCACCTCTCTCTCCCGTTAACGCACGCGACCATCATCGCCTGTGCTCACGCCGCAGTTGTTCGCGTGGGGCTGTTGTGGCTGTTCGCGTGGGGTTGTTGTGGTTGTTCGCTCGCGGCCCACAACGGGCATTCTTAGAGGAATTAGTAACAACATGAATAATAATGTATTCATTATTCATTGAAGTTTATGATTGGATATCAGTTACTCATTAGCGAACCGGTAGTCGTTGGTCAAAGTCAAAGTCCTGACATCAGAAGACAATGCTATTTGTTTTATGTCGTATCAGGATAAATAAAATGCATTTGAGAGTGGGTTTTTCTTTTCAAAGGCATCTGAAGATGTGGTTGAATTTAATCGGTCATGTAAATAATAGGTTCGTAATTTATAGTTATTTAGATTATTTTAGTTCATGGGATTCATGAATGTTGCGGACCACAAATGTTAATCTTTAGTGGGGAAGCAAATGAAAGGAAAGTTACCGTAAGAAGATGACTGTAGAGAACAACCGATGGTGAGACGATCAGCAATTATTCGACAAGCACTTGCCAAATTAGAAATAATTCGACCAAAACTTTTGGTGCAAAAGAGTTAGCAAACAAACGAACAGCAAAGTCAACTTGCAACAAGCTAAATACAATACACACTTGACATCAAAAGATTTGGTGTGTGGTTCTTTATGCACACTTTAATTTTTCTAACATATCCCATCATCACTCAGTAAGGTGTAGTTTGGGACATATTTTTGAAATTTAAAGGGGTTATATGGGTCATTTTTATTGAACGGGTCAAATGGGTAATTTTAGTTGGGGAAAGGTGGTGAGACTTGAGAGGATTAAAAGATGTGTAAGTTATCAAAGTACATAAGGTGTGCAGGTTTTCAATCTTCAACAAAAACTTGATTAAGTTTGGTCAAAATTCAGCCAAAGTGTTCTTAATTACTTAAACCTCCTAAATCTTTTATTTAAACAAGAACAAATTATTATTTTGACAAAACAGTCATCTCAATCTTTTTTGATGCCTTGACTTATAGTAAAATTAAGAAACAAAGGGAAAAAAAGGCTTGACCCGTTTGTGGTTTGCCTAGTTCGCGATACCCAAATTACGTATTTTGATATCGTTAGGTCAAACGTATGACTTTTGGATTGCAAAAACTACTTAAGTATTGCATTACAGATTAAAGCTCGAAGTTTACTATTCGTTTACTCAGATTCCAGGTCATAGGCCCAATTCCAAAGTTTAAAGGGAACCCAAGTTGTAACTATTATGCTTAGTAACTTGAAATGCAATGTTAAATTTGGAAGTTGAATTGTTACACTATCGATCATGAATAATGAAGTTTTAATCTTCATTATAGTGTTATATATCTTCTTATCAAGTGTGATTTAATGAACAAAATTATTTTGCTGGACGGTTGTGTGCAATCTGAATGTCGTGGTCTCTAGAGTTAGCGAGTTACTAAAAGGAACAGATGAAATCCGCAATGGAAAGCAAATGAAAGGAAAGTTACCGTAAGAAGATGAGTGTACAGAACAACCGGTGGTGAAACGATCAGCAATTATTCGACATACACTTGCCCAATCAGCAATAATTCAACAGAAACTTCTGGTGAACAAGAGTTAGCAAACAATAAACGAACAGCAAAGGAAATTAGCAACAAGCTAAATACACACTTGACATTAAAAGATTTCTTCTTTATGCACACTTTAATTTTTCTAACATATACCCTCATCACTCAGTAAGGTATAGTTTCGGACATATATTGCTGTAATTTAAAGAATACATATTTTTGAAAATTATATTCACAATTCAATCCAGTGTTATAAGGCAATACAAATCCACCACATACCAGGGAACACCCTTTTAATCATTAGCCAGCATATAGCTGCACCCTTTGGTGAACTGTGAGTGGGAATACGACTATATCAATAATGTGATGATTCTGCTCAACTCAAAAACCATTTATGATGTCAGGTACATAGTTATCAAAAGCCCTTTCCTGGTACGCCTAGGCGCAATTAACAATTTCCATGCGAGGCGCAACCAAGGTTTAAAAGTACGGAAACGAGCCTCGAGGCGTTTTCCCTTTGCCTCACGAGGCGTAAGCCTCGAGGCGAACCGAGGCGTAAGCCCGAGGCGGAATTAAAAAATTAATTAAAAAATTATATATCTTATAAAAAATAAAAAACTAACTAATTTCATCATCAAATTCATCAAAAACATCAAAAACACACATAAAAGAAGACATGAAATGGCACAAAAAGTCTAAAACTTCAAAACCATACCTCAAAACCCCTGAGGCGCACCTTTTCTTACCGCCTCAGGCCTGTGAGGCGCACCTAAAACAAAGAACCCCTGAGGCGACACCTCAGACTCGTTTTTGACCCGAATCGCCTTGAGGCGCGCATCAAGGCGTGCGCCTCAACCGTTTTTTAAAACCATGGGCGCAACCATACTATTTTAAAAAGATAGGCAAAATAACATACAACACCTTTTGATACACTTCCTATTGCCAATCTCCACCATTTGCGTCCCATTAGGTGATTCATAGACATAACTCGACAAGGATTCTTCATGAAAACATACAAACAAAAGTACTATACAAGGAAAAATAAATTTAAAAATTAACAAACTAATGAAAATAATAGTATTAAAAACTGAGGCAACATGTCCTCATACAATAAAAAACATATAACTATTAAAAGCATTTTTTTAAATTGATATACTATATACACATTTTAACCCACAAAATATTTTATTACGGTTAATCATGATCATGAACCAATTATGATACATGCATTTGATGAACAAGTTATGGTATACATATATGCATAATGTGAAAAAAATATATATATACAATACTGAACCTATACAAAAACATGGTACGAACATACAAATAAAAAAAATAAACTTCATACAGAGAAAAAGAAAACTTTACCTTGTTGCTCTAAAATTGTTAGATATAACGGTTGGTTATTCTGAACCGAATTGGCAGATGACACCATTTGTTTTCGATCTACATCCTGATTAACACAATACAGTTATCATCTAACATCACATGTGATGTATCACATCAAGACTCTAGAAGGGGATGAAAGATAACAAGTAAATTAGAAAATTTAAACTGCAAAACTAAGTCCATCAACCGCTTAGTCTACAACCATCTAAAAACTGGGAAGTCAAACGGAGAACCAACACCATTATTTACAGCTACAATTAAGGACTAATTTGTTGATTATGAGTAGAAGCACCTATACACACTACAAATCTATCAGACCAAGGATTAAGCTGAACAGGAGATAACTTTGTGGAGAATAAGATAAGTTGTTTAACTTTTTTTCCTTTTACTTATTAAAGAAAATGTTCATGTTATGAGAAGAACCTATAGTTTAAAAAAGCACATGGCAATCTGATGTGTTTTGATACCAAATGCCGATGCATGATGCGCAATATTTGTTCAAAACTGGGTTATCATCTTGGTTTTAAAAGGCGCCGCATCAGATCACATGTCGAGTCAGTGAGCATCCATCATTACAAAAGCTATACAATATAAAAGATCAAAAGAGCCTTCATCCTCTGCCATAACTGTTCATATGAAAAAGAATCCATTAGCATGCTTGTTAAATGTAGATAAAAAAGGATTCACGACAAATGCTTACCTCCAAATATTTTTACAAAATTGAGAGAGTGTTGATATCCAGACTTAATTGCAAAATACAATTCATTAACAACATGGAACATCTTTAACATACACTCAGTCCATCACTCTATATTTTCCAGTTTGTTTCAATAGTAACCTACAAAAAACATTCTTCTTTTTAAAATTGAGTATTAGTATAAAATTAGCCCATTCATTAAGGTAGGACATCTTATCCAAATATATATAACAATAAAAATGTTTTAGCCAATTATCAAATCCGCTATAAATTCAAAGTGTATTTGTATTATGAACGTTACAAGTGTATTTGTATTATGAAACATACGGAAGCGACTTTACCTAGTGAATAGAAGCAGAACGCCAATGGTGTTTCCTGAGTCTCTCTTTCTCTGATTTCCATAAGAACACATAGGATGAACATGAAATAAAGCAAAAAAGAAAAACCATAACCTACAAAACAGTTATCTGCAAATTCTATGAATTTATACTAACTAAAGAATAAAAATAAAAGAATTCATAAAAAAACAAAGTGGAACTGATCGAATAATTTGACCTCAACAAAGGGTCTCCAAGATTCTGCATTGTAATTGTTAGGATGGTAATTAGATTCAAGGGTGGAAGAAGAGGAAGAGTCTGAAACTGATATATGCAATTAAAGAAATTGAATGGCAGAATTGAAAGGGCAGCGATGGAAGGGTAACAAGGGACAGGGCAGGGCAGGGCAGGGCAAGAATGGAATGAAATTTTAGGTTTTAACTAATATCTAAAGATTAAATTACACTAATAACCTTGTAAGTGTCTTAATATACTTTAAGGTGACTAATTTACCCTTACTAATTAAGCTTAATTAAGTTGTATATGTAGCTACAAAATTTGTACCCTTAACAAAATTACAATGTGGTACATCACTCCTCATTTATAAAGTAGTATAGATATGTAATATATATGTATAATCAAGGAAAAGAAATATAAACCAAAAAAAAAAATGGTGGTCCAAGGGGTCGAACCCGGATCCCCCTTGTGTAACCCAACAGCTTTAACCACTAGCCCATCTATTCCATTTGTTACCATATCTGAATGTGATTTGTATTTATATTATTAACCAAACATGTCTTCTTCCCCAATTATCTAGCTAAGAACCCTAACCCTTACCAAATCCAATTCAATCATATGAATGATCTGTAATAGGGGGTTTTAACCTATAATGCTCGACTAAGACAAAGCAAACAAAGTTAGACACTAACAACTCGTTTTCGGCTCACAATTGAAGCTTCTTGTTCTCGCAAAAAAAAACGCCAATTGATGGGCTTTCTGTACATTTTTTAGTGAAATTTGTTGTGGGTTTGAATCGTGTAAGTGTGCAGAGCTTATTCCCGAGTTCAATTTATAGAGTTCATCATGAAAAACGCTTGGTTTAGTGTGATTTAAGACCCGACGGTTTCAAGCTTTTAAAACCCGCTTTACGCTGATAAATGCCCGTTTTATGGTTTGTAACTGTCAGAAACGTATGGTTCTTGAAGGTGAATGATCAAATCATAAAAAAACCCGGCCTTGACATGCCTCGCCGGAGCTTCAAACGCCGGCTCAGTGCCGTCCGGCCAAAAAAACGGGAACAGGCACACATCAGGGATTGAGTTTTGTGATGTGTTTTTTTTTTTTTTAACTTTCACATAATGTCAAAACTGGTCCCCCTTATTTAACTTACATTAGTTTTCAAGGTTTTTCTTGTTAGTTTTCTCATTATAACAACTAACCAAGTTAACTAATAAAACTTAAAACTTTTATAAACTTGAATTTTTACGATATATATTTTTTTTCGAATAACGTTTCAACATACGTGTTAAATTAAATCGAGATCGAGATCCATAAAACATATAACTTTAAGTTTCGCATATTTATTGAATTTGAAACGACAACAATTACAGGAAATATTAGAAGGACTAAAATTGTAAATTAGATAAAAGCCAAGGTTGACGGATGTCACAATAACGGTGGCGACGAACCTGTCCCGGATGTTTCGTTTGAAACAAGTCTGGTGTGTTTATGTATTTACACTTGTTTATAATTAAGACCAGTGTATATTTAGTAGTGTACGTATTTAGACTCATATATTTAGGCCCGTACCTAAATTTGTTTTAGGGTTTATGAGATTTGAACTCGTATATATTAGTTGTTATTTGAACTCGTAGGGTTTGTGAGATTTGAAGTCGTATATATTAGCAGTTATCGGAACTCGTATATAAATTTTACAGGTATTCGGGTCTCTTAAAGACCTGACAGAGTGGGTTTCTCAAAGTGCCAAAAAAATGGTTACATTACCGTATACGCTCGTACTGTTTCGGAAGGCAGGGGCGAATAGGAGGGTAACGACGACATGGATACGATGTGATCGTAGTGGCGTACATCGTAGTGTAGCCACGGTTCGAAAGACGGGCAGTAAAAAATGTAATTACCCGTTTGAACTAATAGGGAGATACAACTCCAGCTATGATGGTTATATTTTGGAAGTCCAGAACCAAACACATAATCACAAACCTTTCCAACACATCGAGGGTCACGCGTATGCTAGGAGGCTGGGTCCGGGCAAGTTAAAATTGGTGGATACACTTTATTTTCAAAATGTCACGCCAGTAGACATACATTCGGCCGTTAGAAAACAAAACCCGGATAGTCCCTGCATCTTAAGAGACATACATAACACAATAACCAAGGTTAAACATTTGTTATACGGCGGCAGGACTCAAATGCAGGTATTATTATCTATTATTATTATTACTATTACTACTACTACTTTATTATTTTTTTTAATTATTATTAATGCTATGCAGGTACTCGAAGCCACATTGGTGGAAAAAAAATTTGTTTACTTCACCCTGAAGAATGCCTCGACAAATGCGATCGAGGATATTTTGTTTACTTCACCCTGATCCGCCAACTTCTTCTAGCAGATGTAACACCCCAACCGATGGCGGAATCATCGAGGTGTCACGTAGTGACGATTGTTCAAAAGCACATGGTACTAAAATGTAAATATATTTGAATAATCAAAATTGTCTTACATGGAAATGGAAAATACATTGTCTAAATGAAATGTAAATATTGAAATAACTGAATTAAAATAAGGCACTAAATGTTCCTTGCTAAAGCACTAGATCAAACTGCACCTGAAACATGTACAAAATAGATTTGGTCAACATTTGAAATGTTGGTGAGCATTCCTAGATTTGATATATATAGTAGGTTAAAAAGTTATACAATTCAAGTGCAAGCTACAGTGCAAATATGTAAACTATGTATCATACAAATGAGCGAAATCAACCCTGTGACTGTATAATGTACTGTATGAACTGTAGTGTACTCAACCAATAAATGGATGATAACTTAACAATGGCCACGGATTCTCCGATGAAAAAGGGGGAGAATCAATCTAGGCGGGTTGTCAATCCAAATAGCGCTATCCAATGTTAAGGTCGGCTTGTACCATGTTAATGATTTCACTAAGTACAAATGTAATCCACATGTAATGTCTAAGCATAAAGCACGTTGTAAGCAATGCACATAGTACTAGAATTGTATTGTAAAAATGTAAACTTGTATTTGAAATTGTAATAGTGTACATGTAACACCCCAAAAATGTATAAATGCAAAAAGGGGTAGGAATACTCACAGTTCACGTAATAACTTGTAATTGAACTTGGACAACGAAATATGTGTTGGAACTATCTCAAAGTATCAACCTAAAGTAATTGATAATGTGTAAGTGAAATAACTCTAGGATGCATGTATTTCTAGGGCTTCGAATTGGGGGTAATTGCTCGTTTGATTAATATTAAAAATATTCGCCAATTGAGAGAAATTTAGTAAATAAGTAACTAAAAATCTTTTTATAAATGTTAAACCTGGGATGGTCACAAGAATGTGCTTAAAGTATAAAAATAATTTTTATAAAATTATTTTCTTTAAAATAGATTATTAAATCTATTTATTACAAATTGTCAAACTTTAACTTTAATATTTAAAAATACTAAAATTAAAGAATTATTATTTTAAAAATCATATTTCTGTTCTAAATGATTAAAAATAATTTGTATAAATTTTTGGTGCAAAAATGATGAAAATTGGATTTATTATGATTTAATTATGTTTAAAACTAACAAAAATTGATTAAAAATACTAAATAAATGATTTTTCAGAAATAAAAATCATTTCTGAAAAGTTTAAAGTTATAAAAACTTAGGATAATTTTTGTGGAAATTAATAAGATCGTTTTGATATTTTTATAGATTTTTATAAATAAAATAGAATAAACTTGATTTATTTATTATATATATTAAATAAATAAATTTCTGGATATAAAAATCTGACTAATAATATTCAGGACATGAACATCATTATGTAAAATTTTGGGAATTTTTGAAGGCTTATAAGTATTTTAAATAATTAAAATGAATAAATATATAATTTAAACTATTACTTGAAAACCCAAAAAAAAAGATTGTATGGGGTGGGATTCGAACCCCTGTGGTCCAGTTCACAAGGCTCCAGTCACCACCACTTGGTCCAGACCATGGTTGTGTTTTGTTCCAGCCCGTTTAATATATATATCATGTTAAAAATCGTGTTCTTCCCCAATTACACTATTTCGAGCCCTAGATTCTGCAATTGGGCAATCCACACAACTTTAACCCAATTAATCATAGGGTTTCTGTTATGTGGGTGCCGATCAATGAAACCCATATCAAAAATAACACTTACAATGACGATTTGAACACGATGGCAGGTCAAAGAAAAAGTCAACGCATGATCGCAATTTCAAGATCAGAGGGATTTGATGGTTGAGGAAAGTGTATGAGCGAGTTGTAATGGTTTGTGAACGTCCAATTTATAGGGAATGGGTCTGAATCGTTAATTTGGCAATGGTTGACCATGCTTTATTGTTTGACGCGTATAAGAACAAATTTGGTATGATTAAGCTTGTAATTGGACGGGTATTGATGATTGATAGGCCGGTAATCACGAAACTATGGTCAACCATGATTAATTACACAATAATTTTGTTATTTGATTGGTCAACAGAGAAGAAAAAGAGAAAAAAATAAAAAAAAATAAAAGTCTGCTGCTGTTCGCTGTTTGCGAAGGAGGAAAGGGAAAAAGACAACCGCGAAACATGATTTAATTATAATTGGGATTGGAATAGAAACAGGTTAGAGACATAGCTCAGATGGTTAAGTGTGGTGTTGTGTTGTGAGGTGGTCCCGGTTCGAGTCCTGGGGGAGGCAACCTTTTATTCTTTTTTTGTTTAAACTGAAAGGGGGAAGAGGGGAAGTGGGCTGGGCTTTGTTGGGCTGATCTAATGGGCTCAGGTTTATAAGGGTGGGTTATGGGTTTGTAGATTAATGGATTTAGGGTAAAGGTTTGGAAGTGGTAAGATATAATGACTAACCTTATTATTATTATTACTATTTTTATTATTATTATTATTATTATTATTATTATTATTATTATTATTATAAGGATAAAATGTGACGTATAAGATAGGAGATGCGGAAGAAAAAAAAATGTATATATGTATATATATATATATAATAGGATAAAAGTGACGGATGTCACAGCATCCCTTACTTTTAGAAACTTCGTCCCGAAGTTATTAGAAACATAGGGTTATGGATGTTTGGGCAAAAATTAGGATAACTGTGGTTTGGAAAATTTGAATGATCTTGGGTAAGAGGTTTGATAGGTGTGAGTTAAGGATTGGATCAGGTTTGTCTCGAATAATAAGGAAAATAAGGATGTAGTAAGACACTTAAATTGCAAGTTCAGGAATCCTAAAATAAATGTACGAGTTGATTGACTATTAATGAACTACCAAGTAAACGGAGTTTGTTCCTGGTCCGACTTCCAGTCTCACTTTCAATGCATCATTAGTGTTTGTATACAGGGTGTACCGCAGCTAACCCACCACACCTTTGATACCTTGAAAACGTACTGGATGCCTACCAAAAACTCTAATAGAATTTCACACTACCCTAATGTACCTGTAAATTCATGATTACGTTCCGGACCGGAATCATCAATTTACCTTACATTAAAGTTTTGCGTCCTTCTATGACCCCACCGATTGTTGAGCAGGTTCGATAGCCTCCACCAGTCGTGGAGTAGGTTGTAGGGCCTCTCCCGACTGTTGAAAAAGGCATGATGACCTCTATTAAGTGCAGCAATTATTATTCACATAGATTGCAAATTGATAGCATGTTTATGCAAGCAAGTTTGTAAGTACTACAACCATTAAGTGTAAGTGTTATCATAAATAATTAAATGTTTACGAGTATCATGAATAATTAATGAATAGTCAAGTTAAAGGAAAAATCCAGTTTCATATAATAAGCAATGATGTTTTCTTAGAAAAGCTCTGTAAGATCAAGTATCAAGTCTAAACGTTTCAAATAAGTGTAAGTGTACGATTAAAATAAACGTAACCAATATGATAGATTACCAATTTGTGTTCGTACATAATAGTATGCAAGGAAATCTCTAGATGTTATATGCCTATGAGTATGTCATAATTGGGTACAAAATGATAATAAGATCAAGAAAATGAAAACACGAGTATCTTGAATAATTAAATGTCCAGTGAATAGTCAAATTAAGGGGAAATCAAGTTTCACAAACAATGATGTTTTGGAAAAAAAAATCCTGTAGAATCAAGTATCAGGTTCTTAGTAGTTTGATTATCATGGGTAACTAGCTCATGTGTGAGAAGGTGAAGGATATGAATTTAGTTCTTGAGAGGATGATGAAAAGTTTTGAAGCAGAATCAAGGTTGTGAGAGATGGTGAATGTGAAGATAGTTGATAAAGAGTTTATTTTATAGTAAGAAGATTATATAGTAGTGTAAATTTTGGGGTTTGGATCAAAGGTTATAATCAAGTGTATATGAAAACATGATTGTGGTGTATGCTAAATATTGTAAAAAAAATTTGAACAAGTTGAAAATGGGTGAGTGTTGATGGAGAATCTAGAGACTAGATATTATTCCAAAAAAAAATAAATATTTTCAAAATTTGGTTTTGTACATAAGGCAAAAGTTGTTAAATAGTACAAGCTAAGTAGGCTTTGTAATAGTTTAAAACATTATATAGAAAATCGTTTGTTACGTCAATAAATAATCAATTGAATTTAAGTTCGAGGAAAATATGTACTTTGTAAAGTTGCTAAGTAATAAAACTAGTTTTAGAAATCTTTAGTTTGTGCTAAAGTATGAGGTTATAGTTTTTAACATGTGGAGAAAAGAAATAATATGATTTGGGTAGGGTGTTGAATATTTAAAAAGTGGCTAAGAGGGTAAGGTGAAGTGTGATTGTGAAATCCATAGATGGTTATGATAGTATGAACTTGTAAGCAATATATGAAAATCGTGAAATACACAATATTGTATATGAACCGAGAGAGTATTATTGAAAAAGCTTGCATAAAATGCTTGGAGTGCCCTTGTCTGGCTGTAAAGCCCAACAAGAACGTTGACTTTTCAAAGGAATTGAACCCAATGGTGATCAAAGAAGACGTGCTTTAGCCTATAAGCGGACACTCACTCCAGGAATCCCCAGGTAAGCATAACAGGTCCGTAAATGGATTTATGCGTTATGCTTGCCTATGCCAGAAAACCCAGTGTACAGGCGTCCACCCTTCCAGATTGCACGTGTCCTTATCACACTCATTAAAGTTCAACAACTTTGAAGGAGCAAAAGTAAGAGTAGGCATTATGCCTAAGAGTGTCTCCATGAAGGGTACTGCTCCTGTTTCATGGTGATGTAGGCTTTCCACTCCTTGTAGGACACCATCTCTATGCACCAGGATGAAAGATGAGGAGAAATGGAGAAGAAGAGAAAGATAGAGGAAAGGAAGTAGAGGGAAATGAGGGTAAGGCAATTTAGAAAATATTATGCATGAAAGTTTGGTTATAGTCTAGGCCATTTTATCTAATAACCTAGTTCCCTATAACCATGGCTCTGATACCAATCTGTAACACCCCAACCGATGGCGGAATCATCGAGGTGTCACGTAGTGACGATTGTTCAAAAGCACATGGTACTAAAATGTAAATATATTTGAATAATCAAAATTGTCTTACATGGAAATGGAAAATACATTGTCTAAATGAAATGTAAATATTGAAATAACTGAATTAAAATAAGGCACTAAATGTTCCTTGCTAAAGCACTAGATCAAACTGCACCTGAAACATGTACAAAATAGATTTGGTCAACATTTGAAATGTTGGTGAGCATTCCTAGATTTGATATATATAGTAGGTTAAAAAGTTATACAATTCAAGTGCAAGCTACAGTGCAAATATGTAAACTATGTATCATACAAATGAGCGAAATCAACCCTGTGACTGTATAATGTACTGTATGAACTGTAGTGTACTCAACCAATAAATGGATGATAACTTAACAATGGCCACGGATTCTCCGATGAAAAAGGGGGAGAATCAATCTAGGCGGGTTGTCAATCCAAATAGCGCTATCCAATGTTAAGGTCGGCTTGTACCATGTTAATGATTTCACTAAGTACAAATGTAATCCACATGTAATGTCTAAGCATAAAGCACGTTGTAAGCAATGCACATAGTACTAGAATTGTATTGTAAAAATGTAAACTTGTATTTGAAATTGTAATAGTGTACATGTAACACCCCAAAAATGTATAAATGCAAAAAGGGGTAGGAATACTCACAGTTCACGTAATAACTTGTAATTGAACTTGGACAACGAAATATGTGTTGGAACTATCTCAAAGTATCAACCTAAAGTAATTGATAATGTGTAAGTGAAATAACTCTAGGATGCATGTATTTCTAGGGCTTCGAATTGGGGGTAATTGCTCGTTTGATTAATATTAAAAATATTCGCCAATTGAGAGAAATTTAGTAAATAAGTAACTAAAAATCTTTTTATAAATGTTAAACCTGGGATGGTCACAAGAATGTGCTTAAAGTATAAAAATAATTTTTATAAAATTATTTTCTTTAAAATAGATTATTAAATCTATTTATTACAAATTGTCAAACTTTAACTTTAATATTTAAAAATACTAAAATTAAAGAATTATTATTTTAAAAATCATATTTCTGTTCTAAATGATTAAAAATAATTTGTATAAATTTTTGGTGCAAAAATGATGAAAATTGGATTTATTATGATTTAATTATGTTTAAAACTAACAAAAATTGATTAAAAATACTAAATAAATGATTTTTCAGAAATAAAAATCATTTCTGAAAAGTTTAAAGTTATAAAAACTTAGGATAATTTTTGTGGAAATTAATAAGATCGTTTTGATATTTTTATAGATTTTTATAAATAAAATAGAATAAACTTGATTTATTTATTATATATATTAAATAAATAAATTTCTGGATATAAAAATCTGACTAATAATATTCAGGACATGAACATCATTATGTAAAATTTTGGGAATTTTTGAAGGCTTATAAGTATTTTAAATAATTAAAATGAATAAATATATAATTTAAACTATTACTTGAAAACCCAAAAAAAAAGATTGTATGGGGTGGGATTCGAACCCCTGTGGTCCAGTTCACAAGGCTCCAGTCACCACCACTTGGTCCAGACCATGGTTGTGTTTTGTTCCAGCCCGTTTAATATATATATCATGTTAAAAATCGTGTTCTTCCCCAATTACACTATTTCGAGCCCTAGATTCTGCAATTGGGCAATCCACACAACTTTAACCCAATTAATCATAGGGTTTCTGTTGTGTGGGTGCCGATCAATGAAACCCATATCAAAAATAACACTTACAATGACGATTTGAACACGATGGCAGGTCAAAGAAAAAGTCAACGCATGATCGCAATTTCAAGATCAGAGGGATTTGATGGTTGAGGAAAGTGTATGAGCGAGTTGTAATGGTTTGTGAACGTCCAATTTATAGGGAATGGGTCTGAATCGTTAATTTGGCAATGGTTGACCATGCTTTATTGTTTGACGCGTATAAGAACAAATTTGGTATGATTAAGCTTGTAATTGGACGGGTATTGATGATTGATAGGCCGGTAATCACGAAACTATGGTCAACCATGATTAATTACACAATAATTTTGTTATTTGATTGGTCAACAGAGAAGAAAAAGAGAAAAAAATAAAAAAAAAAATAAAAGTCTGCTGCTGTTCGCTGTTTGCGAAGGAGGAAAGGGAAAAAGACAACCGCGAAACATGATTTAATTATAATTGGGATTGGAATAGAAACAGGTTAGAGACATAGCTCAGATGGTTAAGTGTGGTGTTGTGTTGTGAGGTGGTCCCGGTTCGAGTCCTGGGGGAGGCAACCTTTTATTCTTTTTTTGTTTAAACTGAAAGGGGGAGGAGGGGAAGTGGGCTGGGCTTTGTTGGGCTGATCTAATGGGCTCAGGTTTATAAGGGTGGGTTATGGGTTTGTAGATTAATGGATTTAGGGTAAAGGTTTGGAAGTGGTAAGATATAATGACTAACCTTATTATTATTATTACTATTTTTTTTATTATTATTATTATTATTATTATTATTATTATTATAAGGATAAAATGTGACGTATAAGATAGGAGATGCGGAAGAAAAAAAAATGTATATATGTATATATATATATATATATATAATAGGATAAAAGTGACGGATGTCACAGCAGAGATGATGGGGAAACCATCAGGATTGGTTGATGGCTTTCAACACATTCGAGGATCACGCGTTCGCCCACATATACTCGTCCTTAGATTGGAAGGGAGTGGAGAATGCACCCGATTCAAAATGGATGGATCTGCCTTTGACTGTATTACTGATTTCTCATGCATTTGGTGTGGTCCTTCAAGTCTTCGTTGCTGATGGAGCGAGCATTTTCTTCCCTCTGCAAAATCATCCTGATCACATACCACCACATCGGATCATATCGATAGCCCACGTGAACAACAACCACTACACCATGCTTAAGCTAGCAGACGACGCTCCAATGCCACATCCGAGTGGAGCATGGTCGACTTGGGTAGATGTAGATCACAGCCCATGGTTGGTGCTATACAGGGATCGTCTAGATGAGGGACATAGGCTATCTCAAAGACCTCCAGAGTGGTTTGACCTAACTGGTAGTCCTTGTAGTTCTGATTCTTCTGATAGTCCGGTGTAACATTGTTTTTATAATGTATAATGATTTATTAAGTAGATTTTTTTTTGTTTTTATTATTTTACCCATACAATAAGAAAGAAAACGTTTTTTTATAAAAAAAACTTATACAACATAATTAAAACTAACAAAATACAAAAAAAAAAAAAAAAAAAAACAAAACAAAACTTCTACTAGCCCATATAGGGCTCTATGGGCCGTAGAGGGAAACTATCTACGGGTCGTAGAGGCCTCTACGGCCATAGAGGTTTGAAAGTTGGTCGTAGAGACCCTGGTATCTACGGCCCGTCGAGGTCTCTACGACCTGCAGACAAAAAAAACTTTTTTTCTAAAAACCGTAACCTCTTTATAAAACAACTTCAAAAAAATTTTAAAAAATTGTTTTCCTACGGGTCGTATAGCTCTCTGCGACCCGTAGGAGAGTATTTTTTTTTTAAAAAAAAATTTGGGTTTTGCAGTTATATGTTATATATATTATTTCTAATAATGAAACCAGCGAACTGGTAGCCCAGATGGTCCCCATAGTTTCCATAAGTATTGAGTGTTTGTGTGTGTGATAATGTGCTCAAGTTCGATCCTCGTCCCAACTGGTTTTGTTTTTTTATCCTTATCTGCGGCCCGTATAGAGCTCTACGGGCCGTAGAGGAACCCTGAAAAAAATTGAAACGTATTATCTGTTGCTTCTTCCCCCAAATCAAAACACTTTCCAAATCCCACTCTGCTCCCTTTCAACCACCACCACCACAATCGATAACCACCACCAAACCTCCCCCTCTACCCTCTGTTCGAGCCCCATCCACCACCACAACTCTCCACTAAACACCCCCTTGTTCGATCCCTCAGTTTTCTTCCCCTAAACCCAAACCCTACCCCTCGATCCACCTCCACAATCCGCCACCATCTTCCACCTCCACCATCTTCCACAACCCTCCATCATCTTCCACAACCCTTCAAGTTTACCCTCTCGAGTGCTTCAATCACAACTTCAACCCATCTTCAATCCTGGGTTAGTATTAGTAAAGATTATTATGTTTATGTTTACATATTCGGTTCTTGTTAGTGTTATTGTTCGAGTCCCTATTCGATCCTAAATTTTTTTTTCTGTTTGTTTTTTTTCTGTTTTATTTTTTTATTTTTTTGTTTTTTTTGTTTTATTTTTTTGTTTTTTCTGTTTAATTGGTAGGAATTCTAGATGGTTTGCTGAATAGATTAGGCGATTGTGTTGAATAGGCGATTCTTTTGAAACGCCTAAACTAATATAGTTTTTGGCGTTTCTTTGACTAGGCGAAATGGTTTGTTGAATGGGTCAAAATCGTTTGTTGAATAGATTAGGCATTTGTTGAATAGATTAGGCGTTTGTTGAATAGATTAGGCGTTTGTTTTGAATCGCCTAAACTATATTAGTTTTGGCGTTTCTTTTGAAACACCTAAACTACATATTTTTGGTGATTCTTTTGAAACGTCTAAACTAATATAGTTTTGGCGTTTCAAAAGAAACGCCTAAACTAATATAGTTTAGGCGTTTCTTTTGAATCGCCTAAACTATGTTAGTTTTGGCGTTTCTTTGGAATCGCCTAAACTATATAGTTTTAGCGTTTCTTTTTAAACGCCTCAACTATGTTAGTTTAGGCGTTTCTTTTTGAATCGCCTAACTATATTATGAATCCTAACTATATTTAAGAAACGCCCTAACTATAAATTCTTTGCTTTTGCAGTTATGGAAAATTATGACGACGAGGACTACGTGAATGAGGAGGAGGATCTAGAGCATGACGAGCCCGTGGTCGGGGGCCTAGCCCCATGGCAGGGGGACCTGGGGGCGATGAGACGGACGTCGAGATGTCTGAGCCGCAGCCTAAGGAGGTACAGAATCCGTCGCGCGTTTATCACTCCTCCGGTTGCCTCCTGAGGTCAGGGCGGACATACGTGCGGCTGCGTTAGAGGCTGCCGAGTCGCATCAGTGGCGTGAGCGGCAGGACGAGGCGATGCGCTTGTTGATTGCTAGCCAGCAAGATATCTTTCGCCAGCTGGGCATGCAGCCTCGTGTCGCACCGATTATAGGGCCCAGCACAGAGCAGACCTCGCATAAGGCCGGTACGTCCTCACAGCAGCCGACTGATGATTAGATGTTCTTTTTTTTATCATATTTTGTAAACGTTTTAAACAATTTCTACTTTGTATTTACTTATTTGAACTCTAATTATGTTAATTAATGTTTATTTTTATCTATTTGTTTATATAAACGCTTGTGTTAACGTTTACACGCTTATCGAGACGACATTAGTAAAAACAGACGACATTAGTAAAAACAACACGTTTTCTAATTATAGTTACATAGTAAAAATCATGAAACAATTAAAATGTGTTAAAATAAAAGATTGTGTACGAGCCGTAGAGGGTTACACGCTTATCGAGACGACATTAGTAAAAACAACATGTTTTCTAATTTTTTTTAAAAATAAAAATAAAAAAATAAATTTCCCTACGGGTCGTAGAGGGCTCTACGGCCCGTAGATGCCATCTAATATTTGTATATGTTATATTTATTTTTTCCAATATAGAAACCAGCGAACTGGTAGCACAGATGGTCCTCATATTTGCAATAAGACTTGTATGTGTGTGTGTGATAATCTGCCCAAGATCGAACCTCGTCCCAAATGTTTTTTTGTTTTTTTTTTGGGTCTACGGCCTGTAGAGGTCTCCACGGGCCGTAGGCAAAAAAATATTCATCCATCCCACCCTCATTGATCCCCAAATTAATCAGACGTTAGCTACGAGCCGTAGAGACCTCTACGGCCCGTAGAGGTGATCACAATCATTGGAAATCATTACCTACGAGCCGTAGATGGCTCTACGGCCCGTAGAATGATCAAAAAATGATCCCTACGGACCGTAGAGCCCTCTACAGACCCGTATAAGGTTGTGTGAATAAATTCCAAACTTGTGTGAATATCCGGAGCCTTCTAATTAGCAAGTTGTGGCAATTATTACTGATTTAATAACTAAAGTAAGCATTGAAATAAAACTTTTATTGAACTCAATAATCATTACAACTGACTGAATGCTTTGTATTACAAAGAAAAACATGAAATGAAAGCTAAAACTATCATATTGTGTTCCATCCATACATCATTTCCTATTTTTCAGTGAGCGGGTTATAAAAGTAAAATCCTTTTTGAGTAATAGACAAATAACATCTAACCATCTTGAATAACACATCATGGCCACACATTTCCGTCGTCGTGAAGCTTTCATCAAAAACAGAAAATGCACTAGAGTTACGAATTCCTGATGTTTTCTCGTCAAGCCAATAGAATCGACAATTATACTTATTTGAGCTCAAAAAATTCATACGGAATCTCCATGACATAGACTTACCAGGTGTAAGTATGTCAGCTCCAAGATCATCACATCCCACAACAACCTTTGGAACATCTATATTAGTGATGTTAACTCTATACGGACTATTGGCTTTGCTCGAAGGTACGGTCTTGGCTTGTAGAATAGTACTGATTTGAAACAAAAGAAAAATGCAAAGCAAAGGTTTTAGAAAGGAACTCATGGTTCGAAGTTTTTTTATGTAAACTTGTTCTCATTGTATACACATATATATACACATCAATTCAGAAGATTTTTCTAATAATTATAATTTATACATAAAAGAAAATGGTACAAATGTAATGCTCATATTTATTACTTCTCTCTCTCTCTCTCTCTCTTGATATTAACAAAAGTGAAGATTTTAAAAAAATTAATTTAATTGCTTGTTTATGTGTATGTAACTATAAGGACTCAAACTTTTGAAATATTATTAACAAGGAATGATACAATATATAGATTACAATTGAGACCTATACTAGGAAGGAAATAAATCACAATGAATAAAATAAATACAATCCACAAATATGTAAATCAATAACTTGATTTACTGGATATTACCCCCCTCCAATCAAACAGGTGGGGGACCAACGCGAAGCAAACTACGAAATTTTTCAAAGAGAGGCTTGGGGAGACTTTTGGTAAAAATGTCCGCGACCTGGAGATTGGATGGAACAAACTTAGTGTAAAGCTTGCCTGAAGAGACGAGTTCGCGAACAAAGTGATAATCAATGTCAATATGTTTTGCACGCTTGTGAGACACTGGAGTTTGACTCAGAAAGAGTGCACTTTTGTTGTCACATAGAAGCGTAGGACGGTCCATAGGCAGAGCATGGAGCTCACGGAGAAGATGAGTGAGCCAAATTATTTCAGCAGTTGTGTTTGCCATTGCACGATACTCCGATTCACAGCTGGACCGTGAGACTGTTGGTTGTTTCTTTGCACTCCACGAAACCAAATTTCCACCCAAGTAAATGGAGTAACCGTAAGTTGACCTGCGAGTTTCTATGCACCTTGCCCAATCGGCATCAGAGTAACCAACGAGCTTGGTAGTGACCGGTTTGGAGAAGGTTAAGCCGAAGGAGATGGTTCCTTTAACATATCTCAGAATGCGCTTAACTGACTGAAAATGAGAGGTTGTAGGAGACTGTAGGTGTTGACTAGCTTGGTTAACTGCATAGGAGAGATCCGGACAAGTTATGGTGACATATTGAGGTGCACCAACCAACGAACGATAGAGAGGGGGATCATGGAAGGGATCGCCTTTACTAGAAAAGGTTTCAGTGGAAGACAAAGGAGTATCAACTAGCTTGGCTTCCAAAAGACCTGCACGGGCTAATATGTCATGCGCATATTTGGCTTGGCCGAGAAAAATGCCCGTGTCAGAATAAGTAACCTCGAGACCCAGAAAATATCCTAGAACACCCAAATCTTTGACAGAAAATTCTTTGTGTAATCTGGTAATGAAGGTCTGAACAAGCTGAGTATCACTTCCGGTGATAATGATATCGTCAACGTAGACGAGAAGATAAATGATGGTGTTTCCCTTCTTAAAGATGAATAAAGAAGTATCGGCTTTGCTATAAAGAAAACCATTGCTGAGCAAGAAGGTACTGAGACGTTGAAACCAGGCACGAGGCGCCTGTTTGAGACCATACAACGCCTTCTAAAGACGACACACATGATGAGGAAATTGTTGATTAACAAACCCTGGTGGTTGTTCCATGTAGACGGTTTTGGTGAGATTACCGTTTAGAAAGGCATTACGAACATCCAGCTGACGAAGCGACCACCCATAAATAGTAGCAAGAGCAAGTACCACACGAACTGTAGAGGCCTTGACTACAGGACTGAAGGTGTGTGAAAAATCAAGACCAGGAACGTGTGTAAATCCTTGAGCAACCAAACGAGCCTTGTATCTGTCAATAGAACCACCTGCTTTGAATTTTGTACGATAAATCCATTTAGAGCCAACGATGTTCACATTTTGCGGACATGGAACTAAAACCCAAGTTTTATTAGTCTGTAATGCGTGAAGTTCCTCCTCCATAGCTTTGACCCACTTAGAATGTTTTGCGGCTTATTTGTAACCCCGGGGATCCTGTGCTGCAAGCAAAGCATAGTGTAAAGGACCTGAAAACAAACACAGATTAGCATAATGTTTTGGTTTGTAGATTCCATTTTAGATCGAGTCCGCATAGGATGTGAAGGTATCGACGCAGCAGATGATCCAACCTCAGGAGGTGGAATCATGGGCGGATGTGGGCCAAGGATACCGGAAGAGGTGTGAGGAGCAGTAGGTTCGGTTGATACAGTATGGGACGGATGGGTGGCAGGTTGAGGAGTGGAATCAGAATTGGTGGTATTAGCCGATGGATGTGGGCTGGAAGGTGGGGAGGGCTGCTGGGTCGAAGGGATGTGTGGAAAAGTTTGGGTCGAGTGGGAGGTTGAGTGATCGGGTGACTGGGCCGAGGGAGAGGAATGGACAGATGGTGTTTGTTGTTGGGCTTGGGTCGGATGAAAGGAGTGGTCCGAAGGACACAGGGAACATGAGGTGGGAGTGTGGTTTGGTTGAGGAGTGTGGTGTGGTCGAGGTGTGTCGACAGAAGGTGTGGGAAGGAATGGAGGATCAGGTAAGGGGCCGATGTCCAAGGTTTCATCGAAGTTGGAAAAAACGAGAGTGGCCTTGTTGACGGCTTTGATGGTGGAAGTAAAAGGAAAATGATCCTCATCAAACTGGGCATGTCGAGTAGTATAAACTCGATGTGTAGTAAGATCCAAACAACGACAGCCTTTGTATTTGGCATCATACCCAATAAAAATGCCTTCAGCACTGCGTGGAGAGAGCTTGTGCTTTGCATAATCCCTTAGATAAGGAAAAACACGTAGGTTAGAATAATTTGGACAACGACCACACAGTATCTCATACGGGGATTTAAAATCGAGTACCACGGAGGGTAAGCGATTTATGATGAAGGTAGCGGATGCAAAGGCATCTTCCCACAAGGTGGCTGGGGCATGAGAGTTAAAGAGCATAGCCAGACCAGTTTCAGTTATGTGTCTATGTTTGCATTCTGCACGACCGTTTTGTTCGGGAGTGTGTGGACAAGACAAACGATGGTGAATGCCTTGATCATGAAAATACTTTTGCACCCGATTGTTTGTGAATTCAGTTCCACCATCACTTTGCAATACCTTAATTTTACATGATAATTGATTTTGAACAAAGGGTGTAAAAACCAATAAGGCCTCATAAAAATCAGATTTGTGTTTGAGAGGGTAAAACCATGTGAAACGAGAGTGATCATCAACAAATATAGCATAAAAGCGACAACCATTAGAGGATGTAACAGGCGTTGGGCCCCACAAATCACAATGAACTAAATCCAAAACATGCAAGGAACGTTTTGTATTTAAAGTAAATGGCAAACGATGTGATTTAGATAATTGACAAGGAGAACAAACATTAGGTTTTGGCAACAAAGAAGTAACAAACAAAAAACCATGTTTATTAAGTCTAGAAATAATATCAAAAGACACATGTCCTAGGCGACCGTGCCACCTTTCATAGGAAGCTTTAAGATGAGGAGTCGAGTAGGATGCGATGAAAGCATGATTTCCTTCTCGAAGAACATAAAGGCCATTTTCACAGGTGCCTTTGCTCGGATCTCCTTGGTTTTTCGATCCTGAATATTAAAAGAGGTATTAGAAAACAGGACATCAACGGGAGAATCATGAGTAAGTTTACTGATGGATAAAAGTCTTTTAGTAAGACGTGGTACAACTAGAACATTTTTTAAATGAATGTTATTTGAAAGAGATTTTGTACCAACATTCGTTACTGGTAATGTGTGACCATTACCAAAACGAACAAAGTCATGACCCGAGGAACGTAAGGTAACATCAAGATCCTCAATAAAGGGGGTCATGTGAGCCGATGCACCTGTATCACCAGTCCAATATGGATGGTCCTCGTCAGTGACATGACACTGAGCGTGAAAAGCTTGTGCTAAATTAGCATCAATAGGGGCGGCTTGTTTGGCAAAGCTAGCAAGATTAGGACACACATTCGCATAGTGACCGTCTGTTCTGCAAAGTTGACAATGAGGTGGACGGTGAGACCGACCACGACCTGCACTACGACCACGGCGACGACCACGGTTAGAATAAGAGGAACCAGAGTTAGAGCGATTAGAGTTACCAGAACGATTTTGATGCGCCGTGAAAGGAACTGAATGAGGTTGCTGACCATGAAGAGACTGCATGGCAAAGAAACCCTAACATTTCCTGTAAACATTGATCACCAAGAAACAACAAAATTACCAGCACAACTAACAATCGAAACAACATCTGTTCCAATTGAAAATGTGCAAAGTAATGTGCCGACCACAGATGAAGCATGTATCTTCAGAGTACCAGAAGGCCTTTCAGAACGTGTCCTTAACATAGAATCAGTCAAACCTGAGATAGACTCTTTTTACTCAACAGATGATCCATTGTCACGGTCTTTCCCGTCTCTTGAAGGTTTTGAAAAGCCATTGAATTTTAAGAAGTTTATGGAGTTGAAAGACAAACAGGTTGACATCCTTTTAAAGCAAAAAAGTGTAGGAAAAGATGACAGGGAAACGCAACTAATATGGCAGGGTTTACTAAGTAAATTAGCAATTTTAGAAGAATACTCAAGCAAGCTGTCGAAGAAAGTGTCTAACAGGGAACCTGATTCTGATGTGGAAAACATTTTCAGAGAAGGATATCTTGAGGAAATAATGAAAACCAAAACTTACAAAGCCACTAAAACTCAATTTGCCGGTTGGGATTCTGACTCATTGAAGAATGAACTTAATAGAATTAAAGAGATGGCTAAAAACCCAAACCAGATACAAACTCCACCAAATTGGAAGAAGGGAAAACAAAGTGACCCTAAAAGACTTTTAAAGTTAAAAAGAAAAAGACAGGAGTTGGTGGATGCTGGTTATGGAAGGATGTCACAAGTTTCTCACTGGAAGGAATCAACACTGATGGAGTTTTATAAACAGCTTGAGGAACGAAGGAAAGTTGATTCAACTCTGCCACCAAAGCCAAATTATGATGATGAAGACCAACCAACTCGAAAGAACAAAAAACAAAAAACTTTGTTCTCAACAGATGATCTTATGAGAGACAGATTGGGGGAAATGATCGGGCAAAGTAATCCATCAGAATCAGCAAAAGAAAAGGAAGGGCCTGATAACAACAGTTTGTTGAATAGTTAACAGCTGATAGGCAACCAGATGGTAAACAATGACAATTTAGATAACATCTGTTTAAATAGCATATGTTATATTTCTGGTAATATTAACTGACAATGAATATAAGATCTGTTTAAATACAATATGTTATATTTCACATTATGGCATAATAGTCTTTGATTAATAGGAAATTCATCAAAACAGATATTACTTAACAGACTATCTATACTGAAAAGTAAGGTTTCCAACTGATATACAAAAAAGTTTAATACAATAGAATTATAAAAAAAATAAATTCTTGTCTACAAAAATACACATTTACTCAAAAAGTTGACATCTCTTAGGTTTACATCGCTTCTTCCGGGGTCCTTTGCATGTAGAGGATAGCTCACCAACGTTTAGTTTATCAAAATCTTCAAAACATCTTTTTCCATTGGGAGTTATAGTACAATCCATTACAACATCGACAGCAGACGAGTCACCGGTAACAGATACAACATCCTTCAAACAATTGACAAAAACAAATAATTATCTGTTAAATAGAAACAAAAGCTTGACAAACAATTTAATAAACTTACACAAAAACACTCACCTTTAACATCATTTGACTACCACCCTGGTCAGATTCTGATTGGTTAAAAGACTTGAATTCCAAATCTGCTTTACTGACCTAAAGATTGTACATAGAAAACAAAAATACAAAATTTAACTACTGAGACAGAATTCAAAGCTAAAGATAATAACCAATTCTTAAATATGGTTTTAACTTAATACCCCGTCCACATTACGATATGCTTTACTATTAACGGCAATTAACTCAGAAATTACGACTGGATTATCACATATTTTCAATACTGTGTAAATATGGGAGTCGTTTGTAAGATTGTATTCAGAAACATCAATTTTAAAAAGCAGCATCTTATCAAGCAAGCGAAACAATTCTTGAGGCAAACTTTCCCTATCACCAAGTTTCAACTGCCTTTCTCTTATACGACTTGCAGAAGATCCGACAACTCTCATAACATCTCGGTCAAACATCACAAACGATACACTACCAGTCTCATCCTGAACCCTGGCATGCACCTTGAACCTAAAACATATACACGAAAAAGTTATCTAAAACATATATACTAATAATTAAAAGCAATCATCTTATGTAAAAAAAAATGTAATTAATTAGATCTAATTACATTGTAGCAGTAGATCTACAAAGACATTCACACTTCTAACAAAACAACGCAGAAGCAGGCAGTTTGAGAGTTTCTTCAGTAACAGTTTCATGAAGCTGTAAGAATTCTGATTTACTAATCACATTACCTAAACATCTGCAACACGCATCATAAAACCAACCATAGCCTTCTTGCACAATTTTTATTGTCACAACTACAACACAAGACATTGGCTGGAAAAAAAAATTAAAATATATAAGTTATTACTTAACAAAAAAAGTTGTAATAAGAACAAATATTAATCATAACTAAAAAATAATATAACCATATCAATCTGCATAAGCTCGTCAACATGTTTATAATCACAACCAACAATGAATTCCTAGAGCAACGGGTAAACAGAGTGTTCGGAAGGTAATGTTTGAGAAGTAGAAGCAGCATCTTGTCCATGCTTCAATATATACTAAAAAAATACCTCGAGTTAATAAAAGAATTCAAAATTTTCTAATTTAATTATAAATAAATAAAAAACGACACTATACCTCATTCTTAACTCCTTCACCTCAGTTAAATCTACATTCAGAAACATCCGAGTTCCAAAGTTGTCACTTTCAACTATAAATTGATCTAAATATATACATATACATATACATATACATATACATATACATATACATATACATATACATATACATATACATATACATATATTAAACCACAATGAAGTAACAAAGTATTAATAATAGCAGTTTAAAATATATTACCTTTGGACTCCTTAACCTTGCCATGCTGTATAACAACCATTATATGGTTATTACCAGCGTCTTCAGAGATGAATTTGTTAAACTGTTCTGCATAAAAATTCCACATAGTACATCGCAATATCGTATCACTACATAAAATCAATACACAAACATAGATAAATATATTATAAAAAAATATAGAAATTAAATAATAAAAGTAAACAACAATAAAAAGGGAAACGCTAATTACTCCAAGTCTTGAATATCAAAATTCATGCTCTTAGTTTCTATTGGAGATCGTCCAAACACATCCAGACCTCCATGCCAAATGAGACCACCGGCAACATCTATAAAACGTGCATATATATAATTCAAAATATGAAACCAAAACTTTGAATATACTAAATATTAAATTTAAATTAAGAAACACACCAACAGTAAAAAGTGCTTTGGCTTCGCTTTTAAGAATATCTTTAAAAGCAATTAAATTAAACCATACTCTACACCTTGCCACCCAACAATACGGCTAACAGTAGTACAACAATAAAAGTTGATCTTATAATCATGTGCTACAACTTTGAATGGATCCTTGTTTTCAGCAACACCAAACTTCGATAGAATAACGACATCATCCTCTTCAAGTTGATGGTCAAAAAGGTGGATCAAAGAATTCTTTATGAAGGCCTGAATCTTATCACCCTTAAAATAAATATAAAAGAAAATATAAACATCAAAAACATCAGCTTAAACAAAATCTATATTTATATCATCAATAACAACATAAAATAAACTTAGAGAAAAATTACATTACCTGCTCATCAAACAATACCATTTCGATCTTAAAACTTTCTTTCCACTAAACATCAACGAAAGAACTTAAATAACATAACATAAATTAAACGAAAAACATGACAGAAACAATATTTTATATTAATAACATGAATAATAACATGCAAAAATAACCTCAGAGAAAAATTACATTACCTGCTCATCAATCAATATCATTTCTATCTTAAAACTTTCTTTCCACTTTCGTATGATACGAACCTTGAGAAACCAGATATCTTTAGATTGGTTGAGATCACAAACAAAACTATCAATTTTGTTATGAAGATCCATTGAGAAAGATTTCAACAAAAAAAATTCAAAAGGAGATTTTATAAATTAATTTGTGAGAGAAAATGGTTGTGTATGAGGAAATGTGACAACCGTCACCCTCGACTTTCATCTAATTGACAATATTAGTCCTTTAATTATTTCCATTAAAGTCCCTATAAGTTTCGTAGTTTTTAAATTTAATTTTAGAGCGAAAAAAAAAATTTATCATTTATATTCATAATGGATCGGGTATAAGTTTTTAATCAAATACGTATCTTGAAACGTCTACGCAATGGATTAATAAAAAAAATCAAGTTTATAAAGTTTAGAAATTTTTGGTTAAATAAACTTAACTTGGTTAAGTTTTATTTGGAAAAGAACTAACTAAATAATAAATGAACTAACCAAGTTAAATCTAGAGGGACCATTCTTGCCAATTAATCAAACTTTTCAAATCTGTTTTTCCCTTTCCCTCTTGCCCCTCGTTTCCGGCCAAAAGATCCGGCGGCCGGAGTTCTTTTCCGGCGAAGCCTTAACTCGAGATTTAATACCTTAAAATCAATCCTATTAATGCCAAAACGTTTCTCCTTCATTTTCCAATCGATTCCAGCAATTAATTAGTGATTTTAACGCGTTTTATGTGGGACTCAATCATACCTTCATGTTGTAACCGACCGGGTTTTAAAAAGCTTTCATAACGCTCGTTTACTCGTCCATTACATAATCTAATTTCACCATTTGATTCCATCATCTCTAAACATTACTCGCCCACTTTTAAACGTCCCTAAATGGTCCAGAAAAACTTCCAATCGATCTCTTATAGTTCGGGTCTTGAAGCTTTGATTTTGTTCGAAATATACATTGTAAGTTTTAATTTTTATTGCCATTTTGTTAGATAATTATCCACCTTCAAAACCCCTCTGAATTCGTGCTTTAATACCCGCGAATTGAAGGTGATGAAATTAGGGTTAGGGTTTGATAGTTTTGGGGAAGAAGATGACACCTTGGGGTTTGCTTAAAATTTTAATGTTTTCAAATTTATAACAAAGTGTTAGGTTGGAGCAGTGGTTGATGCATTTGTGTGTGGGTTGGGTGACTCGGTTTCGACCCTCACAGCCGCCCCTTTCCTATTTTTTTTCCCAGATTTTTGTTTGGTTAGTTATATATTAACTATATAAGCATATTAATCTTATAATATTCATAATAAATTCATTTTTGCTCCAAAAATTATGAAAATTTAGGTGTAGCTTCTTGATACCACATAGAAAATTGTCATATTTTTAGTTTTCTGAAAAATATCTATTTTTATGATTTTATTAATTTAAATTGTTTTAATCATAATTAATTGATTAAAAATTCATT
This sequence comes from Ambrosia x helenae, assembly GCA_030844895.1. Taxonomy (NCBI): domain Eukaryota; kingdom Viridiplantae; phylum Streptophyta; class Magnoliopsida; order Asterales; family Asteraceae; genus Ambrosia; species Ambrosia x helenae. The sequence continues at coordinate 8,597,400 of CM061234.1, forward strand.
TTTAATGGTTTTTGTCTCAAAATTTGTCATAAATTATTTCTAATTATTAAGAACTGAAATAAAAATTTTTGGCCAAGAAAACATTTATTTTTATAAATTTTCCCATTTTTAATCATTTAAACATGATTTAATCTCATTAAATCAGTTTTAAATATAAATAAAGTTCATATAAATTATGAGAAAATTATTCTAATATGTTTACATCAGAAATCATCTATTTTCTATAAAATAAATATTTTTGGATCACGTATAATATTATTAGTCTTATTTACGTTTAGGTAGACATAATAAAACATTTATTTATTTATACAAATTTTTAACATCTATTTTATAAATGTTTTTTTTCTTATAAAATAGAAATACTCGTATGGTTAATGTCTTAATTATTCTTTGTTGAATCGTTGTGTAACACAAAAATTATTTATTTATATATTTATGGTTATCGTATTATCTTGATTTAGTTAAAGTAACTAACTAAATTATTTTGTCTTGATTATTCAAACATATTGTTATCTAAATATTTAATCGGTAATAATTATATATTACAAACTTTGGTATATTATTTTAATATACAACTTTTACATTTATTCGACTAATCATAAAATCTCTAATTCCCCAAATCGACTTAGCAAACCCTAATGCCTTAGACCCTAGATACCTTAGACTTTGTAGACTTTACCTTACTAGTATTTATATACGTTATAGGTTGAATTCCTCGGAATTCTCACTACTTAGCTCACAACCGCTTAAGTGGATTTTGATCGCTTTCGCAAACTGTGAGTATATCTTTCCCCTTTTACTGTTTTACTACTTTGGGGTGACTCATGTACCTATATATTAATCAAGTTTCAATTTCTTATACTTAATGCAATTCTCATGTGTGTTTGCTTTATGCTAATTGGTGTGTCTATGACTTGTCAAAATCATTAACCGCTGGGCGGCCTAGCTTTTCAATGAATAGTATTATGGTATACCCCCTTGAGACTCTGTTGAGAGAATCTTGGTCATTGTCTTGTTAATTCATTATTCAGTTGGTTAGTCATGTGTTAGTCATTCTTCTCAGGTTTGGTTTTGAACGGATATTACTTATTACATAATTGCAAATGGTACCGCACATGAATTGCTAAACACTTTTCTACTATATTTATTTAAACAGGGTATGCTCACCAATACAATTTTTGTATTGACCAAAATATTTTGTACATGTTTCAGGTTGTTTTGAGACGCTTCTTTTAGGCATTTGGATTTTATATTTCAGTTTTGTCTACATTGTATCTTAGCTAGACTTGTCACTTTAGAATTATTGTATCCTGTAATTTCATTTCAATGTAATAAATTATTTAATCAATGTATTCAAATTTACACTTTAGTCCATGAGCTATTGAACAATCGTCACTACGTGACACCTCGATGTTTCCGCCATCGGTTGGGGTGTTACAGATTGGTATCAGAGCCATGGTTATAGGGAATTAGGTTATTAGAATGCCTTTTAGCCTAGTCTATAACTAAGCTTACATTAACGAGTCCTCTCGTGTATATTTCTCTTTATTCTTATATTTGCTTTCGAGATATTTTCGTTATGATTATTTCTCGTTATTCTTTCAATATTTTTCTTGGCGAAGAAGACGCTCGTATTTCACAAACGAAACGATATCATCAAGTTGGGAGTGATATCCATACCTTGGTGATTAGTTTCACTCCTCTATATGTTATTTATCTTAGGAATATATCTTTGAGATAGGAGTGACATCCACACCTCAAGGAGTATTTCCTTCAAAAAGAAACTTAACCACTAAGCTGGGAGTGATATCCTTAACTTAGTGATTGGTTTCATTCCGCAATCGTTTTCAATTTTGAAATACATCTTTGAGTTAGGAGTGAAATCCACATCTCAAGGAGCTATTTCTACATCTCGTTGATTATGAATTTTCTTAAATATTGGTAATCTATTACATACGTTAATCTTATCATTCACGTCATTTTAAATCATGGTCTTTTAACATACACTAGATTTACACATACTTCATAAAATGGTTTCATTTTGCATTTTATAAACTTGTAGTGCATATTTTACAAATCAAATATAGATCTTTTGTTTTCATATGACGTATTCAATATATGTTTTCGAAAGAAACTTGCAACTAATAATAAGACTTATAACATTTTTCAAACTCGACTCCTCGTAAACACATATCTACAAAGATTTTTCAAATGAATCAGTTTTGAATCTAAAATACACTTCGGTTACTAAAAAGCTATCCCCATGCATTACTATTATCCTTTCAACTATATCATAAAGTTCGAGCAAACTACGTTTTTAATAAACGGAAATTTATCCTATTACATTCGCACTCTTTTAGTTGCAAAACTTTTGGTTTAACAAAACAATGGACATATCTTTTTATCAGAATGTTGCTAAATGTCTTTTATAGTATAACGCATATATGTAAAATTACTAGATTTTAAACTCACATGCCAGTAGGCTATACACCCGTTCCGTGCACATTCATTTGCCGTAAATTTCATTATTTTAATCTTGCACCATTTTTATTCATAGTTATTTCTAACACGTTATTTGAGATTATTTTCACATTGCCTATTTGCATTAATTCAACTCGTTTACTTTCATTTTGTGCAATTGTGCGATTTACTCGATTTATGTTATACTATTCTTTCAGTCGGAATTTTATGCTATATACTTACATGAACGCATATTTGGTATGCATATTTTCTTTCCTGTTTTGAGCAAAACCCTGTTATACTTTATATTATTTTGTTCATCATCATGGCCAACGAACATACTAGTTGATAACTCGCATGAGATCTAAGCCGGTGCCCACGTACGACTCGGATTAGAGTATTTCTTTAATTCGAGGGGAACGGTGTAAATCTCAGAGTCTATCAATATGAGTGTTTAAAGCCAACAATGTAAACAGAAACTACCGGTTAAGGGTGAACCCGAAAGGGAAGAACCTCTAACCATGTCTTATACTTACATGTTATTCACTTTACGGTTAAAGGGAAAACCGGAAGGGAAGGACCTCTAACCATGTCATGATTGAACATTATTTCATTTCAGTGGCTATTACATATTGATTGCACGCATTTGTTCCAGTATTACTTAGGATAGGGTTATGGAAAAGCATAACACCCAAGTGTAAGGTAAATCGATGATTACGGTCCGGAACGCAATCATGGGTTTACAGGTACCTGAGGGTGGTGTGTAATTCTAATTAGGCTGTTGGTAGATAATCAGTACGAGTCCAAAGTATCGGGAGTGTGGTGGGTCAGCTGCGGTACACCCTATATATAAGCATAAACGATACCGCGGGAACGGACTAGGAGTCTAACCAAGAACCGACCCGTTATCCATTACTACCTCTTCATTAGATGGTTGACTAATAGCTATTATTTTCAATAAGAACGTTTTTACACGAGCTTCAATTCGTCTTCCTAGAGTCTTTCTTTTGACCACCCCTACAGAAAACCTTAAACTTTGTATACACTTACACCCCCTGTTAGTCAAAATCCTGTTGCCTGTCCTTAATAAAGTTCGGTCAGAAACCTTTCTAAAGTAGGGGAGACTGCTTCATTTGTACCTCTACCCCTCATCCGTTACACATTCCCAAAACTTTTCTCATTTAAACTCTCAATTTTCTAACCTTGGGTTAACTGTTAAAGATTTTGAAACTATTACTTTGGGTATTAGACAACTATTCTAAATTTTGTCAAATCATAAATGATGAATTTTTTTTTTTTTTTAAAATCTAGTTGGGTTAAGGGAATCAGGGTTCGTAGCTGGGCAAGCATCAAGAAAGGCGGAATCAAGGAAAGTAGATAAACACGCTAAAGCTTGTGCAGATAACCAACATGTCTTTATCCCTCTGGCCTTCGACACTTTTGGCTCCTTGGCACCAGAAGCTATTCGTTTCTTGACCAGGGTCCAACGGGTCGTCCACAGCAATGTTTCATCCCCAGGGGGGCAAGGTTTTGTCTTTAGTAGACTAGGGTTTGCAATTCAAAAAGGGGTGGCGGCGCAGCTTGTTGCCCGTCTACCTACTATTATGATGTAACTTTCGTATTTTGTTTGAATGAAAGAATTAATTTTATTAAAAAAAAAAAAAAAAAAAAAAAAAAAAAAAAATCTAGTTGACTTTTACAACGCCTTTTGTTTCATAGTAACCTCCACTTAAAAGAAATTTCGAGACGAAATTTTCTAAAGTAGGGGAGACTGTGACAACCGTCACCCTCGACTTTCATCTAATTGACAATATTAGTCCTTTAATTATTTCCATTAAAGTCCCTATAAGTTTCGTAGTTTTTAAATTTAATTTTAGAGCGAAAAAAAAATTTATCATTTATATTCATAATGGATCGGGTATAAGTTTTTAATCAAATACGTATCTTGAAACGTCTACGCAATGGATTAATAAAAAAAAATTTCAAGTTTATAAAGTTTAGAAATTTTTGGTTAAATAAACTTAACTTGGTTAAGTTTTATTTGGAAAAGAACTAACTAAATAATAAATGAACTAACCAAGTTAAATCTAGAGGGACCATTCTTGCCAATTAATCAAACTTTTCAAATCTGTTTTTCCCTTTCCCTCTTGCCCCTCGTTTCCGGCCAAAAGATCCGGCGGCCGGAGTTCTTTTCCGGCAAAGCCTTAACTCGAGATTTAATACCTTAAAATCAATCCTATTAATGCCAAAACGTTTCTCCTTCATTTTCCAATCGATTCCAGCAATTAATTAGTGATTTTAACGCGTTTTATGTGGGACTCAATCATACCTTCATGTTGTAACCGACCGGGTTTTAAAAAGCTTTCATAACGCTCGTTTACTCGTCCATTACATAATCTAATTTCACCATTTGATTCCTGCATCTCTAAACATTACTCGCCCACTTTTAAACGTCCCTAAATGGTCCAGAAAAACTTCCAATCGATCTCTTATAGTTCGGGTCTTGAAGCTTTGATTTTGTTCGAAATATACATTGTAAGTTTTAATTTTTATTGCCATTTTGTTAGATAATTATCCACCTTCAAAACCCCTCTGAATTCGTGCTTTAATACCCGCGAATTGAAGGTGATGAAATTAGGGTTAGGGTTTGATAGTTTTGGGGAAGAAGATGACACCTTGGGGTTTGCTTAAAATTTTAATGTTTTCAAATTTATAACAAAGTGTTAGGTTGGAGCAGTGGTTGATGCCTTTGTGTGTGGGTTGGGTGACTCGGGTTCGACCCTCACAGCCGCCCCTTTCCTATTTTTTTTCCCAGATTTTTGTTTGGTTAGTTATATATTAACTATATAAGCATATTAATCTTATAATATTCATAATAAATTCATTTTTGCTCCAAAAATTATGAAAATTTAGGTGTAGCTTCTTGATACCACATAGAAAATTGTCATATTTTTAGTTTTCTGAAAAATATCTATTTTTATGATTTTATTAATTTAAATTGTTTTAATCATAATTAATTGATTAAAAATTCATTTTTAATGGTTTTTGTCTCAAAATTTGTCATAAATTATTTCTAATTATTAAGAACTGAAATAAAAAATTTTGGCCAAGAAAACATTTATTTTTATAAATTTTCCCATTTTTAATCATTTAAACATGATTTAATCTCATTAAATCAGTTTTAAATATAAATAAAGTTCATATAAATTATGAGAAAATTATTCTAATATGTTTACATCAGAAATCATCTATTTTCTATAAAATAAATATTTTTGGATCACGTATAATATTATTAGTCTTATTTACGTTTAGGTAGACATAATAAAACATTTATTTATTTATACAAATTTTTAACATCTATTTTATAAATGTTTTTTTTCTTATAAAATAGAAATACTCGTATGGTTAATGTCTTAATTATTCTTTGTTGAATCGTTGTGTAACACAAAAATTATTTATTTATATATTTATGGTTATCGTATTATCTTGATTTAGTTAAAGTAACTAACTAAATTATTTTGTCTTGATTATTCAAACATATTGTTATCTAAATATTTAATCGGTAATAATTATATATTACAAACTTTGGTATATTATTTTAATATACAACTTTTACATTTATTCGACTAATCATAAAATCTCTAATTCCCCAAATCGACTTAGCAAACCCTAATGCCTTAGACCCTAGATACCTTAGACTTTGTAGACTTTACCTTACTAGTATTTATATACGTTATAGGTTGAATTCCTCGGAATTCTCACTACTTAGCTCACAACCGCTTAAGTGGATTTTGATCGCTTTCGCAAACTGTGAGTATATCTTTCCCTTTTTTACTGTTTTACTACTTTGGGGTGACTCATGTACCTATATATTAATCAAGTTTCAATTTCTTATACTTAATGCAATTCTCATGTGTGTTTGCTTTATGCTAATTGGTGTGTCTATGACTTGTCAAAATCATTAACCGCTGGCGGCCTAGCTTTTCAATGAATAGTACTATGGTATACCCCCTTGAGACTCTGTTGAGAGAATCTTGGTCATTGTCTTGTTAATTCATTATTCAGTTGGTTAGTCATGTGTTAGTCATTCTTCTCAGGTTTGGTTTTGAACGGATATTACTTATTACATAATTGCAAATGGTACCGCACATGAATTGCTAAACACTTTTCTACTATATTTATTTAAACAGGGTATGCTCACCAATACAATTTTTGTATTGACCAAAATATTTTGTACATGTTTCAGGTTGTTTTGAGACGCTTCTTTTAGGCATTTGGATTTTATATTTCAGTTTTGTCTACATTGTATCTTAGCTAGACTTGTCACTTTAGAATTATTGTATCCTGTAATTTCATTTCAATGTAATAAATTATTTAATCAATGTATTCAAATTTACACTTTAGTCCATGAGCTATTGAACAATCGTCACTACGTGACACCTCGATGTTTCCGCCATCGGTTGGGGTGTTACAGGAAAGCATCTGCGAAAATGATGATTATATAGCTGAAAAAATCACACTTCCCGATGTTAATTCAAAATTTCCCTCTTAAAATTTCAAAAAGTTATGGGCTGAATATGTACTAAACAGTTGTTCATAAAAACTGCTTATAGATAACAGCTGAGAGGATATTAGTAAACGTTTGTTGTTGGTTGGCAGACCCAGGGATTGAGAACCGCTATTGAGGGAAACAGCGGTGGTTTCACGTGGCCCACCCCTTTTTGAATATTTTAATGGGATTAATGACGTCAGTTTTTGCATCATACAGGCATTGGTGGCCAGTCTCTCCGGCTAACACATCAGCTTTCTGACGTCACTCACGCTTCTCCTATTATGGAAAGTATAGATAGATTTCATAATAAGTCACAACATTGCTTGATGATGGAGTGGTTTGTGGTGCATTTGTATGGTTTGAGGTCTCAGGTTCAAAACAAGGAAAGAGCAAGTTTTTTTTAAGGTCCAAAGACTTTTTTAGTAATAATCTATCTATACAACTAATAAAATAAACTTAATGTGGACACATGGCACTCCCATGTTGATCCTTCAATTCTCTAGCCTATCATATTGTGCCAAGTGTCCAAGTGTGAGAATTTATAAGATTTTTCTTTTTTCTAAAAATCAAAAATCATTCAATTAATTTTGGTCAATAATCATTTACCAATATTAATTAACTTTCCTAAAACAATAGAACCCTAATTCGATTTGGTCAATAATCATTTACCAATATTAATGGGTCTTTGATTGCTTGCTTGACAATAATGGGTCTTTGTGTACAGATTTGATTTGTGTGGTTTAGGGTTCTATTTTATCAACAAGCGCTTAATTTGATTGTGTATTATTTAAAAAGTAATACTAATTCTTTTGGATCTGTAAAAAAGTTTAAGTGTAACGATTGTATATTGCAATGGGCGTAAAATGTTCCGAGTGAGCATCGCCCTCAACAATCGTTTGGAAAGTGTCTCTTTTGTAAGGTTCGTAGGAATGATCTGTCGATAGGCTGCAATTTTCTTGGGAAATCAATTGACACCCTACTTATACTGATTATCTTTAATCTTTCTTCAACTCTTCAAGCACCTTCAAATCTGAGCGAACATGTTAGTAATGGCCTTCAATCGCTAATCTTGATTGCTTAATTTGATCGAACATGTTCTTTACAATTCATTTATGTTATAGGGCCTTAAAACCTATTATTCTTTAACTTATGTTGCGATGAATTGTTTCAAGTAGATTGCTATGTGAAATGCAAAATATGATGTCATTGCAGTATTGAAGATTTTAAAATCCACATATACACAACATGGATATTACGATTCGTCAATGCAGTTACTCAGCTTGGAGGCCCGAAGAGTTGGTATTTTTTTTATAAACTTCTATAAAGTAGGCTTATTCTACTTAATCTTTTATTTAAATGTTTGAATGTTTTTATCAATTATTATCAATACTTTTGCAAATCTGGACACTAATATTCATAGAATGGAAATAGATATACATACACATTCTTGTATAATCAAATAAGAAAATTCATGAGAAATGGTAATTGAACGGTTATTAGGAGTTGTAAAGAAAGGATACAACACTATCAAATTTGTTGATATTAAATTATATTTGTGAGGGTTTGGATTCAATGCTTTTAGCACACTGTTGTTGAAACTGTTTTAGTATCTTTAAGGAGCCACATTAATCTTTGTAGTGCCATTTAAATATGTATTGATTATTAGGTTTCGATTTAGGGGTTTTTAGGGAAAAATCAAGGTTTTAAGGTTTGACTCATTGTTCTTTATTTTTAGTTTATTATTGTTCAGTCTAATTAATTGTTTTGATTTTTTATTGTTTTTATATGTCAACAGGAAATTAAGGTCTAAAATACTGCTTCGGTTTGCTGATTTGGTTGAGAAGAATGCTTATGAAATAGCGGCTCTTGAAGCTTGGGACAATGGGAAGCCATATGAACAGGCGACATCAGATGAAATACCATTGTTCATTCGTCTTTTTCGTTATTATGCCGGTAAGCATAAGCGGTCGATGTATATATATTGGTACTATATTTACTTTTTTATCTGAATAGTTAAGCATCTTTGTTATGTTGTTACTACGTCATAGGCTGGGCTGATAAAATCCGAGTGTGGAGACTGTAGAGGGTGTTGTAAAGATTATTGTTGGCTCTGCATATGACAAGTACCATCAAGCTCCCGTTGTATGGGTGTTACTAATATGTTCTTTTTTTCTTTTAAAAGGTTTGGAGACCACCAAATTTATGCATTTTGATGTTGCCAAACAGGTAAGAGTGTCCCTATCACATTACCTTGATAATATTTAAATTGAGAATTTAAAGTTTTTCCTCTTGACATTTCAGATTTGAAAGTGTAAATATACTGTGCAGAAGTGTGTTTATGAGTCACGTTTAATTATGTATAGTTCAAATGAGGTTCAATGTAAGGCATAGTACAACCAAAAGAATAGGTGAGACAACTAATAAGCAAATCGAGCAAGGTGGTTATTAAGCCTTTTTTTGTGATCAATATATCTAAGGTGGTTACTAATTTGGCCTTAAGACTTGCAAAATGGTAGGGTCAAAATAGGTTATTTTAAGATTTTAACAGAAGAAAGTCTGCAATAGCTATGGAGGAATCTACAAGTTTGTTGTTTTTTTTATTCCAATAAGGATTTGATTGGAATACTTATTAGTTATATGCCGTAGGAAACTAAATCTTTGTGATTTGTTGGGTCATTTGAGACGTACTCTAGATGTTCGATAAAATGTCTCAATAGGATTTGTTAATGTTTGACGTAAGGTTTTGTTAATTTATTTTATTTTTTAAGTAAACCTGAAAGCAATATACCTATATATATAAAAAATAATGGTGAAGATAAATCAGACTATTCCCAATGTGCTTCAAATCCATTATCTTATATTTATTAGTTGTACATTGATAGTAGTTATTGTGTTCTGTTTTTAGTTTTATAAAATTTTAATGGTAAATCTTCTAGCACATTCCCCTCATCTTTTGCAGTGGTTAGTCGACATTCGCCTAGGTTGGTTGAAAAGCTGTTAAAAAGAGTTGGAAATAGATGAAATATTGGGCAGTCTGTTAGTCGGTTCTTGCGTTACCATCCGATTAACGAATTCGAGCCCTTTTTCGAGAGTATGGGATTGGAACCGTGTGCATTTTCGATGCTTTTGAAGGCTATTTTAGCTGTTTTAGACATGTTTACCTAGGTGCAAGGATCGTAAAACGGCACTTCAGATAGGCATGACGCACACCAATCCAGGTTATTTTGGCTGTTATAGACATGTTTTAGGCAGGTTTAGACTGTTTTTTTTTTTTTGATCCTTTCCATTGTTTTAGATTGTAACTGTATGTCACTTAGGTGTATAATGTGCGAATAAGACGAGCATTGAGGACAGGCATGGTGCATGCCTATTGAAGGCTATTTTAGCTGTTTTAGACATGTTTACCTAGGTGCAAGGAGCGAATAAAACGACACTTGAGATAGGCATGACGCACACCAATCCAGGTTATTTTGGCTGTTATAGACGTTGTTCCTCTTTGTAAATCCGGTTCCGTCGTTGAAACTGTTGCAAAATCAAATTTAAATATTTTGAGAAAATAGGTGATTGTAGGCTGAAAGTTCTTCTAGAGTTCCAAAGATGCAATTTTGTTTGGGGTGGAGAGATTGTAGAATAATAAAATAGAGGATGATTGTAGAATCACCTTGCATGAGGAAATAATAAAATAGAGGATGCTTATGTTTCAGACTACAAGAATAGGAGAAGATATGCTTGGTTTAGGTACTGACGTTCAAGAAAAACGTATGTAGTCAAAGGAATAGGAGATGATGCTCATTTCAGAATGTGATTGACTTTTTATCTAAGGCCCTGTGTCTAAAAGCGCGAGGTGCTCCGAGGCGATAGGGCCGCAGAGCAAAGCCAATAGGCTAAGGAGCTAGGCCGTCATGTATGCTATGCATACTTATTAATAAGCTAAAAATTTCAATCCCCACCAACAATCTATTAATAGGCAAAGGCGCACACATCATGTATGCTAACCTTTTTAGTAAACAAGTTTGGAAGAAATGCCCATGAGTGCTCCTCACTCTAAAAGGTACAGGTTTGACAATACAAAGTTTTAAGTGCCATTTTATTAATAAAGTTGAATGAATATCCTTTTTTTCCAACATATAAACGATTATTTTTTCTTTTTATATGAGCTTCTTCTTTTACCATATGTGACTTGGTATGGAAGCCTAAAAAGATAACCTTAATAGTGAATCATGAAAGTCGTTATAACATACCTGGCTCTATAGTCATATATAGCTTTTCTTGTGTTAATGCAAGCCAAGACGCATGTCATACGTGATGGACATTTTATCTAAGGCCCTGTGTCTAAAAGCGCGAGGTGCTCCGAGGCGATAGGGCCGCGGAGCATAGGCAATAGGCGAAGGTGCACACATCAAAATTCAGAATTATTATGGAATGTTTTTATATGCGATGATCAAGCATGATGTATGTATAATATCTTCAATTAATGTACTTTGACACGTGCCGCTCACAAGGAAAAAGAACGAGTTAAAGATTGTTAGAGTAAATATCATTATGATGCCAAATTAGATTATGACCTTTAAAAGTATACCTGAGGCTGGCGCTTGATTTATGTTCAATTGGCTGTAGCTCTGTCAAGCACTTGATCAAGCTAATACTTGAAGAATGATTATTTGACCCTAAATGTGCAGAACCATAGCTCTATCAAGCACTTGATCAAGCAGTCGTCCTCAATTCACATTCAGTGGCGACGGTAATCTATTGGTTGCTGCGGCGGCATCCGGCCAACTCTAGGAATCTTTAGTCAAGCACCCGGGTAGGTGAGTAAATCAAATTCGCTATTGAGTAGTCTGTCGGTTTTATAAAATCAAAACGGGAAAAGTCAGCCGAATTTCAATCGGCTACAAATTGTTGTTGACCATGTTAAAGAATTTCAGTGGAAATTATGAATTGAACTATAAAAAATGAACATAAAAACAGGTGCATCAAATAATGATAAGTTTTGGTTATTAGGTTAGATCAACTGAAGGAATGGTTGGTGTGCATCAAATATATCAACAAGTGCATATCTCCCATTTTCTTAACTTCTATTCTGTAAGATTTCTCTTTTTAATTCTACTTATACTTATGGATAACAATACAAGTTCTTATACCTTAATTTGTCGGTTCGTAACATAATTGCTTGCTGAAAGAATAGTGTTTATACCAAAAAGTCAAAAGTAGTAGCAAGAATGGCCTTGGCTTGAAACACAGCTACATACAAGGTGCATTGACATTGAAAATTGGTGATAAAAATTCAAATCTATGTTAATGAAGTAAACTCTTTTTAGTACCTTCTGTTTTTTTTTTTTTTTTTTTTGCGATCAATTATGTGAGTAAGTTTTTATTTTTTAAGTTTCTAATTGTTTTCTTCCGTCACATCGCTTGGGAAATGGATCAATCGGACAATAATTAAAAAAAAGTTCTTCAGCAGAGTAGTTATTTTGATAGGTCAAAACTAGAAGTGTATGTTAGATCATACGACCTACGAAATGTGTATCTACATGATCACTAAATTTCATGTAAAGAATTTGTATTACTTATTATATGGTTGATAAAAACAGTTAAGAGCAAGAACATTCTAGCTAGAAGTAGCTCTTAATTTTAATAATAGTGCATCTGTTAACTTATTAGCGCACTGCACTTACTTTTTAGCGCACTTCATCATTTGCCCAGCTGCAGATTAGTGCAACAGCAGATTAGCGCAGGGCAGGTGTGAAGTTACTTATACTTGATGGTGATGGGAATGTCAAGACTAAAACAAAAAATGTGGTGTATAAGGAAATATTTAGTGATATTTGAATAAAATGTGTATTGCTTGCTTTTAAATTTTAATAAAATATTTCTACTATATTTTTTTTATACGTTTTACCTCTCAAAATAATTGTACGTTGGTGAACCGCGTGTCCACGCGGGCAAAAGTCTAGTTATATATGATTTCATAATAATTAACAACATGGCTTACATGGGAAGGACAAGTGGCGACTTCTTTTTTTTCTCATTCACAACATGTTATTAAGTAATAAGTAAAAATATACCCATTTTTGTGTGAGGTGTCGTTTTTAAACTATGGTATGAAAATTGGTAGTTACTTTGTTGATAATATCTTTTTAGTATTTTGGATACGACAAAATTGTAAGGCGCGCAAAGCGCGCCTTGAAACACACTAGTTAAATAAAAATAAGACCTACAATAAAAAAGTTACTTAAATTTAAAAACTAAAATAAAAAATTACTCTTCGTCAGAATCAGATAATTGAATATCTAAACCATCAACGTGTTCCGTTAAATCATGCTGTAGCCAAAAGTGGGTGTCTTCACTCCGTAACTCCAATTGAATATCCTCGTTAACGGGTATCTATGTCCGAAGGTCCATAACGTAGTCTGGCGATATTGCGTGCCTTTCATCATTTATGATCATATTGTGCAATATGATACACTTGTACACCACGCTCATTATTTTCGTTCGTTAAACTGTAGATACCGATCGATTAATAATACCCCATTTACATTGAAAAATGGAAGAAAGTTGGATATTTATGAATTGAGGATGATTTTTATTTTATTTTTAATTTCTAACAGTCATATGGCAGTTTGAAACCCACCATCACGCTCACGATTTACATCACGGAAATCATCTTCACCACCATGAAACAACCGTCTGTGACGGTGTTTAACGGGCTTCACGGCAATGACACACGTTTTTACGGGGTGCCCCGAGTGGCCTAATAGTACTATGGTAGGAGAACTAGTATGTTTCTGGATAGCAACATTCTAATTAGCAAGTTGTGGCAATTATTACTGATTTAATAACTAAAGTAAGCATTGAAATAAAACTTTTATTGAACTCGATAATCATTATAACTGACTGAATGCTTTGTATTACAATGAAAATCATGAAATGAAAGCTAAACTATCATATTGTGTTCCATCCATGCATCATTTCCCATTTTTCAGTGAGCGGTTTATAAAAGAAAAATCCTTTTTGAGTAACAGACCAATAACATCTAACCGTCCTGAAAAATATATCATGGCCACACATTTCCGACGTCGTGAAGCTTTCATCAAAAACTATAAATGCACTAGAATTACGAATTCCTGATGTTTTATCATCAACCCAAGAGAATCGACAATTATACTTATTTGAGCTCCAAAAATTCATACGGAATCTCCATGACATAGACTTCCCAGGTGTAAGTTGTGTGTCACCTCTAAGATGATCACATCCAACAACAACCTTTGGAACATCTATATTAGTGATGTTAACTCTATACGGACTAATGGCTTTGCTCGAAGGTAAGGTCTTGGCTTTTAGAATAGTACTGATTTGAAACAAAAGAAAAATGCAAAACAAAGGTTTTAGAAAGGAACTCATGGTTTGAAGTTTTTTTTATGTAAACTTGTTCTCATTGTATACACATATATATACACATCAATTCAGAAGATTTTTCTAATAATTATAATTTATACATAAAAGAAAATTGTACAAATGTAATGCTCATATTTATTACTTCTCTCTCTCTTGATATTAACAAAAGTGAAGATTTTAAAAAATTAATTTAATTTCTTGTTTATGCATGTAACCTAATATAATCTACATGTGTAGGAATAGGTACAAAAGTAAAAAAGATGTAAACTGTATGTAACCTAATATAAGCTACATGTGTAGGAATAGGTACAAAAGTAAAAAAGATGTAAACAGTTATAGTAGTTTGATGGTTTTTTATATATAATTTACTAATAGTGTTTAAAAATATGAAACATTCATAAAAATAAAAAAAGTAAAATGTATCGATTTTCTTATATGTATTGTTAAAAAAAAAATAGTGTAGTGAAATGATCACCTTAATAACTAAATAAAAATATATAGGGAGAGACCCGTACCTCTACAGAGTTGGTTTTCCATAAGAAGTGACTAGAGACACACGTATTGTTTGTATGCGATTTTTTTGAACGGATAATTGACGGATCACTAGGGTATTATCGTGCTATCAGAGGAACCACTCAATCAAAATACATCTCAACTAGGCAATAATGTCTATACACCAATTCAGAAAGAAACCCAATAAATTTGGGAAAAAACCCCTTGTGAGAATCAAACCCAAGACCAAACGGTCCCTAAGCCTTATTCCACCGTCAAAATGTCTCTAGACTATAATGTCATTGGCATTGTTTGTATAGTTTTGCACCGTAATTACAAGAGATAACATATGTTATAATTAATGATGTATATCAATGTTGTATAATTGCATAACATATGTTTATATTTATGCAACCTTATAGTTAATATATGAATAATCAACAATTTTTTTATGCTTGTTTTTTTTTCCAAAAATATAGCAATATTATACTTAATTTAACAATAATAGATTTATCGATTTTTATGTTATACATTAAAAACATAATGAAGTAAAAAATGTTGACTTTAAAAGACATGTGAAACTGGACCACTAAAAAAAATTGACAGTGAAGATTTTACCGTTTTTGTATTTTTAGTTAACTTTAGAATAGATAGAGAGTAGAAGAGAGGTTGTGCGCCAAAGAGAGAAATAGAGAGAGAACGGAGAGGTTGTGAGAGAAATAAGAGTGATTGACCGTACACAACCAAAACCTAGGGAAAACGGTGGAACCTAACCTTAGTAACGGAACAGTGACGCCGTTAACGACCTAAAGGTAACACCGTTAGGCACAGTGGCAGCGCATTTTAGACTGAGGCCGCTATTCATTTCATTGATCTTTATATATATTTGAATTTTAAAATTTAGATATATACAATTTTATGGCCGTCTAAATCTTAACTTTTAAATAAGTTTGGACAATACCGAGATTTAATTCGCATAATTATTATACTACTATTTTGTTGTAGAGTTATAATTGTAACAGTACAAACAAAATTTGAAATGTAAATAATTATTACACTGAAACAATTGTAGTATAATCATTTACACTACAAAATGTTGCAATGCAATAGTTGTTACACTATATCGTGCAAGTATTTGATGAATAGCATAATTATAATATATACAAAAATGTGAGTGGTTTTTTTCTTAGCTTGGTGCACATTAGGAAAAAGAAGACCTCGTATTTGTTCCTTTATGTGAGTAAGAAAATGAAACTTTAATCGGTTTACTAAGTAAAAAACAAGTGACATGATTGTTGGAAAAGTATCTCCCATCTAAAAAAATACATTAAGTCTTGCAAGGTAAATGTATAATTGTATAAGAGTATTTATGGTATTTTTGTTTCTCATGAAAAAATGATGGCCATTTAAGGTATTGGTGTATTAGTACTTTACTTTTTAAATTATTATATTTTGAAAATTAATTAGTTTGTTAGGAAAAGAGAAACATTAATGGTCATTTAAGATATAGAGAGTTTAAATAAGAAAAAAATGCCGTGTAAGAAGAAAAATAAATAAATTTAAACTAATAAAAATCTTCATTTGTATTTAATAATAAACAAATTATTAAATTTTTGTAACTCGCAAACTAACTGAATAAATGAAACTCATAATTAATTTTTAAAATATACTCTTTCAAAGCAAACCTTATTTAGAGTGAAGGATAATTTTGATATCTATAAGGTATACGTATGATGAATTTTTATACATATAGAATAAACGTATGCTAATCTTAATATGTGTAAGATAAAGATATGATAATTTCGGTATATCTAGGATGAATTTTGATATGTGTAGCACAAATTTTGATAATGTGTAGGATGAAGTGTTAGTGACCACTGGCGAAGCTTACTAGGGGCCGGCGGGGGCGGCCGACCCCCCCGAATTTTCGCGTAGAAGTGCCGATTATATAGTATTCGTATAGAAAATTTTGGAAATATAGGGTTTCGACCCCCCGAAACTGGATTTCGACTCCCGAAACTAGTGACTTCCGACCCCCCGAACCTTCGGGTCAAGCTTCGCCACTGTTAGTGACTAACTAATTAGAGAGATAATAACTAATGTAATAAGAGCTAAAGTTTTTAATTTGAATTTACTAGGTTCTGAGAAGTTGGTGTCCAGTTATGCTTAAGTGCTGCATATATGTTTCCTCGAGCCATATTTTCTAAACGAACTATTATGTTTTAAGAAATCGTATCGTTGTCTTTATAGTTTACAGTTAATTTGTTTCAAGAAATGTATACTTTTATCATCATCGGAGTTATTGTCAACAAAGGACTTGGTACGTTTAAAATAAATTAAGATACAACATTAAATGTCTAACACTTGTAGCCCAGTTGGTTGAGGGTCTAAAGTTTCCTATGGGAGGCTTGGGTTCAATTCCCACTAGCTACATTTGAAGGACATTGGTAGAGGGGAAATGAGGGATGACCCAGCCATTGGCTTGGAAGATCATATTTTTTTAAAGGTTAATATCAAGATCATATACCTGTATCTTTAAGAAAAGTTTCATATACGTTTTTAAATTTTAGTTAGGTGTTAATCGTGTTGGAGTGTTGGGTTGGTGGGTTGACAGGTTATGAGTGGATGGGTTGGCGGGCTGACTAGTTGAAGTATGCAACCTGAACCTGACCCATATTATTATTTGTATCAAAGATTTCATCCTAACCCATGCACGTACATATAATCAGTTCAACCGAAACACGACATATTTTGCCCATTTTTAACGAGTTATAAGCAAGTTATCGTGGTAACATGTTTACTGGTGAGTGTGACAAGTAAATAATATGGTGTGACAAAACTAACATTATTATAACTAACCATGTAAAATGGAAAAGGAGAAAAAAAACAAAAGTAGCATGGAATATGTTTCTCCTCATTCGTACATCATCACCATATTATTTTGGTTGAACATATTATGGTAAGAATCACTCCAGATCTTTGATTTTGTGGTGTTTAGGGTTTTGAGATCAAAGATTAGAGTTTTATGTGTTATTCAGGTTATAAACCATGGATCTTGTTGCATGGGTGTTAAACAAACGTTTTGAACGTAAAAAGTTGATGTTTTGGGATAGAAATATACATGTGCACCAATAGAGATTCCTAGGAGATTTGATAGGGTCCAGTCAGAGAAGTTAAGAGTCCCTTCAAAATTGCAATGTTAATAATCCATCAGTAGTGGTCATTGACCACTACTTACTGGTCATTCTATAACAACATGGTAGGTTCCTTGAGGTAAGGTCACAGGCAATTAAAAGACTGCCTAAGTATCATAGGTCAGCTAGTGATGAGCCATATATGTATCTTGGGGCATACGATGCAAGATGTAATACAATTGGAAGACAATGATTCACCCCTAACGATGTGAAACTAGTACTCTTCCAGTTCATTTTATTGGAAGATAAAGCTCAACAAAGGTATCAATATTTACTATCAGCCTTCATTCGTACATGACGCGAGATGCAGCAACAGTTTCTAGATGAGTTCTACACCTCTCAGCGAAAAAATGAAGCAAAAAAGAACATAAGAGATTTCCTACAAAAGTCAAGTGAGTTATTTCATGAGGCTTTTACCCGTTTAAAATGATGTTAAATAATTGTCCTCATCATGATATTCAACGATGGGAACTAATTAAATCTTTTCATGAGGATTTAACTAATGAGGATCAAGGGTGTTTGGATTCTATCTCCAATGACACTTTTGGTACTAATAATGAACAGGTTGATTGCGAGTATCTTGTGAGGAGAGTCGAGACATCTGAAAGTAAAGTAAAGCATGGTCTCACGTTTAATAACACCCACAATGGTAGGGGTGGTTTGGAATTTCAAACTGCCACCTCACCATGTCACACCATTCCAAAATATAACCCTTTAAACCTATTTTTTTCTACAAATATAAACCATTTCAAACTTCCACCTCATCTCCAACTTTTTTTTTGTTTAACCTTATCTAAATTCATATGTTGTATTTTAAATTTTTTTTTACTTATAAAAATATTATTTATTTATTAAAACTATGGAAAAATAAAAATAAAGTTGTTAAATAAAAATATTAAATTAATAAAAGTATGCAACAATAAAAGCCATCATCATCATACCTGGTTGACTCCACCAATAGCAAATCTAAGGTATGGTTTGGGAAGTGTAAGATCTAGACAACCTTACCTTTACCTTGTGGGGATAGAACGACTGCTTCCAGTGAGACCACTGACTCAATAGTGGTTTTGCATCAAGCCTTGGACATAAGACACATAAGATTTAGCAATCAAGAAAAGTCTGATTGGTGCATGTACTCCCTTGTCTTTTGGCTATCAACGACACCAGAGGATGCATGATCAACTAGCTGTCGTTTTCAACAATATTTTCACGAAATTAGTGAAATAACATTAAAATTTGTGCAATTTTACTTTTGCCAAATAAATGCCCATACAACATTATATGCGAACACCACAAGCGGGGTAAAAGTAATTTTATTAAATGAAAAAAAAATAAGAATGTATTATGGCTTTTGTGTGTTAAATATTTTATGTTGTTGGATCAGTTTGCTCTTTTATGCTAAGTAAGAACTTGCTATCTTGACACTTAAGTGTTTAGCAAGTCCTTGTAAATCAGATTATAAGCACAGCGGAATGTTATAAGTTAAAGCAACACTTTTTACACTAAGGCAGAGATATAACTCCCCCTTGATGTTTGAAACTAATAAATGACAAAGTATTTATTATGAATCTAAGCTTGTAAATGAGAATTAGATACTTAGAGAGATTCACAATAAATACAGAAATGGAATAGAACAGTGAGAGTGTTTGAAGGATTTTTCTATTAAAATCAATGTCTAAAATAAAAGGTTGAAGCCTCCTATTTATAGACGTTTACATGCATGTATCTTGCCCAATAAGCAAGTACAGAAACTACAGAAACAAGTTGCAACATTGAAAGAAACAAATACAGCTAAAAGTAATAATAAACAACAAACTACTGATGCAAAAAGGCGGTGGGAAATATCTATTGCTAAGTGCTGATGAAGGACAACTACTGAAGAGTAGTTTTGTCTTCAGTACTTCTGAAGTGAACTTGTCTGGTTTGGACTTCAGAACTTCTGCAACTTCAGCACTTCTCATATCTTCTAATCAGCAGTTTCTTGTCTTCTCTTCAGTACTTCTATACTTAGCCAAAATGACAGAAGTGAATTAGACTAAGGTTTACAAAAGTGGTTTCACCAATCCTCTTTGTCCTAACAATCTCCCCCTGGATTGATGAAGCCAAAACCTTACTAATTCCTTATGTGTTTCTTCTGTCTTGAACAATCTTCCATATCTCTTTGTACATGGTGTTCTTGAGTTGGTTGAATTGACCATCAGATAGAGATCCTCTCTATGGTTCTAGATGTTGAATTGTGAGCAGGTCTTGTGTTGACAGTTTCTTCAGATCACTGATCTTCTTGTAAGCCCTGCTTGAGAGGTCTCTTCTTGTCAACAGTACTGAGTTGTTATCAGTAAGTGACCATCTGATGATAGGGATCTTTGACTTGTTAAAGTCAGAAGAATAGGGAACCAGACTTGTCCCTTGGGTTGATGGTCCTGAGTGCTGGATGTCTTCAGTTTCAGATAGCCTCAGGTGGGATTCTCTTCCTTGTTGTTGTTGCATATCAGGCATCTGAACAGTTGGGAGATGGTGTTCAGTCACTACTTTGGTATGCAGCTTTTCTTTGATGGTCTTTTGTATTTGATAAGCAAAAGTGGAAGGATCCCTGAACTGTGTTAACAGAGGTTTCTCCTCAATGTCAAAATCTGAATGGACTACTGAACTTCCTTCAAGTAGTACCATTTTGAAGTCAGTTTTGACATTGTCCTCTGCCTTCTTCTTCTGAGTAGCAGTTCTTCTAGATACACCAGAAGTTCTAACTACTGATCTTGAAGGATCAGCAGTTTGAAACTTCTCAGGATTTGCAGCCTTGGCAGCCAAGTATTTTCTATAAGTATCCATCAGTCTTTCTTCTTTCCATCTGGATACTGAGGCTTTTGAACCATATCCTTCTGCTACTAACTCTTCTATTATCTGGGCTCTCTTGGCCTTTCCATCTTTGCTTGTGGCCACTTTGTCTGCAAGCAGTTGTGCTCTTTTTGTCAGCTCTTGCATAGAGAGTCCTTTGAGTGTAAAGGCTTTAGTCTTGCTGTTCTTGGTAATATAAGACACCAGTTGTTGTCTTTTATCTTGTTCAGCAATCTCATCAAGGCTAGCCTGCCTTTGTAGTTCAGCTGCATAAGCCTGAAGTTTTTCTTCATGGCTTAAATCCAAATCATCCCTTTCTTCCAGAGATTTTCAAATCTGATCTTCTCTGGCCTTCTTGTTGGCTGCAATTAAGCTCTTCTCTAGTAGTTCAGCTGATTGAGAGATAGGAGAAGGGTTTAATACAGTCATTGTTGTAACAGATGTAGGCCTGATGGGATCAGATGTTGGTTGAATGGGAGCAGTGGTTCTGGAAGGTTCAGTTGTTTGAGGTTTGGAAGTGTTAACTTCTGATGTGCTGACAACTGCTGATGGTTTGTCAACTCCTGAAGGATTGTCTTCAGTACTTTCTGATTCTTCATCAGAAGTTTGGTCATCAGAAGTTTCTTCATTGTGCCTTAGGGATTCTTCAGATGTTTGGGTCTCATCTTCTTTCTCTGCAGCTTCAATTTCTTCTATTGAGACACCAAACTGTTTGGCCAATTTTTCTTTCCTGGCCTGATCTTTTTGATCTCTTTCAAGGAGTGCCACTCTTGCCCTTATCCTGGCTTGGAATGACTCCTTAGGTTCCCTGATCTTCTCCCCCTTTTTGGATTCATCAATTTTAACCCTTGAAGCAGAGGGTTGGGAGAATTGTCCTTGAAGATGAGCAATCTGTTTGCTGTTGAAGTCTATTTTGTTGGACAGATCGTTCATCTTGGTCTTGATCACTCCAAATTGGTTCTTGATGGACAGCTCCAAGTCAGCTGTATATGTTTGGAAGTGATTTCTGATGAGTGTATTCATCATGTGGTACAGGGGACCCTCTGGGCTGCATAGCTGGTTCAGGTCTATGCTTGTTTGCCCAGGGAATTGGGTAGGCATTTGTTGTGAAGGGGGTGTTTTTGGGAGATCCTCATGTTGTACAGAGGATGCCACTCTAGGGGTTTTAGGGATTGAGTGGGCTTTAACCTGTGCAGAGGTGATTGGCTTCTTGAGCCTGGATACCCCTGAAACAGGACCTTCAGAAAGTGCCGTCAATTCAGTAGTTTGAGTGTGTGAAACATCATCCAAACTAATGGAATCATCTGAATCCCTAATGTTGCCCTCAATGAGGACTGTCTCAGTTAAATCATGAGCTGAGCCCAACTCAGTTCTCTCATGAACCTCTTTTTCTTGGTACTGAGGATTTCCTACTTCAGGCATTAAGCCTTCATCAGTAGTTGCCACATCTGAGGTCTTAGCTATGTTACTTCTATCCTCAGATCCACCACTGGGTGGTAACTGAGTAGTAGCAGCCTCAGATGCCCCAAGAGTCTCTAAAATTGGGCTTAAAGACTCTGGTCCACCCTCATCTCTTGGGATAGGGCTAGAGATGTCCACATCCATGTCTGATGTAGTAGTTATGTCCCCTGTTTGTTGTGGTTGTAGGGGACTGACATGATCAGATGGGACATTCTCTTTTAGCCCAGAGAGAAGTTTGGCAATTTCTATTGCCTCTTGTTCAGAAATTTGTGGGGTTGGTTCAGTAGTTTGGGCAATAGGTGGTGAAAGTTGTTGTTCAGCAGTTTCAAAAGAAGAGTGTGATTGATATGTTTTTCTAAGTCTTTTTCTTTTGAATAAAACGGTTATGGGTGCTCTTGGTGGGGTTTGAGATGGATGAGACTGAGAGGGTGTTTCAGTCTCATCTATTTGAAGAGCAGAATGCTCATGAGCATGTTCGGGCATCTCAACCTCCTGAACAGCTTTTCTTTTGGGTTGGTGGGGTGCAGTTTTTGTTGGCTTGGGCTTTTTGGCTTTTGGTGGTGTGAGTTTGGAAGATGTGGGCTTCAGGGGGACTTGTTGTTGTTATCCCTGATCATCTTCTGGCCAGGCAGCCGGTTTGTTATGCCTTGAGTATGCTTGTGATGTTAAAGGATTTAAAGTTGAAATTTTTCCCACAAGCACCTCATTACCCAGTTCCCCTATTATGCATTGCATAATGAACCTTGGGTATAACAAAAACTTTTTCTTGGTATTATTGTGATGTAACACCAACTCATTGAAAAATAGTTTTGATGCCCTGAATTTAGTTTCATTCACAATGGAATGAAATATTGGTTGAAAAGTGGAGGGCATCTGGTCATAAGACCCTGTTTTTGGACTCAAACACATAATAATATAATGAAACAAAAGTTTGTATTTTGGTTCAAAATATTTTTTGAATATTGTAGCATGGGAGAGAGTACCTTGATAACCACACTCAGTCATGGTTAGATGAATATCAGTGTTAGCAACATGGTCAGGGGCAGTTACATCATCCAGACCCAGTCTTGTTGCTAGTGTGGCCGGTGTGATGGTCAGTTGTTTCCCTTTTATCCTTGAGTTGAGGGAAATGACCTCATCACCCATTGTAACCGTCTCAGCATTTGCCCAGAACTCATTTAGAGTTTCAGTGTGAATTGGTGGGTTTATTGTGAGAGCAGTAAAATATTGGGATTTGACGACAAGATCAATGATCTCATCGTATTGGGACCAGCCTTCTTGTTTTTCAAGAAAGGCCCTTTGATTGTGTCCCTGTTTTAAAACTAGAGCCATGTGGTTTGGGTTTTTGATCGAACAGTGGATTTGCAGGTATAGGTTATTGAGAGAGTTTTGAGAGAGAAGGAGGGATATTTTGAGTTTGAAAGGATAAGTGTGTAGAAAAGGTATTTATTAGAAGTTTTAACCGCTTGAATCTTCTTTATTAGAAGTTTTAAAACCGCCTTTGGTTAAAAATCTCTTTATCAGAGGTTTTAGACTGATTAGGTCAAACCTCTGATGATGGGAAAAGTCAGATTTGCCCTTTTGACTTAAACTGCTGATGAAGGATTACTTCATCAGTAGTTCCCATTTTCTCTTCAGTAGTTTTAACATCTGATGAGAAATGTTTTTATAAATACTTTATTCATAACTTCTGAAGGTTATTTTATCAGAAGTTGCACACTTTTTCAGAAAATTATCCCCATACTGATGATTTTTGTTTATCAGTAGTTTCTCTCAAACTGATTTTTGTTTAATCAGTAGTTTGTTTTTCAGAAGTTTTGTTGCAGACTTTTGACTTTTGTAAGTGAAAACCAGAAAAAAAGATGAAAAGGTTAACTTGAAATCCACCAAGGTAAACAGGATGGAATCAAGGATGGAAAAGGGAAAAAGAAAATTTTGATGCATAACAGTAGTGATTGATGTAGAAGTTTGATGTAGAGTTGGGTAGAATCAAGTGTTAACTTGGATTCTAACTGATATGCAAAAAAAAAAAAAAATAAAGTAAACACTTACAAATTTAGCATTCCAAGCATGGATACTAACTTCTGAAATGTTGATGTGTCAAGGGGCTTAGTGAAGATGCCAGCTATTTGATTAGCTGTTGCTACATGCTTCACCTCAATCTTGCCTTTTTCATAGCAATCTCTTATGAAATGGTACCTGATCTCAATATGTTTGGTTTTTGAGAACTGTACCGGATTTTGAATGATGCTAATGGCAGATTTGCTGTCTACAAACAAAGGTGTCTTGGTCTCTTTGATTCCATAATCAAGAAGTTGATATTGGAGCCATTGTATCTGTGATGTACAACTTGCAGCTGCAATGTATTCAGCTTCAGCAGTTGAAGTTGCAACAGATGTTTGCTTCTTTGATTGCCATGACACTAGACAGTTACCCAGGAATTGACAACCACCAGATGTTGACTTTCTTGTCATCTTACACCCTGCATAGTCACTATCTGAAAAAGCTGATAACTTGGTATTGCTTGAAGCAGGATACCAAATTCCCAGTGTTGGAGTTCCTTTCAGATATCTGAAAATTCTTTTGACTGCTATAAGGTGTGATTCCCTTGGTGCTGATTGATATCTAGCACAGACACATGTTGAAAACATAATATCTGGTCTAGAAGCAGTTAAATATAAAAGGGAACCTATCATGCATCTGTACATGGTTTGATCAACCTGTTTTCCTTGATCATCAGGTTCAACTTGTGTGATTGGTGTCATGGGAGTGGAACATGATTTACAGTCATTTAAAGAAAATTTGTTCAATAATTCTTTAACATATTTTGATTGATGTATAAAAGTTCCATTTGTTTGTTGTTTGATCTGCAGTCCTAGAAAGTACTGCAGTTCTCCCATGGTACTCATCTCAAATTTTGATTGCATGAGTTTCTTAAAATCATCACACAGTTTTGTGTTAGTTGAACCAAAAATGATATCATCAACATAAATTTGAACAAGTAAGACATGATTTCCAACATGTTTAATGAAAAGTGTTTTATCAATGGCACCTCTTGTAAAGTTATTTTTGAGTAAAAAGGTGGAGAGTGTATCATACCAGGCTCTTGGAGCCTGTTTGAGCCCATAAAGAGCTTTGTCCAGTCTGTACACCCACTCAGGATGAGAAGGATCCTCAAACCCAGGTGACTGACAGACATACACTTCCTCTTTGATTTTTCCATACAAAAATGCACTTTTCACATCCATTTGATAAACTTTAATTTTGTTGGAAATGGCATAGGCCAGAAATAACCTGATGGCCTCAAGCCTTGCAACTGGAGCAAAGGTTTCATCATAGTCAATTCCCTCTTCTTGAGAGTACCCTTGAACTACCAGTCTTGCCTTGTTCTTGATTATCATACCAGCTTCATCTTGTTTGTTCCTGAAAACCCATCTTGTACCAATTGGTTGCTTGTTTAGAGGTAAAGGACAGATTTCCCAGACCTGTTGCTTGTTGAACTGAAGCAGTTCATCTTGCATAGCTTGCACCCAATTATTGTCTTTGAGGGCTTCCTGGTACTTCTTTGGTTCCAACTGTGAAATAAAGGCTGAGAATAGGCAAAAGTTGGAGAGCTGGTTTCTGGTAAGAACACCTGTAGCTATATCACCCATGATTTGATCAAGTGGATGATCTCTGTGTTCAATCAGTTGGTGTAAACCACTGACAGGTGTAGGTGGCTCTTGTTCTTCAAACAAACTACTGAGGTCTATAATATCTGGTTCAGCAGTTTCAGTTTCTTCAGTAGTTGCAGGTGCTGAAGCAGATGTTTGAGTTTGCCCTTCAGTATTTGTTTGATCAGAAGTTTGAAAAACTTCTGATGGTGTTGTAGTTGACTTAATGACTGTTTGAGGAGTCCATGGTGTAGGATCCTCATCTTCAAACCTTTGATCACCATAATAAGTAGGTTTGGAAGAAGTAACAGTCTTTTCAGGTCCAAAGTGAAAGTTGTCAAGGTCAAAGAGTTCAGCAGGATGTGCTGGAATAAGAGTGTGTTTTGACTCATTGAACTTGACATTCAATGTTTCTTCTACTATCCTGGTGTGAGAATTAAAAACCTTGTAGGCTTTTCTAGTTGAAGAGTAACCAAGAAAGTAACCTGAGTCAACTTTGGCAGCAAACTTTGAAATAGATTCCTTGATGTTCAAGATGAAACATTGACACCCAAAAGCCCTGAAAAAGGAGATAAGGGGCTTCATGCCATGAAGAACTTCATAGGCAGTCTTGGAATGTCTCTTGACCACAAGAACTCTATTCTGAACATAACATGATGTGTTAACTGCTTCTGCCCAAAAGTACAATGGCAGTCCAGAATCAGCTAACATTGTTCTTGCTCCTTCTATCAATGTTCTGTTCTTCCTTTCTACTACACCATTTTGTTCAGGAGTTCTGGGAACACTGTATTGTCTAATAATCCCTTTAGACAAACAGAATTCATCCAGAGTTTTGTTCCTGAACTCTGTCCCATTGTCACTTCTAATGGTTTTGACAGATAGAGAATATTGTTTCTCTACTTGTAGAATGAAGAACTTGATGATTTCAGCAGCCTCATCCTTGAAAAATAAGAAGAATACCCATGTGAATCTTGAGTAGTCATCAATGATGACTAAGCAGTACTTCTTTTTACCAAGGCTCATAATCTTGACAGGTCCAAATAAGTCCATATGGAGTAGTTGAAGACATGCAGTTGTTTTTGATTCTTCAATAGACTTATAGGAGGACTTATGCTGTTTTCCCTTTAAACAGGATACACAGTGTTCTTGACACTGGTATACTTTCAAAGGTAGACCTCTGACCAAGCCCATTTTTGTGACTTTATTTATGGTTTTAAAGTTCACATGGCCAAGTCTCTTGTGCCAGAGATCTGTTTCTGAAGTTGATGCCCTTGAGAAGAAACAGGCAGTGTTGTTCAATACTTTGTCTTTCTCAATGTCCACTGCATAGACATTGCCACATCTTTTGGCAATCAGCAAAGTATGATCTTCTATAATCTTCTCTATCAACTTTTGGCCTTCTGGTGAGATGATCTTGCAAGCTGTCTTTGTGAAAAAGGAAGAATATCCTTTATCACACATTTGTGACACACTCAGCAAGTTGTATTCAAGGTTTTCCACCAGATTGACCTTGTCAAACTGTATTTTGCCAGAGGAGACATTGCCATGTCCTAGCACATATCCCTTAGCATTGTTCCCAAAGGATACAGATCCTTCTCTTTGGCTGATAAAATTGTTTATCAGGTATCTGCATCCAGTCATGTGCATAGAGCCTCCACTATCAACATACCATATGCTGTTTAAGCCCCTGGAAACTCTCTGCACATAAAAGCAAATTAGTTAGATTTGGAAACCCAAGCCTGTTTGGCTTTGGGTTTGCTCTTGAGAACAGTTACAGTTTGTTCTTGACCAGGTTGAGAAATCCATGTCTTTTTGGCAATGGATTTTTCATTAAAAACCATGGTGGTATCCTTTTTAGGACCACCATCAACCTTGGTCATCAGTAGTTCTACCATGTTCTTTAGATTTTGAATCTTAGCAGTTTGTGAAACTGCTGATGATTCTGGTCTAACTACTGACAAGGAATTTTGAGAAAAAGATTTTGGTTGAGATTTTATCTTTTTCTGAGAAAAGGTGTTTTCAGGTTGTTGTTTCTTGGGTTTAAAGACTCTTTCATAATCATTTCTGATTTGATTTCCCACAACCTGTTGTTTAAATTTTTGATTGAACTGAATTCCTTTTCTGTATCTACAAAATTCAGTTTTGTGGTTGAACAGGCCACAAATTTCACATTCTTTTGCCTTTTGTTTTTGATCTAAAGGCAAATTTCTGACATTTGTGAAAAGATTTTGCTCATCAGTAGTTTTCAGGTTCTCAACTCCTGAAGTAGATGAAACTACTGATGGCTTATTGTCAGATTTTGTTAATACTTCTGAAGTACTTTCTTTAAAAATGCCAGGATTTCTGTTTAGAAAGTTTTCATGGAAAGATGTGCATTCTTTCCCTTCAGAAGTTTCATTTGAAACAATTCTTCTCCCATCTTCAGTAGTTTTGGGAGAAAAATCTGTTGGTGTTTCAACATGATGGTATCCTATGCCAAACTTAACATTTGAAGCACTTTGTTTGTTTAGCAATAATTGATACCCCCTACAAGATTCCACCCATTTTTCACAAGTGATCCTGGTGTCAGCAAGCTCTTGTCTGACATCTCCCAGGTCATTTAGCATCATTTTGATTTGTGCTTGGGTTTCAATAGCAGAGTCAGTTAATTTAGAAACTTCTTTTGTTTTAGCACACAGTTTTCTTTCTAAATCACATTTTATCTGTGTGTATTTTCTTTCTAAATCATTGGCTTTGCCTTGTAGGTGCAGGTTTGTCTCTCTTATGAGAGCAAAAGTTTCTTTGCAAGAGTTTGAGCAAAGTTTTGTCAAAGATTCTTTTGATACCTGAGACAATGCAGATTTTGAAGTACAGCCTTCAAATGCCATTAAGGCAAAGTTCTTTCTGCCATTGTCTGGTTCTCCCCAGTTGATGTCAAACACTTTGTTGTCTGCATCAGGATTGCACTCTGTGGTGTCATAAGGGAGACTGCTCCAGTCAACATACCCAGAGGTAAAGAGACTTTGTTGAGGGGGTTGTTGAGGCTGTGGAGGAAGTTGAGCAGCTGGAAAGGGAGGGATTGATTGTTGGCTCTGCATCTGTTGAGCAGGCACTTGAACATATTGTACTTGAGGCATATATTGCTGTTGAGGAGCTTGTGCCTGTACAAAATGAGCACTCCCTTGAGTTCCATTGTTCCTATTATAATTGGGGTTATAGTTATTTCCAGATTGTGATTGGTTAAAGCTAGAGCTTCTACACTCTCTAGCAAAGTGTCCCAACTTCTGACACTTGTGACATCTCAGTTTAGATTTGTCAAAACCAATTTTTGTATTACTGGTCAATCCTGGAAATTTCCTTCCTGACCTTTTATAAAACTTGTTAGTTTTAATGCTTAGCATGGCCAGTTGGTGTAATATGTCCATTTCTTCTAAGTCATCACTGCTAAAATTTTTCAAATCATCCATGATAAAACATAGATTATCAGCAGTTTGACTTTGGTCATCATTGTCATAACCTGGGAAAGATCTTTCTGATGAGATCCCAGTGGTTATGTCAATATTGTCATAAGATCCATAGGAACAAGTTGGTGAATCTTGTCCCAAAAGTGCTGTACTACCTGGTAGGTAGTCATCAGCAGTTTTACCAGAAGTTTGTAATTTCTTCTTTTGATCGATTTCTCTCTCAAAAGTAAGTAATCTCCCATGGAGTTTTGTAAGAGTGAGGGAGCTAAAATCTGGTGAGGATCTTAAGACAATGGAGTAAGTTTCCCATTTGTCAGGTAAAGACCTTAAAAATCTATGTAACATAGATACTGTTGTATAGGTCTGACCATTTAACTTTAGCTCAGAGATTAATGAGGAGAATCTTTCAAATTGTTGAGTCAAAGTTTCCCCATTAATATAAGCAAATGTTTCATATTGTTGAGCTAAAATCTCTCTGGTGTTGGCAATCACCTCTTCAGTTCCTCCAAATTGTTCTTTAAGACAGTCCCAAAGTTCTTTGGCACTTTCACAATGTAAAAGGCCAGAGTATATTTCATTTGGGAGAGCCATTGCCAACATAGAGAATGCTTTAGCATCTAGCTCAAGTTTTAGGAAATCCTCATCTGTATAGTCTTTGGGTTCCTTTGGAATCCCTTCTTTAGTTTCAAGATTTATATTTACTGGTTTGTGAGGACCATATATCACAGATCTCCAACAACCTGTGTTGGTTTGTGACAAGGTATGTGCCATTCTCTTTTGCCATATATTGTACTCATTTCTCACAAGCATGGCAGGTTTGGTGGCAGAACCAGTATTATGTGGATCCATTTTTAAAGAGTATAGATTTGTCAGATGACTCTTTTAAGTGATGGATTTTGATAAAAAGTGAACTTTTGATCTTTTTATTGAATATCAATAAGAGCTTTGTGTCTGATTCTCAATTTGTTAGATTGATATGTGATCAGATAAACCAATGCTCTAATACCAATTTTTGGATCAGTTTGCTCTTTTTGCTAAGTAAGAACTTGCTATCTTGACACGTAAGTGTTTAGCAAGTCCTTGTAAATCAGATTATAAGCACAGCGGAATGTTATAAGTTAAAGCAACACTTTTTACACTAAGGCAGAGTTATAACTCCCCCTTGATGTTTGAAACTAATAAATGACAAAGTATTTATTATGAATCTAAGTTGTAAATGAGAATTAGATACTTAGAGAGATTCACAATAAATACAGAAATGGAATAGAACAATGAGAGTGTTTGAAGGATTTTTCTATTAAAATCAATGTCTAAAATAGAAGGTTGAAGCCTCCTATTTATAGACGTTTACATGCATGTATCTTGCCCAATAAGCAAGTACAGAAACTACAGAAACAAGTTGCACAAGTTGCAACATTGAAAGAAACAAATACAGCTAAAAGTAATAATAAACAACAAACTACTGATGCAAAAAGGCGGTGGGAAATATCTATTGCTAAGTGCTGATGAAGGACAACTACTGAAGAGTAGTTTTGTCTTCAGTACTTCTGAAGTGAACTTGTCTGGTTTGGACTTCAGAACTTCTGCAACTTCAGCACTTCTCATATCTTCTAATCAGCAGTTTCTTGTCTTCTCTTCAGTACTTCTATACTTAGCCAAAATGACAGAAGTGAATTAGACTAAGGTTTACAAAAGTGGTTTCACCAATCCTCTTTGTCCTAACATATGTTAAGATATGTTTAAGTAATGTTTTAATTATGAGTGTGTAATATATAATTAGGTTTATGTAATATTTTTTAGTTATGTTTGTATGATATGTAATTTTAATTTATATTACCAACAGCTACTTTTCAAATGGTTATTTTTCCAACCGCTAGTTTCAATGCCTGTAAATTGAACCCAACTTTCTACTTTTCAACACACAATTCATCAAAAGCATTCATTAAAAAAGGAGTAATTGATTTAAATAATTCAAATATTGGCCTTTGGCCGCTGCCGGTCCCAACTACGTAAATAATCAATAGCGGTCTCATCTTTCGACATATTGGTTACCAACGGACCCAAACTAACTGAGGCGTAACTCTGTTAGTATGATGCTGATGTGGCATGCTTGGGTGTCAAAATGATCCTACGTGGCATGCTTAGGTGGCAACTTTTATTTTAATATAATATAATATATACACATAGATCTCATAAAAAAAAACCTGCATAACACCACCACTCTCTCTCTCTCTCCCTCTCCCTCTCCTTCCCTCTCCCTCTCTTCCTCTCTCTCTCCCTCTCCCTCTCTCTCTCCCTCTCTCTACCTCTCCCCCCTCTCTCCCTCTCTCCCTCCCTCTCTCTCTCGCTCTCTCCTTTTCTCTCTCTCTCTCGCTCTCTCCCTTTCTCTCTCTCTCTCAGATCTCTCTCAGATCTGCATAAGCACCCACCACCACCATGGCAGCCACTCTCTCTTATCAACCATTGCACCATCACCACCTACCACTACCAACTCCAACCACCATTGCCACTTACCACCACCAACTCCCACTAGGGATGAGCTCGGGACGGTATCGGTACTGAACCGATACCGATCCTAACAATACCAATACCGAAAAGTCCAAAAAACCAATACCGATACCGATACCGAACACATACGGTAAGGTATCGGTTCGTTATCCGTACGGTACCGGTACCGGTATGGTATCGGTATTTTACCTTAATACCGAAACCGATAATACCGAAACCGAAAATCCATAAATATGGGTACCGATACCGATCCCGAAACCCCTCGGTTCGGTATCGGTTTGGTACAGGATCGGGACGGGACAGGATCGGTATTCGGCCTTGTATGCTCATCCCTAACTCCCACCACCTGGCACCACCAACTCCCACCACTATCACTATCGTCCTCCTCCATACATGCAAATCAAAACCTCCAACTTGCAAACCCTAGAACTGCAAAACCCCAAAACCTGCAAATCGTCACCAACGGATGAATGTTTTCCCTTTTAGACCGGAGACGATCTCTGACTACTCATTAAGTTTCTTAAAGGGTTGTTCTTCGTCACTGTACCTTGCAACTTGCAAACCCTGGAACTGTGCTACATCATTTGTACCCTGAAGTAGCCCCATTACTGGAAATGCCCTACCTAAAGTAGGCTAATCCGGTTTTCTTTTTTAATATTAATTAAAAAAATAAACATTAATTCAATAAAATAAAATAAACGTCAATAAAATAAAAAATAAAATACGACACATAACATAAAAATAAAACTAATCCTCATCCGACTCGAGTCCATCCATCGGCCAATTATATGCTAACGCAATTTTCCGTTTACGAGCAATGGCCACTTTCTTTATCGGGCGGCTAAGATTGTCATACGGTGTGTTAAAGAACTCAAAGTCGGTGTTAAAATCTATTTTCTTGAGACTTGCCATTTGTGCCGTGAGTAACGACATATACTCGTCCGCGACTTTCTTTTTCGTTCCTGCCATCTCCTTAATTGTCGTTTCTTTATTCTCGGCTAAGAAAGTCTGCAATAGCTATGGAGGAATCTACAAGTTTGTTGTTTTTTTTATTCCAATAAGGATTTGATTGGAATACTTATTAGTTATATGCCGTAGGAAACTAAATCTTTGTGATTTGTTGGGTCATTTGAGACGTACTCTAGATGTTCGATAAAATGTCTCAATAGGATTTGTTAATGTTTGACGTAAGGTTTTGTTAATTTATTTTATTTTTTAAGTAAACCTGAAAGCAATATACCTATATATATAAAAAATAATGGTGAAGATAAATCAGACTATCCCCAATGTGCTTCAAATCCATTATCTTATATTTATTAGTTGTACATTGATAGTAGTTATGGTGTTCTGTTTTTAGTTTTATAAAATTTTAATGGTAAATCTTCTAGCACATTCCCCTCATCTTTTGCAGTGGTTAGTCGACATTCGCCTAGGTTGGTTGAAAAGCTGTTAAAAAGAGTTGGAAATAGATGAAATATTGGGCAGTCTGTTAGTCGGTTCTTGCGTTACCATCCGATTAACGAATTCGAGCCCTTTTTCGAGAGTATGGGATTGGAACCGTGTGCATTTTCGATGCTTTTGAAGGCTATTTTAGCTGTTTTAGACATGTTTACCTAGGTGCAAGGATCGTAAAACGGCACTTCAGATAGGCATGACGCACACCAATCCAGGTTATTTTGGCTGTTATAGACATGTTTTAGGCAGGTTTAGACTGTTTTTTTTTTTTTGGATCCTTTCCATTGTTTTAGATTGTAACTGTATGTCACTTAGGTGTATAATGTGCGAATAAGACGAGCATTGAGGACAGGCATGGTGCATGCCTATTGAAGGCTATTTTAGCTGTTTTAGACATGTTTACCTAGGTGCAAGGAGCGAATAAAACGACACTTGAGATAGGCATGACGCACACCAATCCAGGTTATTTTGGCTGTTATAGACGTTGTTCCTCTTTGTAAATCCGGTTCCGTCGTTGAAACTGTTGCAAAATCAAATTTAAATATTTTGAGAAAATAGGTGATTGTAGGCTGAAAGTTCTTCTAGAGTTCCAAAGATGCAATTTTGTTTGGGGTGGAGAGATTGTAGAATAATAAAATAGAGGATGATTGTAGAATCACCTTGCATGAGGAAATAATAAAATAGAGGATGCTTATGTTTCAGACTACAAGAATAGGAGAAGATATGCTTGGTTTAGGTACTGACGTTCAAGAAAAACGTATGTAGTCAAAGGAATAGGAGATGATGCTCATTTCAGAATGTGATTGACTTTTTATCTAAGGCCCTGTGTCTAAAAGCGCGAGGTGCTCCGAGGCGATAGGGCCGCAGAGCAAAGCCAATAGGCTAAGGAGCTAGGCCGTCATGTATGCTATGCATACTTATTAATAACCTAAAAATTTCAATCCCCACCGACAATCTATTAATAGGCAAAGGCGCACACATCATGTATGCTAACCTTTTTAGTAAACAAGTTTGGAAGAAATGCCCATGAGTGCTCCTCACTCTAAAAGGTACAGGTTTGACAATACAAAGTTTTAAGTGCCATTTTATTAATAAAGTTGAATGAATATCCTTTTTTTTCCAAATTATAAACGATTATTTTTTCTTTTTATATGAGCTTCTTCTTTTACCATATGTGACTTGGTATGGAAGCCTAAAAAGATAACCTTAATAGTGAATCATGAAAGTCGTTATAACATACCTGGCTCTATAGTCATATATAGCTTTTCTTGTGTTAATGCAAGCCAAGACGCATGTCATACGTGATGGACATTTTATCTAAGGCCCTGTGTCTAAAAGCGCGAGGTGCTCCGAGGCGATAGGGCCGCGGAGCATAGGCAATAGGCGAAGGTGCACACATCAAAATTCAGAATTATTATGGAATGTTTTTATATGCGATGATCAAGCATGATGTATGTATAATATCTTCAATTAATGTACTTTGACACGTGCCGCTCACAAGGAAAAAGAACGAGTTAAAGACTGTTAGAGTAAATATCATTATGATGCCAAATTAGATTATGACCTTTAAAAGTATACCTGAGGCTGGCGCTTGATTTATGTTCAATTGGCTGTAGCTCTGTCAAGCACTTGATCAAGCTAATACTTGAAGAATGATTATTTGACCCTAAATGTGCAGAACCATAGCTCTATCAAGCACTTGATCAAGCAGTCGTCCTCAATTCACATTCAGTGGCGACGGTAATCTATTGGTTGCTGCGGCGGCATCCGGTCAACTCTAGGAATCTTTAGTCAAGCACCCGGGCAGGTGAGTAAATCAAATTCGCTATTGAGTAGTCTGTCGGTTTTATAAAATCAAAACGGGAAAAGTCAGCCGAATTTCAATCGGCTACAAATTGTTGTTGACCATGTTAAAGAATTTCAGTGGAAATTATGAATTGAACTATAAAAAATGAACATAAAAACAGGTGCATCAAATAATGATAAGTTTTGGTTATTAGGTTAGATCAACTGAAGGAATGGTTGGTGTGCATCAAATATATCAACAAGTGCATATCTCCCATTTTCTTAACTTCTATTCTGTAAGATTTCTCTTTTTAATTCTACTTATACTTATGGATAACAATACAAGTTCTTATACCTTAATTTGTCGGTTCGTAACATAATTGCTTGCTGAAAGAATAGTGTTTATACCAAAAAGTCAAAAGTAGTAGCAAGAATGGCCTTGGCTTGAAACACAGCTACATACAAGGTGCATTGACATTGAAAATTGGTGATAAAAATTCAAATCTATGTTAATGAAGTAAACTCTTTTTAGTACCTTCTGTTTTTTTTTTTTTTTGCGATCAATTATGTGAGTAAGTTTTTATTTTTTAAGTTTCTAATTGTTTTCTTCCGTCACATCGCTTGGGAAATGGGTCAATCGGACAATAATTAAAAAAAAGTTCTTCAGCAGAGTAGTTATTTTGATAGGTCAAAACTAGAAGTGTATGTTAGATCATACGACCTACGAAATGTGTATCTACATGATCACTAAATTTCATGTAAAGAATTTGTATTACTTATTATATGGTTGATAAAAACAGTTAAGAGCAAGAACATTCTAGCTAGAAGTAGCTCTTAATTTTAATAATAGTGCATCTGTTAACTTATTAGCGCACTGCACTTACTTTTTAGCGCACTTCATCATTTGCCCAGCTGCAGATTAGTGCAACAGCAGATTAGCGCAGGGCAGGTGTGAAGTTACTTATACTTGATGGTGATGGGAATGTCAAGACTAAAACAAAAAATGTGGTGTATAAGGAAATATTTAGTGATATTTGAATAAAATGTGTATTGCTTGCTTTTAAATTTTAATAAAATATTTCTACTATATTTTTTTATACGTTTTACCTCTCAAAATAATTGTACGTTGGTGAACCGCGTGTCCACGCGGGCAAAAGTCTAGTTATATATGATTTCATAATAATTAACAACATCGATTACATGGGAAGGACAAGTGGCGACTTCTTTTTTTTTCTCATTCACAACATGTTATTAAGTAATAAGTAAAAATATACCCATTTTTGTGTGAGGTGTCGTTTTTAAACTATGGTATGAAAATTGGTAGTTACTTTGTTGATAATATCTTTTTAGTATTTTGGATACGACAAAATTGTAAGGCGCGCAAAGCGCGCCTTGAAACACACTAGTTAAATAAAAATAAGACCTACAATAAAAAAGTTACTTAAATTTAAAAACTAAAATAAAAAATTACTCTTCGTCAGAATCAGATAATTGAATATCTAAACCATCAACGTGTTCCGTTAAATCATGCTGTAGCCAAAAGTGGGTGTCTTCACTCCGTAACTCCAATTGAATATCCTCGTTAACGGGTATCTATGTCCGAAGGTCCATAACGTAGTCTGGCGATATTGCGTGCCTTTCATCATTTATGATCATATTGTGCAATATGATACACTTGTACACCACGCTCATTATTTTCGTTCGTTAAACTGTAGATACCGATCGATTAATAATACCCCATTTACATTGAAAAATGGAAGAAAGTTGGATATTTATGAATTGAGGATGATTTTTATTTTATTTTTAATTTCTAACAGTCATATGGCAGTTTGAAACCCACCATCACGCTCACGATTTACATCACGGAAATCATCTTCACCACCATGAAACAACCGTCTGTGACGGTGTTTAACGGGCTTCACGGCAATGACACACGTTTTTACGGGGTGCCCCGAGTGGCCTAATAGTACTATGGTAGGAGAACTAGTATGTTTCTGGATAGCAACATTCTAATTAGCAAGTTGTGGCAATTATTACTGATTTAATAACTAAAGTAAGCATTGAAATAAAACTTTTATTGAACTCGATAATCATTATAACTGACTGAATGCTTTGTATTACAATGAAAATCATGAAATGAAAGCTAAACTATCATATTGTGTTCCATCCATGCATCATTTCCCATTTTTCAGTGAGCGGTTTATAAAAGAAAAATCCTTTTTGAGTAACAGACCAATAACATCTAACCGTCCTGAAAAATATATCATGGCCACACATTTCCGACGTCGTGAAGCTTTCATCAAAAACTATAAATGCACTAGAATTACGAATTCCTGATGTTTTATCATCAACCCAAGAGAATCGACAATTATACTTATTTGAGCTCCAAAAATTCATACGGAATCTCCATGACATAGACTTCCCAGGTGTAAGTTGTGTGTCACCTCTAAGATGATCACATCCAACAACAACCTTTGGAACATCTATATTAGTGATGTTAACTCTATACGGACTAATGGCTTTGCTCGAAGGTAAGGTCTTGGCTTTTAGAATAGTACTGATTTGAAACAAAAGAAAAATGCAAAACAAAGGTTTTAGAAAGGAACTCATGGTTTGAAGTTTTTTTTATGTAAACTTGTTCTCATTGTATACACATATATATACACATCAATTCAGAAGATTTTTCTAATAATTATAATTTATACATAAAAGAAAATGGTACAAATGTAATGCTCATATTTATTACTTCTCTCTCTCTTGATATTAACAAAAGTGAAGATTTTAAAAAATTAATTTAATTTCTTGTTTATGCATGTAACCTAATATAATCTACATGTGTAGGAATAGGTACAAAAGTAAAAAAGATGTAAACTGTATGTAACCTAATATAAGCTACATGTGTAGGAATAGGTACAAAAGTAAAAAAGATGTAAACAATTATAGTAGTTTGATGGTTTTTTATATATAATTTACTAATAGTGTTTAAAAATATGAAACATTCATAAAAATAAAAAAAGTAAAATGTATCGATTTTCTTATATGTATTGTTGAAAAAAAAATAGTGTAGTGAAATGATCACCTTAATAACTAAATAAAAATATATAGGGAGAGACCCGTACCTCTACAGAGTTGGTTTTCCATAAGAAGTGACTAGAGACACACGTATTGTTTGTATGCGATTTTTTTGAACGGATAATTGACGGATCACTAGGGTATTATCGTGCTATCAGAGGAACCACTCAATCAAAATACATCTCAACTAGGCAATAATGTCTATACACCAATTCAGAAAGAAACCCAATAAATTTGGGAAAAACCCCCTTGTGAGAATCAAACCCAAGACCAAACGGTCCCTAAGCCTTATTCCACCGTCAAAATGTCTCTAGACTATAATGTCATTGGCATTGTTTGTATAGTTTTGCACCGTAATTACAAGAGATAACATATGTTATAATTAATGATGTATATCAATGTTGTATAATTGCATAACATATGTTTATATTTATGCAACCTTATAGTTAATATATGAATAATCAACAATTTTTTTATGCTTGTTTTTTTTTCCAAAAATATAGCAATATTATACTTAATTTAACAATAATAGATTTATCGATTTTTATGTTATACATTAAAAACATAATGAAGTAAAAAATGTTGACTTTAAAAGACATGTGAAACTGGACCACTAAAAAAAATTGACAGTGAAGATTTTACCGTTTTTGTATTTTTAGTTAACTTTAGAATAGATAGAGAGTAGAAGAGAGGTTGTGCGCCAAAGAGAGAAATAGAGAGAGAACGGAGAGGTTGTGAGAGAAATAAGAGTGATTGACCGTACACAACCAAAACCTAGGGAAAACGGTGGAACCTAACCTTAGTAACGGAACAGTGACGCCGTTAACGACCTAAAGGTAACACCGTTAGGCACAGTGGCAGCGCATTTTAGACTGAGGCCGCTGTTCATTTCATTGATCTTTATATATATTTGAATTTTAAAATTTAGATATATACAATTTTATGGCCGTCTAAATCTTAACTTTTAAATAAGTTTGGTCAATACCGAGATTTAATTCGCATAATTATTATACTACTATTTTGTTGTAGAGTTATAATTGTAACAGTACAAACAAAATTTGAAATGTAAATAATTATTACACTGAAACAATTGTAGTATAATCATTTACACTACAAAATGTTGCAATGCAATAGTTGTTACACTATATCGTGCAAGTATTTGATGAATAGCATAATTATAATATATACAAAAATGTGAGTGGTTTTTTTCTTAGCTTGGTGCACATTAGGAAAAAGAAGACCTCGTATTTGTTCCTTTATGTGAGTAAGAAAATGAAACTTTAATCGGTTTACTAAGTAAAAAACAAGTGACATGATTGTTGGAAAAGTATCTCCCATCTAAAAAAATACATTAAGTCTTGCAAGGTAAATGTATAATTGTATAAGAGTATTTATGGTATTTTTGTTTCTCATGAAAAAATGATGGCCATTTAAGGTATTGGTGTATTAGTACTTTACTTTTTAAATTATTATATTTTAAAAATTAATTAGTTTGTTAGGAAAAGAGAAACATTAATGGTCATTTAAGATATAGAGAGTTTAAATAAGAAAAAAATGCCGTGTAAGAAGAAAAATAAATAAATTTAAACTAATAAAAATCTTCATTTGTATTTAATAATGGGGCAATTACATATATCCCCCTCCAAACTTCATAAATTACATATATACCCAAGTCAAAATTTTATTTACATATTTCCCCTTTCCAAACTTCATAAATTACATATATACCCAAGTCAAAATTTTATTTTACATATTTCCCCTTCCAAAAAATTAAAAATATTAAATATACCCATTCTATTATTAAGCACCTCATATCATTACATGTTATGATGAATGTAATGATATGAGGGCTTAGTAATGATTATGTAAGAGTGTTTGAACACTCGTTTCGGTGAAATCAAGTTGTAGGATGCATGGAAACATTTTGCTTGTCACATGTTCTTGGTGTTCATAACTTACTAAGTTGGAAAGATTGTATGGGATATAAGTTGTAGGATGCAAGGAATGTGTTGTATGACTTATCGTGAATATAGTTTAGTAAAAGAATTGGGGTACAATAGTTATTTTCCAATGTATTTTTAATAGAATGGGTATATGTGTAATTTATAAAGTTTTGTAGGGGGATATATGTAATTTAAATTTTGGGTTGGGTATATATGTAATTATAGTTGAAAATAGAGGGATATATGTAATTAATCCTTTAATAATAAACAAATTATTAAATTTTTGTAACCCGCAAACTAACTGAATAAATGAAACTCATAATTAATTTTTAAAATATACTCTTTCAAAGCAAACCTTATTTAGAGTGAAGGATAATTTTGATATCTATAAGGTATACGTATGATGAATTTTTATACATATAGAATAAACGTATGCTAATCTTAATATGTGTAAGATAAAGATATGATAATTTCGGTATATCTAGGATGAATTTTGATATGTGTAGCACAAATTTTGATAATGTGTAGGATGAAGTGTTAGTGACCACTGGCGAAGCTTACTAGGGGCCGGCGGGGGCGGCCGACCCCCCCGAATTTTCGCGTAGAAGTGCCGATTATATAGTATTCGTATAGAAAATTTTGGAAATATAGGGTTTCGACCCCCCGAAACTGGATTTCGACTCCCGAAACTAGTGACTTCCGACCCCCCGAACCTTCGGGTCAAGCTTCGCCACTGTTAGTGACTAACTAATTAGAGAGATAATAACTAATGTAATAAGAGCTAAAGTTTTTAATTTGAATTTACTAGGTTCTGAGAAGTTGGTGTCCAGTTATGCTTAAGTGCTGCATATATGTTTCCTCGAGCCATATTTTCTAAACGAACTATTATGTTTTAAGAAATCGTATCGTTGTCTTTATAGTTTACAGTTAATTTGTTTCAAGAAATGTATACTTTTATCATCATCGGAGTTATTGTCAACAAAGGACTTGGTACGTTTAAAATAAATTAAGATACAACATTAAATGTCTAACACTTGTAGCCCAGTTGGTTGAGGGTCTAAAGTTTCCTATGGGAGGCTTGGGTTCAATTCCCACTAGCTACATTTGGAGAACATTGGTAGAGGGGAAATGAGGGATGACCCAGCCATTGGCTTGGAAGATCATATTTTTTTAAAGGTTAATATCAAGATCATATACCTGTATCTTTAAGAAAAGTTTCATATACGTTTTTAAATTTTAGTTAGGTGTTAATCGTGTTGGAGTGTTGGGTTGGTGGGTTGACAGGTTATGAGTGGATGGGTTGGCGGGCTGACTAGTTGAAGTATGCAACCTGAACCTGACCCATATTATTATTTGTATCAAAGATTTCATCCTAACCCATGCACGTACATATAATCAGTTCAACCGAAACACGACCTATTTTGCCCATTTTTAACGAGTTATAAGCAAGTTATTGTGGTAACATGTTTACTGGTGAGTGTGACAAGTAAATAATATGGTGTGACAAAACTAACATTATTATAACTAACCATGTAAAATGGAAAAGGAGAAAAAAAACAAAAGTAGCATGGAATATGTTTCTCCTCATTCGTACATCATCACCGTATTATTTTGGTTGAACATATTATGGTA
This sequence comes from Ambrosia x helenae, assembly GCA_030844895.1. Classification (NCBI taxonomy): domain Eukaryota; kingdom Viridiplantae; phylum Streptophyta; class Magnoliopsida; order Asterales; family Asteraceae; genus Ambrosia; species Ambrosia x helenae. The sequence goes on from CM061234.1 coordinate 8,639,277, forward strand.
AGAATCACTCCAGATCTTTGATTTTGTGGTGTTTAGGGTTTTGAGATCAAAGATTAGAGTTTTATGTGTTATTCAGGTTATAAACCATGGATCTTGTTGCATGGGTGTTAAACAAACGTTTTGAACGTAAAAAGTTGATGTTTTGGGATAGAAATATACATGTGCACCAATAGAGATTCCTAGGAGATTTGATAGGGTCCAGTCAGAGAAGTTAAGAGTCCCTTCAAAATTGCAATGTTAATAATCCATCAGTAGTGGTCATTGACCACTACTTACTGGTCATTCTATAACAACATGGTAGGTTCCTTGAGGTAAGGTCACAGGCAATTAAAAGACTGCCTAAGTATCATAGGTCAGCTAGTGATGAGCCATATATGTATCTTGGGGCATACGATGCAAGATGTAATACAATTGGAAGACAATGATTCACCCCTAACGATGTGAAACTAGTACTCTTCCAGTTCATTTTATTGGAAGATAAAGCTCAACAAAGGTATCAATATTTACTATCAGCCTTCATTCGTACATGACGCGAGATGCAGCAACAGTTTCTAGATGAGTTCTACACCTCTCAGCGAAAAAATGAAGCAAAAAAGAACATAAGAGATTTCCTACAAAAGTCAAGTGAGTTATTTCATGAGGCTTTTACCCGTTTAAAAAATGATGTTAAATAATTGTCCTCATCATGATATTCAACGATGGGAACTAATTAAATCTTTTCATGAGGATTTAACTAATGAGGATCAAGGGTGTTTGGATTCTATCTCCAATGACACTTTTGGTACTAATAATGAACAGGTTGATTGCGAGTATCTTGTGAGGAGAGTCGAGACATCTGAAAGTAAAGTAAAGCATGGTCTCACGTTTAATAACACCCACAATGGTAGGGGTGGTTTGGAATTTCAAACCATTCCAAAATATAACTGAAGAAACACGAATGTAAAGGTAGCGGGGAAGGGAACTATCTGTACGGTGATTCTACTGTATTTTCTAAAGAGAGTGTGATTATAAAATACGTGTGGGTCTGTAGGCAAGACCAGGGATTTACGAGACTACCAATTAGAAGAGCCGAGCCTCTAATCGTTAGTATGATAAACAGGGGGGGTGAAGAAGGTACGAGAGCTCGTATTCTTCTTGAGTGAAAGTGTATTGGGTATTCGATGCCTATAAAAGGAGAAGAGAGTCCTCCTTTTATAGTACCGAGCTGCCCTACTTTCTCAGCCCATCCTCTACCTTTAACGGGGCCCGGCCCAGGTAGAGGAGTCTCCATAATCCGGCCCAAGCCTTTAGGCCCATTTGGTGCAAGTGGGTTTTGGTAAAGTAGGAAGCTAGGGGAGATGTTACCGTCCTGACGCATGTACACGTGGCGCCCAGTAAGTGGACGCTGATGGGCGGTTGACACGTGGTGCTCGCCCATTGGTGCATCCGGGCGGTAGACACTTTATACTTTTCCAGGATTTCAAGATGGACAGAGAAAGTCTGCTCTGTCAGGAAGATATCTTGGTTGAGAGGCTGCCACGTCATCGCCTTTTCTGCTCGTCAGACTGAGGAAAGTCTCTGGTTGGAGAGAAACTCTGACGGGCTGCCTGTCGTGTCAGAGATATTTGCTTGGGGCAGGGGTGAGTCCCAAGGCTGCCCCAAAAGGTATCTTCCACTTGTAGTGACGCTTGTCAAGGAAGCCTTGAGGTACATTTGGCCCGCCCCTGTGAAAGGGGCGGGAGTTCGTGCGCCTGGCGTCGGGTACACCGCTGTCGTAAAACGGGCGGGTGGACGCCAGGTGTTCCGCCGACGTGGATCGTCAATATAAATGCACGCGTCGGGCGGTAGGAGCGTCGCTGACGTAGAACGGGTTTGTGGTCGCCAGACGTTCCGCCGACGTAAAACGGGCGGATGGGCGCAAAGCGATCCGCTGACGTAGAACGGGCGGGTAAGCGTCTGGCGAAGCCTGTTCTAAGTGGGCGATGGTATGGTGTTTGTAATGTTTTAATACCATATCCCTTCAAGTCCCCCCAGTCCAGTGCTGGCCTGTATCTTTGGGGAGTGCTGGACTTGATTTCACATGTGTACTTTCAGTGACATCCAGTCGTCACTGGGTTTTCATGTACCGAAGTGGACGTGTGTTTTTGTTTATTCTTCGTCAACTGGTGCGCGCACAGAGATCAAGCTGTGGGCGTATGACGGGGTGCGCATAGACTGTGTTTGGTGCGCAGCCGTTGAGCCAAGATGGGCGTTGGGCCTGTTTGCGCGCCCACAAGTTGTGGAATTTGATTTTTTCAAATTCTTCGCTATGGCGCGCAGGCGTTGACCCAAGATAGGCGTTGGCCCTGTTTGCGCGGCCAAGGGTTGTGGAATTTGATTTTTTCAAAATTTTCGCTCTGGCGCGCAGGCGTTGACCCAAGATGGGCGTTGGCCCTGTTTGCGCGGCCAAGGGTTGTGGAATTTGATTTTTTCAAAATTTTCGCTCTGGCGCGCAGGCGTTGACCCAAGATGGGCGTTGGCCCTGTTTGCGCGGCCGGAGGTTGTGAAGAGTCATTTTTTGTCGCGGTCTGCGCCTGCATTTACTCCGCATTGAATTTGTCTCTTTGGGATTTGTGTAAATTAAAGGCGGGAATGTTTTGAATTTGAAAAGACGTGCCTGACGGTTGGTAGACCTGCTTTGGAGATCGTGTCTGACAGTCAGTACGACTGTTGAGTTGCTAGGTGGACACGTGTTGTACATCTGATGGGTGTTGACAGCTGTTGGTGGTGGTTTTTTGAACGTGGGCGTACACGTGTCAGTCATCGTCATCCTTTTTTGGACGTGGGTGTACACGTGTCGGTCATCGGCAGCTGGGGTAGGACGACCGTCTCGCAAGTGAGACACGCGCGGCGCGTGGGCCGTCTTGGCACATGGGCAGAGTGACGTGTTTGCCTGTTATTGGACCTTCATGTTGGAAAGCCTGGCCGTCATAATTACCTGCATTAAATGCGATGGGTATAAATAGTCGTCCACCTCCTTTGGATTTCTTTCATCTTCTTCTTCTTTCGAAATTTTCTTCTAAATTTCCTTCGTTCTTTCTATTTCTCCGATCAAAAAGTTAGCTTTTTCTGATTCGTCGTTTGAAGATGTCTTCTGAAGATAAGAAGGCGGAGCTGTCTATGAAAGACGCCCAAATCTCCTGGTCCAAAGACAAATTTAGGTCTTTGGTCAAGAGATTTGGTATTCTTCGTGAATGGGACCCGGAGTTGCCGGAGAAAGGGCAAACTCCGGTAGATTGCCCGGAAGGGAAAATATGCATGTATGAGGCATATTTTCAGAAGGGGTTATTCCGGTTGCCGGTGTCTCGTTTCTTCATCTCTGTTCTTCAGAGATACGGAGTGCACGTTTCTCAGATGAGCCCCTTTGGGGTGATGAGGGTGATGCACTTCGAGGCCACCTGTCGGGCCCTAAGGAGGCAGCCGGTGTTTGAGCACTTCAATGTGTTCTACAAGCTGGAGGTGAAGGAGTCGGGCTGGGTCTCTTTTGTGGAGAGATCCAAGAGCGTGAGCCTGATCGTACCGAAGAGTTCTCCAAAAACTCTTCGGGAGTGGAAGAGGTGCTTCTTCTTTGTGAAGAAGGAGGTCATCCCAGTGGAGATGACGACGTTGGAACTGCGCCCTGGGCAGAAGGTGCCGTCCTTTGAATTTATGAAGGACTTCCAAGAGGAGGCATGGTTCCAGGAGCTTTCTGCGCATCCAAGTCGTCTAGATGACTTGGACAAACTGGATGAGGGTATTATGCGTTTGCTGGGGCTTAGCCGTCTGGGCGTTAGGGAGGGGTACAATGTAGCGCCTGCCTGTGATGGTGGTGCGCTTTCTGTGGAGGGTGAGTAGTAGTTTCTTTTATTTATTTTTCTATTATTGCTATGTTGTCTTGCGTCTCATATCTTTGTATGTCGTCGCAGGTGATCTACTCTTCGACTACTTTTCCGCTCGGGCTGTAAAGACCGTGTATGTGGCCGTGCCGGAGGGCGGTGTCTGGGAGATGGAGGCTTTGGCGGAGAACTTCCTGTTCCCCGCCCCTGTTCAAGGTGCGCGCTCTAACCTTGAAGTAGGTTTTTTGATCAACCCTGATCCGCTGTCCGTCAAGACGGCGGAGGGGGTTGATTATGTGTTCTTATCTGATGATGAGCTGAGTGATCCCTCATCTGATCTGGCCCATCGTTCGCGTCGCTCTACAGGTGGTGCCGGAGACGGGTCTTCTTTGGCAACGGCGCAAGGGGGTGCTGCGACTGCTGAAGGTCGCCCGACAGGGGAGGCGCCTGTTGACAGTAAGTATTTTTGTTCTTACCTCCCCCTTTTTTTTGTATTTATTGTTTTGTTGACGTCTGATGTTGTTTGCAGCACGTAAGCGCAAGGAGCCAGAGACGGTTGAGGAGACCGTGGCTGGTGGATCGTCGCCAAAGCGGGCGGCTCTTGGTGGTGACCTAGAGCTTGAGCCGCCGCCGGTGCGTCAGCCTTTTTATATGAAGGCATTGAAGAAGCTTAGCAGTGAGTGTCTATCATGGCTTTTCTGTTCCTTCTTCCTCTCTTTTTTTTTTTTTAACTTTGGTCTTCGTTTTTCCTTGTAGGTTCCATCCCTCCTTCTGTTCGACAGTATCAGGAGGAGCGGAAGAAGAAGCTCGAGGAAGAGCGCCTCCTAGCTGAGGGGGCGCAACTATCTGAGGCTGCGCGCAAGGAGGAGGAGGACAGGCGCGTGGCCGAAGCTGAGCTGAAGAGGAAGGAGGAGGAGGAGTCTGCCGCTCGCCAGTTGGAGCTGGAGCGTAAACGGGCAGAAGATGCCCGTTTAGCTGAGGCTGAACGGAAGCGGGCTGAGGAGGCTCGCTTGGCCGAGCTGGCGGCGGAGAAGGAGGCGGAGGAGCGCCGCCTCGTGTTGCTGAAGCAGCACGAGGATTTGGTGCATATGAAGAAGGAGCAGGCCGAGGGTGCGGGTGCTCAGGGTGGAGAGGGCCAGCGGGGCGGGCCCGTGTTTGTGGACCTGAGCGAGCAGGATGTCGCTGAGGTTCCACTTCCTGGTGGTGGGATGGGGGCCCCAAAATCACAAAGGGCCGAAGGCATGGTTGCGTCCTCTAGCGGACCTGCCTTCCATCTTGATTCTCCGGTTTATACGCCTGGGTGGCGTATAACCGAGAGCTGCAGATTCCTCAATCCCTTCGTGGCTGAGGAGTTTGTGAGCTATGCGCTCCCTCCGGCGGAGCGTGCCCATCATCGGGCTCAGGACCATGGCACCCTTTTCTCTGAGATGTGCATGAACCTAACGCAGACCTTGGGCAATCTTTATGCCTTGCACAGAGGAGAGGGTGAATTTCTGGATGAGCGGGCGTCGGTTGCTGGTGAGGCCGAACGTCTTGCTAGGGAGAAGGAGGTATACGAGACGGCTCGTGTACGTCTTCTGGAGCAGGTTCGGAAGTTGGAGTCTGACTTGCGCCAGAAGGATGCTGATGCTGCTGAAAAGCAGAAGGCATGGGCCAAGTCGTCGGCGGTTGTCAACACGGAGTTGGAGCGCCGTCGTCAACTGATACAAAAGGCCGAGGTTGCCCTGGCTGAGGAGAAGAAGGTCTCGGCAGCTAAGGGCAAGGAGTTGGAGGAACTGTCCTCGAAGTATGCCACCGCCGTTGGTGATCTGAAGGCGAAGGACGCCGATGTGGTGAGGATGACCACTCGAGTGTCCGAGCTGGAGGAGCAGGTTGCGGCGATGGCGAGGGAGCGGGAAGCGTGGGGGTTGGAGAAGACGCTTCTGCTTGATGCCCAAAGGGGGTATGTTGAGAAGTCGCTGTGGGTGATGTCCGACGGGATCTCCGCAGTAAGTTTCCGGATCTTTTTCTAAGTTTTTCCTTCGCTTTTTGTTTCTTGTTTGTTCTAACCTCTGTTTGATGTGCAGGTATATGAACGCTGTTGGAATGCGCCCAAGATGGGCGAGCAGATTGCCGAAGTGGTTGATGCTGCTCGCACCACGGGCGTCCACAGCGGCTGGTTGGAGGGATACTTGGCCGCTAAGGATGGCGCGCCTGTGGAGGAGCAGCCCTTTGGCGACGTTAACACGGACCAGCTGCTGATGGAGCAGCTTCAGAAGTTGGAGCAGATTGAGTTCCCCGTGCTGCAGGTTGTGCGGCAATGCCTGGCCGATCCCGATCCTATCGCCAAATTTAAGCGGTGGGTAGAGGAATCTGATCGCGTAGGCCGTGAGCGCGCAGAGAAAGAGCGAGCGGAGAAGGAAAGGTCCGGGGCGGGTAGCTCGGGGACGGCTCATGAGCCTCCTCAGTAGATCATTTTGTAACTTTCTCTTTCTTGTAAATATTGTTTGATGAAATGAAATGAATTTTCCTTTTGTTCTGCGTCTTGTTGATCTGTCTGATGTGTTTGTGCGTCGTTTGCTGAGTAGATTAACAAGTGAGGAGTGCGCCCAATGAGTAAGTGAGGTGTTTTGTTTTCATGAGTGATTAGTGCGCCGAGCCACTTGTGAAGAGTGGATTAACTTCGTAAGTGATTAGTGCGCCGAGCCACTTGTGAAGAGTAGATTAGCTTCACAAGTGATTAGTGCGCCGAGCCACTTGTGAAGAGTAGATTAGCTTCACAAGTGAGTAGTGCGCCGAATTAGTTTGTGAAGGGTAAATTAACTTCATAAGTTTAGAGGAAAGAATAAAAAACTGAAACTTTTTTACAAGTAGCACTTGCGCAATTGCGCTACATTCCATGATCTGGGTATGGGTGTTCCATCGAGTTTTTCGAGCGCATATGCCCCTTTTCCTAGTACTTGTTGGACTTTGTAAGGCCCTTCCCAGTTAGGTGCTAGCTTTCCCGGGCGTTCTGCGTGGGAGGCATAGTTGTCCCTAAGGACATAGTCGCCGATGTCGAATTCGCAAACCTTGACCTTCGAATTGTAGTAACGTTCCAATTGTTTTTTGTAGTTTGCTTCGCGTATGGCGGCGATATCGCGCCTGTCATCTAGGAGGTCTAGATTGAGGCGTAGCTCTTTGTCATTGTCCGTGTTGTCTGTATTGAGGACCCGTGGTGACGGGAATGTTATCTCCGCGGGTATTACGGCCTCGGATCCGTAGGTTAGGCTAAATGGAGTTTCGCCGGTGCTGGTCTTTGTGAGGGTGCGATGTGCCCACAGCACGTGTGGTAGCTCTTCCACCCAGCCCGTTCGTTTTGATCATAGGCGTGTCTTGATGCCTTCGACTAGGGATCTGTTGATGCGCTCCACCTGGCCATTGCCTTGCGGATGCGCAACGGATGAGAAGATCTGGCTGACGCCTAGTTGCGTTAGCCAAGCTTGTAGTTTTTTGTCGGTGAATTGTGTGCCGTTGTCGGTGACGATTTCCATGGGTAAGCCAAAGCGGCAGATGATGAATTCCCAGATGAATTTTTTTATCTGTTCTGCGCTTATCGACGCAAGTGGCTTGGCCTCTACCCATTTTGTGAAGTAGTCGACGGCGACGACTAGGTACTGTATCTTTCCGGGGGCCATTGGAAACGGGCCGACCAGGTCCATGGCCCACTTTTGAAATGGCCAGGCGGCCGTAACTGGTACCAGATCGTTTTTGGGGCGCAGGGTATTTGGCGCGTGTTGTTGGCAGTTGAAGCAGGTGCGTAGAATTTTGACGGCGTCTTGATGCATACCCGGCCAATAATATCCAGCGTTCATGACTTTGGCGACGACCATTCTTGGTCCTGCATGGATCCCGCATATGCCTTCGTGTATTTCTCTGATAAGTGAGGTGGCTGTCGCGACGTCCATGCATTTTAATAACGGCCCCAAGTACGAGCGTCGGTATAGGATCCCGTTCATTAATTGGTAATGTTGGGATTTGTATTGGATTTTTCGAGCTTCCGCTTTTTGAGGTGGCAACGTGCCTGTTGCTAGGTAGGCTTGAATAGGGGTCATCCATGACCCGACGCCTGTCTGCGTTATGTTGACCTGTCTGAGTGGTACCGAAGGTTGAGGTAGGGTTTCGATACGTACCTCCTTGGCCATATGTGGCCAGGCGGTGGAGGCCATTTTGCTGAGTGCATCAGCTTCCTTGTTGCCGCTTCGGTTTATATGGAGGATGGTGCAAGTGACGAATTTCTTGGTGAGGAGCTTGGCTTGGTCGACGTACTGGGCCATGACGGGGTCCTTGGCGTCGTAAACGCCGTTCATGTGGCCTGCTATCAGCATGGAGTCTACATGAGCGTTGAGGTGCCTGGCGCCCATTTTGTGCGCCAGCCGTAGGCCTGCCAAGAATGCTTCGTATTCGGCCTCGTTGTTTGTGCTTGGGAACTCTAGGCGCACGGCGTACGTGAATTCTGTCTTGTCGGGGCTGACGAGGAGAAGTCCGGCGCCCGAGCCTTGATCATTGGAAGCTCCGTCGGTGTATAATGACCAGGTGATTCGGTCGTCTGGGATGGGCTTGGGGTCTTGTTCGTCTTTGCAGTCTTGGATTTTATCGGTGGGGATTTCTGCGATGAAGTCTGCCAGGACCTGCCCTTTTATCGCGGGTCTTGGTTTGTAGACGATGGTGTGTGCGCCTAATTCGATTGCCCATTTGGCCAGGCGGCCGGAGAGTTCTGGTTTGGATAGTACTGTGTTTATTCGGTAGTCTGTGAGGACGTTGATTGGGTGTCCTTGAAAGTATCGTCGCAGGCGTCTTGACGCGTGGACTAATGCTAGGACAAGTTTTTCCATTGTCGAATATCTGGTTTCTGCGTCTGCTAGAGTTCGGCTGATATAGTAGATCGGTGTTTGTACTTTGTTGCGTTCTACTAATAGGACGGCGCCGATTGCCGTTTCTGATGCAGATAGATATAGTGTAAGGGGCTCCATTGGAAGCGGTGCTGTTAAAGTTGGCAAGTAGGTTAAACATTGTTTCATTTCACGAAATGCCACTTCTGCCTCCGGTGTCCAGCGAAACTGTGTTTTTTTGAGTACATTTCGTAAAGTGTGAACAAAAGGAAAAGACTTGGAGGCGTAGTTTGATAGGAAGCGGTTGAGAGCAACCAAACGTCCCATCAGAGTCTGCACGTCTTTTATCGAGTTTGGTGACGGCATCCGCTGGATTGCTTGGATTTTTTCAGGGTTGGGTTTGAAGCCGCCATTGGTGACGATGACGCCTAGGAATTTCCCTTCTTCTGCTCCGAAGGAGCATTTGCCTGGATTCAGTTTCATTTGGATGCTGCGCAACTGTTCGAAAGTGCGCTTGATGTCCATGAGCATTGTGTCTTCCTGGGTGCTTTTGATGACTAGATCGTCGACGTAGACTTCGAGGTTGACGCCTATCTGGTTGATGAACGCCTGGTCCATGAGGCGTTGGTAGGTCGCGCCGGCGTTCTTGAGTCCGAAGGGCATTTTGGTGTAGCAGTACACCCCTCGATCTGTTCTGAACGCCGTTCGATCCTCGTCTTCGTAAGCCATTTGGATTTGATGGTATCCTCGATATGCGTCGAGGAAACACTTGTATTTGAATGGCGCGAGTGAGTCGACTTTCAAATCGATCTCTGGGAGAGGGTAGTGATCTTTGGGGCATGCTTTGTTTAGGTCCTTGTAGTCGACGCACATGCGCCAGGACCCATTCTTTTTTAGCACCATTACTGGGTTGGCCACCCAGGTTTGGTGGTTGCATTTTCTGATGATGCCCGCCTCTAGTAGGTCGTCAACTTGTTCATTCATGGCTTTGACTCTGTCGGGGCCGAGTGGCCGCTTCTTTTGGGCCACTGGGCGTGAGTCTTTGTATGTATTGAGGCGGTGCTCAGCGATGTGTCTTGGGACGCCGACCATGTCTGACGATTGCCATGCGAAGACGTCTTTGTTTGCCACCAGTAGCTGTTTTAGGTGCGTTTTCACCTGGGGGGATAGGGTTCGGCCCAAGGTGATGGTCTGTTCAGGGAAGGCTGGGTTGAGGATCCAGCTTTCGTCAGTTGGTGGGCTTGTTGGAAGCGCCGCCGTATCGTCTGGCAGGTGGCTTGTCATGAGGCATTCTTGATTGCCTCGGATGTATGCGATCCCGGTGGGCGTTGGGAAGCCCATGGTTTGGTGAGGGGTTGAGGCGGTGGAGTTGAAGTTCGCCAAACCCTGTCTTCCTAACAGTATATCGTATGAGGAGGTGGCTGGGATGACGTGGAAGGTGCATACCTCGGAGCGGCTGTGAATGCCGTCGTCAAGTGTGACCGTAAAGTCGAACTTGCCGATGGGATGGATTATCTCGTTGAAGAAGCCAGCAATAGGTGCGTCTGGCTGTAGGCGTGCCTTGTCTTCTTCGTCTAGCTGGTCAAAGCATTGTTGGTACATGATGTCGAAGCTACTGCCGCCGTCGCACATCATTTTGTGAGTTCGGTAGTGTCCGAACAATGCTGTGATGGTGAGGGGGGTCGTTGATTGAGCGCCCCCTGGGATTATCGGGAGGAGGACTTGGGCCTCTCGCCAATTTGAGGTTTCAGATGTAGTTGTGGTATTAGGGAAGCTGGTTTTTCGTTTGGTGCTTCTCGTCATGTTGATCTGTCTGCTGTGGGTACCGCGGATGTAGTGTGTCCTGATGTCTTTGATGGCTTTTTCAGGTTCGTCTTGTCGGCGGGCCCCTGCGCGGACGTTTTTTACCAGGTTGGCGAGCTTCCCGGAGCGTAGGGCCGCTTCTATTTCCATTTTGAGGCTATAACAGTTGTCGGTATCGTGGCCCACGTCTTTGTGGAACTCGCAGAACCTGGTGGTGTCAACATTTTTTCGTTTTGCCCCCATGGGCTTGGGGATTTTAAAAGTTACCTCTCCGGTGGAGAGGACTTGTGATAAGACTTGAGATGGCGTTTTGGTGAGGGGTGTCCAATCTTGGTTTCGGCGGCCGCTGTTCCGCTGTTCGCGGTTTTGTTTGTTGCCGATGATGTTTCTGGCGTCGCCAGAAGTTGAGTATCGTCCTTCATCGGTGGAGCCGGAGATGCGGTTCCAGACGGATGATCGGTTATTGCCGCGGCTGCGGTTGTTGCTGGAACTCCCTCTCTGGTTCTGGCGCATGGTTTTCTGGTTGCCCGCGTAGAGTTTTGAGATGCGGACAACCTCTTCCCAAGCGTCTGGGACGCCATCTTTCCCTTGCAGTGTGTGTTGTAGGCCATCATCGTTGACGTTAGATAAAAAGGAGGTTCGTGTTGCTTCGTCGCCGGTTCCTAACTGGAGGGCCTCCTTGTTGAACCGTACGATGAAGTCCTCGAGAGGTTCAGTGTCTCTGCGTTTGCACAGGGAGATTTGGCTTTTGTCGCGCTTGTGGCGGCGCTGTTGGCTGAAGTGGAGAGAAAATTTTTCGATCAGCTGGTCGTAGCTGTCGATGCTGCCGGTGGGGAGGTTATCGAACCAGACCCTGGCGGCTCCGGTGAGTGTCTGGGCGAACATGTGGCACCAAACAGGTAGGGTCCAACCGATGACGGCCCCGGCTTGATTGAATATGCCCAGGTGGTCATCTGGGTCGGATAGTCCGTCGTAGATTTTGACGTTGGCCGGTAAGCGTTGTCTTGGTGGGATTGGTGCCTTAGAAATGCGCCTGGTAAATTTAGACCTATCCGCGAATGCGGCTGGTCTGTATGGGAGTGATAGGTCGGTGGTGGCGTCGTTGTTGTAGCGGTTTAATCGCTCGCGCCTGTAATATGGGCTATGACGATAGTCGCGGGAGGCGTCATCCTCCCACGAGCTTTCGTCATAGTCTTCGGCGTCGAACCGATTGTGCTCTGCACGGGCCTGGTCCTCAGGGGTTTGCCCTGGACCTTCCCCGTGACGGGCGGGTGCTGCTGTTTTTGCAGGTTGTCTAGAGGAGGAGCCCATTATTGTTTTACCGGTGCGCCGGCGGCGTTCTAGTTGTGCGTCGAGGATTTGTCGCTGGCGGTCATACCAGTCATTGTTTAGTGCCTCGATTTCCTCCTCCGTTGGAGGGGTTATATCTACGAGCTGGGGCTCGAGGTTTCTGGGGGTTATGAGTGGTTGTTGTTGGTTGTTATGATCCCCTGATGTTGGGTGGGATGGGGTGGCGTCGGTGATATCTTCGACGGCCCCGGATGGAGTGAACGCTCGTGGGGGTGAGGTCATTTTTACAATTCTGGCCCTAAAAAGTTTATTGGGTTGGAGAGGTTGTGGTAAGGCCACGGATGGCGCCAATGAAGAAACACGAATGTAAAGGTAGCGGGGAAGGGAACTATCTGTACGGTGATTCTACTGTATTTTCTAAAGAGAGTGTGATTATAAAATACGTGTGGGTCTGTAGGCAAGACCAGGGATTTACGAGACTACCAATTAGAAGAGTCGAGCCTCTAATCGTTAGTATGATAAACAGGGGGGGTGAAGAAGGTACGAGAGCTCGTATTCTTCTTGAGTGAAAGTGTATTGGGTATTCGATGCCTATAAAAGGAGAAGAGAGTCCTCCTTTTATAGTACCGAGCTGCCCTACTTTCTCAGCCCATCCTCTACCTTTAACGGGGCCCGGCCCAGGTAGAGGAGTCTCCATAATCCGGCCCAAGCCTTTAGGCCCATTTGGTGCAAGTGGGTTTTGGTAAAGTAGGAAGCTAGGGGAGATGTTACCGTCCTGACGCATGTACACGTGGCGCCCAGTAAGTGGACGCTGATGGGCGGTTGACACGTGGTGCTCGCCCATTGGTGCATCCGGGCGGTAGACACTTTATACTTTTCCAGGATTTCAAGATGGACAGAGAAAGTCTGCTCTGTCAGGAAGATATCTTGGTTGAGAGGCTGCCACGTCATCGCCTTTTCTGCTCGTCAGACTGAGGAAAGTCTCTGGTTGGAGAGAAACTCTGACGGGCTGCCTGTCGTGTCAGAGATATTTGCTTGGGGCAGGGGTGAGTCCCAAGGCTGCCCCAAAAGGTATCTTCCACTTGTAGTGACGCTTGTCAAGGAAGCCTTGAGGTACATTTGGCCCGCCCCTGTGAAAGGGGCGGGAGTTCGTGCGCCTGGCGTCGGGTACACCGCTGTCGTAAAACGGGCGGGTGGACGCCAGGTGTTCCGCCGACGTGGATCGTCAATATAAATGCACGCGTCGGGCGGTAGGAGCGTCGCTGACGTAGAACGGGTTTGTGGTCGCCAGACGTTCCGCCGACGTAAAACGGGCGGATGGGCGCAAAGCGATCCGCTGACGTAGAACGGGCGGGTAAGCGTCTGGCGAAGCCTGTTCTAGGTGGGCGATGGTATGGTGTTTGTAATGTTTTAATACCATATCCCTTCAATAACCCTTTAAACCTATTTTTTTCTACAAATATAAACCATTTCAAACTTCCACCTCATCTCCAACTTTTTTTTGTTTAACCTTATCTAAATTCATATGTTGTATTTTAAATTTTTTTTTACTTATAAAAATATTATTTATTTATTAAAACTATGGAAAAATAAAAATAAAGTTGTTAAATAAAAATATTAAATTAATAAAAGTATGCAACAATAAAAGCCATCATCATCATACCTGGTTGACTCCACCAATAGCAAATCTAAGGTATGGTTTGGGAAGTGTAAGATCTAGACAACCTTACCTTTACCTTGTGGGGATAGAACGACTGCTTCCAGTGAGACCACTGACTCAATAGTGGTTTTGCATCAAGCCTTGGACATAAGACACATAAGATTTAGCAATCAAGAAAAGTCTGATTGGTGCATGTACTCCCTTGTCTTTTGGCTATCAACGACACCAGAGGATGCATGATCAACTAGCTGTCGTTTTCAACAATATTTTCACGAAATTAGTGAAATAACATTAAAATTTGTGCAATTTTACTTTTGCCAAATAAATGCCCATACAACATTATATGCGAACACCACAAGCGGGGGTAAAAGTAATTTTATTAAATGAAAAAAAAAATAAGAATGTATTATGGCTTTTGTGTGTTAAATATTTTATGTTAAGATATGTTTAAGTAATGTTTTAATTATGAGTGTGTAATATATAATTAGGTTTATGTAATATTTTTTAGTTATGTTTGTATGATATGTAATTTTAATTTATATTACCAACAGCTACTTTTCAAATGGTTATTTTTCCAACCGCTAGTTTCAATGCATGTAAATTGAACCCAACTTTCTACTTTTCAACACACAATTCATCAAAAGCATTCATTAAAAAAGGAGTAATTGATTTAAATAATTCAAATATTGGCCTTTGGCCGCTGCCGGTCCCAACTACGTAAATAATCAATAGCGGTCTCATCTTTCGACATATTGGTTACCAACGGACCCAAACTAACTGAGGCGTAACTCTGTTAGTATGATGCTGATGTGGCATGCTTGGGTGTCAAAATGATCCTACGTGGCATGCTTAGGTGGCAACTTTTATTTTAATATAATATAATATATACACATAGATCTCATAAAAAAAAACCTGCATAACACCACCACTCTCTCTCTCTCTCCCTCTCCCTCTCCTTCCCTCTCCCTATCTTCCTCTCTCTCTCCCTCTCCCTCTCTCTCTCTCCCTCTCTCTACCTCTCCCCCCCTCTCTCCCTCTCTCCCTACCTCTCTCTCTCGCTCTCTCCTTTTCTCTCTCTCTCTCGCTCTCTCCCTTTCTCTCTCTCTCTCTCTCAGATCTCTCTCAGATCTGCATAAGCACCCACCACCACCATGGCAGCCACTCTCTCTTATCAACCATTGCACCATCACCACCTACCACTACCAACTCCAACCACCATTGCCACTTACCACCACCAACTCCCACTAGGGATGAGCTCGGGACGGTATCGGTACTGAACCGATACCGATCCTAACAATACCAATACCGAAAAGTCCAAAAAACCAATACCGATACCGATACCGAACACATACGGTAAGGTATCGGTTCGGTATCCGTACGGTACCGGTATGGTATCGGTATTTTACCTTAATACCGAAACCGATAATACCGAAACCGAAAATCCATAAATATGGGTACCGATACCGATCCCGAAACCCCTCGGTTCGGTATCGGTTTGGTATAGGATCGGGACGGGACAGGATCGGTATTCGGCCTTGTATGCTCATCCCTAACTCCCACCACCTGGCACCACCAACTCCCACCACTATCACTATCGTCCTCCTCCATACATGCAAATCAAAACCTCCAACTTGCAAACCCTAGAACTGCAAAACCCCAAAACCTGCAAATCGTCACCAGCGGATGAATGTTTTCCCTTTTAGACCGGAGACGATCTCTGACTACTCATTAAGTTTCTTAAAGGGTTGTTCTTCGTCACTGTACCTTGCAACTTGCAAACCCTGGAACTGTGCTACATCATTTGTACCCTGAAGTAGCCCCATTACTGGAAATGCCCTACCTAAAGTAGGCTAATCCGGTTTTCTTTTTTAATATTAATTAAAAAAAATAAACATTAATTCAATAAAATAAAATAAACGTCAATAAAATAAAAAATAAAATACGACACATAACATAAAAAATAAAACTAATCCTCATCCGACTCGAGTCCATCCATCAGCCAATTATATGCTAACGCAATTTTCCGTTTACGAGCAATGGCCACTTTCTTTATCGGGCGGCTAAGATTGTCATACGATGTGTTAAAGAACTCAAAGTCGGTGTTAAAATCTATTTTCTTGAGACTTGCCATTTGTGCCGTGAGTAACGACATATACTCGTCCGCGACTTTCTTTTTCGTTCCTGCCATCTCCTTAATTGTCGTTTCTTTATTCTTGGCGTACTCCGATAATGTTTCGCCAAATCCACTTTTGCTAGACGACACGACTTGTTTCGAAGCCCCATGAGACAGTCACATTAACGATCAAAAAATGGTGAAGCCAAATCGGCTTGCCTAAGCCGAAAATCAAAGCCTCATTTCGAAGCCCCGTGAGAAGGGCCAGTGTAGCCACCGGGCTACTGAAGCCAATTGGGCCTAGCCGCTTGTGCCATGTCCTCTCTTAGAACATATGGATTCAATCTGATTACGATAATCTAGTGTGACACTCTGACGGAAATATGAATCAGTTTTAACCTAGTGTGAAATTAGATTTTACCGTTTGTTCATAAACATTGTTTATTGATGGGTATTTATCATGATCGTACGTTATAAAAGTCGTGTTAATGAAAATCTAAGGTTTTATTGCAAAAGTTGTGGGTTTTGGTGAAAACAAATGGTGATTTAAAGTTTAAACTAAAATGATCCTCAATTTAAAAAAAAAAATGAATGGTCAAAAATACTTTCATAAGCGGTTACCAAAATGTGAGCAAACTCATTTTGAACGTTTTTGTAACAAACGGGTCAGATTAATATTATGCAAATTTGAGCAATTTAAGCTCAAATATACTCTGATCATTGGCGAAGGTTAGGGAAAGCCAGGGTCCCCCGCCCCCACCGTTTTTTCGCTCAGTGGTGAAAGTTTGCGATTTCGTAGATAATTTTTAGTGCATGTTTGGCTCTCCATTTCCACACCTCCTTTTAACTTATTAACTTATTCAATAAGTCATAAGTTAAAAAAAGTGTTTGGATGGTATTTTGAAAAGTAACTTATAGAGGGGTTTTATGCTTTGAAAAGGAGATTGGGGGAAAAGTTTATGAGAATAAGTAACTTTTGAAGGAGGAAAAGTTATAAGAAGAAATGGAAATGGAGAGCCAAACATGCCCTTATATGGATTGAGTCCAGCCCCCACTGATTTGATCTTCCGGCCCCTACCAATACTAAAAATTGAGTCCGACACTCGACGATTTAATCTTCAAGCTTCGCCACTGACTCTAATCAGAGGTTGACAAAATAAATGTCAATGGACGATTTGGAATAGTTAATAGATGAATTGGTCATGTAGAAGATAAAATTGATGATAAGATCATTTAATTGAATTTTGTGCTGAGAAGCAGTTTTGTATAAACATTTGATACTACAGTTAAAGTGACAGAATATGTAAACAGGAAGCTTATGCAAGATGCTG
Organism: Ambrosia x helenae; assembly: GCA_030844895.1. Taxonomy (NCBI): domain Eukaryota; kingdom Viridiplantae; phylum Streptophyta; class Magnoliopsida; order Asterales; family Asteraceae; genus Ambrosia; species Ambrosia x helenae. The sequence continues at coordinate 8,656,157 of CM061234.1, forward strand.
ATTAGGTAGATTATATGGACAAATCTTATGTGTAAATACATTCCGATTTTACTTAAATGGGCTATATATCTTATGTTGTTTATTTGAATCTTGTAAGTAAATGTAATCTTGAGACCTATGATTTTCATAAAATGGACATTGATAACTTTAGTTCTTACTTAGATGGTTATTTAAGATGTTTGAATTAGGGAGTTTGGATTACATTAGGCATTTTAACCAAATCGACAAACCCGAAATTGCACGGTTTTAAACGATAAAATGACTGTATGTCGTTCAAACCCGAGCACGAGTACACTGACACTTATAACCCGAACACGAGTACACACTACCAGCATGACTTGATGTAAATTGATTAAATAGGTTGATTCAAACACAAAAACTGTACTTAAAAGTTAGCTGCTATTGTGTTTCATACTTGTATCATCAACATGCACATCTGTGAGTATAAAGATCAAAAAACTACCAACAACATAGCTTGCGCCGCTCTTGTTATCGATCATCTACAAAGCGAACAAGAGAGGATACAAAATCAATGTAGAAACTTAATGTTATATGAAAGGAAAAAACAGCAACTAATTAACTAACCTTTTCGAGATGGCGGTTATATCTTCATTCAAACATGAGGTTTCCAGAAACCGATCACCACAATCTGTAACGCTGATTGTTTCCATCTTAAAATCATGATGACCACAGAACTCATTCCATTCAAACCACATCTTAGCAATAGACTCTTTCTTGAAGCAAGTGGCGTGGTCTTCCTCTTCGGGTGACTCAGCAGCGATCAGTCTGTATGTGTAGACCTTTTTCATTTGACCAGGTCGAAAAGCCCGGCCTATTGCTTGGCGGGTAACCGATGGGTTCAAATGGACATCCAAAATTATGATTCTGGATGCCCCAACAAGTGATATCCCTTCACCACAAGCTTTTATGGATCCAAAGAAGACCCGAGATTCAGACGAGTTGTTGAACCTGTCCATTGCTAGCTCACGTTCATCGTTGTCGTGATCCCCCGTTATCATGAAAATCTGTTTGTCAACATTCCAACCCTTGGTTTTAACTGTCAGTGCCACCAAAAACTTCAGAGGCAGCAAATACTGACCAAACACCAACAACTTTTCTCCTGCAGATTCACACAAGTGAAGCATGTTTATAAAAAATTTAGCTTTCACTCCTTCAATCGCGTCTACTTTCTCTAGTAACTCATTGATCTGATCATCGCTTCTTTCTTTAGAACCTGAGTTCTTTAACTGAGATTTCAGCCGGGGTGCACATAGATCGCACTCCCATCACAGCTTACTTTGAACGGGTTGTTTCGGGCTACTTTCTTTAAATCTGCAACTGCGCGTAGTTGGTTAGGCGTGAGTTTCAGAAAGACAGAAAAGTCTACAAGGCCTGGTAGTTCATCCAGCAGGTCTCCTTTGTAATAATGTAAAACACTACTAGTCATCTTGCGCAGATCTTCTATGATAGCCACCTTCCTTTTAAAGTTATCATCTTTAACCAGGGTATGCTCGACCAAATCATAGAACTCGTTATCTGTACCCTTTTTTGTTTGGCCTTTGAATTCAACCATGCTCATAATACGCCTTTTTATAACCTTCGACTTCTCCATTTTCAAGAACTTCGGCGGACAAGGTTCAAAATGTTGAAAACTTCAGTCACATGATTTTGATACAGGGTTCCTGAAAGAACTACCTTCATAGGGGTTTGCACCTTGTCGAGAGCAGTGGAAATGTTTGTTTCTTTATTCCTTGGTGTGTGGCCTTCGTCTAATATTAGGAGCGATGGGCGGGTCAGCAATATTTCTTGACAGTTAAGTGATACCGGACTTGTATCATTGTCACAGACTATTGATGAGAACTGTTGGTATCCAAGAAACAAAACACTTCGCTGGTTCGCCCATTTTTTTAGTACTTCTAACTGTTGAGCTCTACCATCAGCTTTAAGCGAGTACATATCTAACAACAGGAGGTCTTCAACTTGCCATCTGATGAACTCTTTTTTCCATGTCCCCAAAATGCCCCTAGGGAGAACCACCAATGGTCTGGCATCTGGATACCTAGCCATGAAGCTCTGAATGAAGCTGATTAGTAAAAATGTTTTACCAGATCCCGGAGCATGGGCAAGAATGCAACCACCCGGGTTTTCGGACACCAAGTTGCTGAGAAGGAAGTTGAAGCCTTCAATTTGATGAGGTTTCATTTGCTGTTTGTGCCTCGGGTGAACGGTTAATTCACACGCACTGAAATCAATTTCGGGTAACTTCACACCATCTAGACTAGCATCTCCTGATCTATTCTTTTGCCCTTCATAGTAATATGTTCTTATACTCTTTGAGCTCTGGTTAGAAAAGGTAATAAATGATGTTAGTTACAACATCATCAAAAATATAACATAGATCCGCATGGGCTAATCGGAAATCGGCTCACTAAAAGCTCAAATCAAACCGAGCTTAAACAAGCTTGAGCCTAAAAATAAGCTCATTCAATAAACGAGACTGAACCCGAGCTTGTTATACTAAGCTCGGCTAGACTCATGAGCTTAAAAGAACCCTATTATACATATAAAGATGATGATTTTAACTAATATAACACATATATATTACATAATAAACTAGACAAGCTAGAGCTCTGTTAAGCTAAGCAATGTGAGCTTGAGCTTGAGCTTGGCAGGGGTTGTTTGGACCCCTAGCTTAATTATCCTTTAATCAGTATAAACTATATAAATAAAACATTATTAGACAAAAGAAAGGCTGTATGAAAAAGTTAACCTTCGGACGCTGGAACTCAATTATGCTTTCAATAGGCCTTTGTACTAATCCACAAACTCGGCAGACATAACCGATATCATCTTTCAAGATATAAGAATGATCACAATCTTGCCCATCTTCACCTGACTTTTGACTGGATGAAGGGTGTATTTCCTGACATAGATAAACAAAAAAAGAAGTTTCAGACCACGATGATGACGCATGAGCCTGATGATGATGATGATGATAAATATATAATACATTATTAGTTACCTTTGAGGACTCTAATCCAAGATTCATTTCATTCCATAGATCAGCTTCCCCATAAAGGTTGGTATCAGATTGTGAATCACTTTCATCATCTTCAACACCAACATACACACCCTTATCGCGCTTATTTTCAACCTCCACATCATCAACTTTTATGTTTTTATCATCTTCACCCTCCATGTCATCGTCTTTAACCTCTGTGTCATCATATTCACTCCCCAGGTCATCGTCTTCATTCTCCACATCTTCATCTTCTATACTCTTGTCCTTTTCAGCATTGGGATCAGTAGCGGCTGTATGCCCCTGTCCAATGGAAGCTTTGCCTTGAACACCATGTCTCCCCTGCATGACAATGTAATATAAATAATGTAAAACAAAAGGAACATGTATTCTAGATGAATTTAATATGGAATATGCATATCTTTAACAAATTGTTGGACAAGAACAAATGGAGTCCCTGCTTAACTGTTTCAATTACCCGTATATGCTACATTTCTCATTAGAAAAATTATCAAGACCATAAGCATAACTAGTAACGATTTAATTTGTTTCTTCTCTGTGAGTAGATATATATTTAGTAAGTTGCAATTTACTTCTCTTTATACAAAGTAAGACGCGTGTTCTCAAAATTATATGGTAACATCTTTATACAGCTGAAAAGTTTTCTAGCATGACAATCTTGTTTTCGACACGTTGAATCATATTATTTCAAATAAACAACTGTCAGATGCCAACATTCTGGAAATTTGTTCTACATTGGGGTGACTTGCTAGGGAATTAAGTCAAGACAAAATGATAACCAAGATTGCCAACAGAAAAATGCATCAATTTAATTACATATGCCATAACAAGCATGCCTTGCGTTGACATCTACCATTAGCAGTGTTACTGGATAACTGGAGAGATGCTAATGACATTGGATTAAAAAGAGAAAATACAAGAAAAAAAATGGCTTACATTATTAGATTCATTTCCAAAGTATATCCAATATCGTAAGTAGTTATAAAAGGGAGAATACACACCGAACACTTTTGTATGGAGACTTGACGATCAATATCAGATTCCTTCTCATCTCCATAAAGTTTTGCCAACGAAATAAGTCTTTTAACAGGAGACTTCTTCTTTACCTTATCATGTACCTTCATGTTCAATCATCTCAATGAATCACAAACCAATAAAACAACATGGATTATATAAAGCTAGTCCAGAAAAGACACGCCCAAGATGCACAAGCCGCATTAATATATTAAACGTTGCATTGATTAAAACTGAATCAAAACTGAACTTACCAAAATCGGCGTCATTGGAGACTGCTCAGTACAATCATTCGATACTACCACATCCGAGTCTGGCTGGAAAGGCCTTGGACATTTTGGCTCATCATCATCTGAGTCAATGACAATAACCTCATTCCTATCACATGTGTCACTATTCACACTAGGAGAGTCCTTCCCAGACTTCATGTTCACTAAATCTCCTTTAAGTGAGGGAAATCTAGTTAAAAAAGGTATCAACCTCTGCTTCCTCATTAAAACAAGTTCTTCTATATCTTTTGTGACAGAACCATACTTATCAGAATCAAGCCCCACCACCCAATCTCTAAGAGCAAATGGATCTTTAGTATCAACTTTCTTGTGCTTGTAACTATCAAACAAGCATGCCTTCGATGAACTCTTTTGATCGTCGTCCATACTCCTTCCACGTTTAACTGTTTCATAAATATTCATAAATATGCATATGCATATTCAAACCAAAGACAGCAAGAAATCTAAATCATAACATTGCTTTAAATAATATATGCCCTAAACAATTGTCATAATGTAGAACATACACTTAGGAATAACTGAGAAAATGTTTAACCCTAAACTTGACCCACACAAAACTCTTGTCCGCGTATTTATTCTTTTCCGTGTCCACACTATTATGTATTTGCTTGCACATTAGTTAGACTACGTGTTATGGGGGCCTTTATTAGGAAGAAAAGAGGAATCACGTAGACACCACCTAAGCAACCATTGGTTCACCTTCTTCCAACGGAAACCCCCCCCCCCCCCCCGGTTGTGGTTCCACGTCCCTATCGTTCACCTTCTTTTTCTCCTTGATCACCCCCACGATTTACCCCAAGCCCCCACCTCACTTGTAATGGTATTCAAGCCCCAATCAGTGATGATGTGGCCAGTGACGGAGCTTGAACTTTTACATGGTGGGGGCTGAAAGTCACGATACCCAATTTTTTTTTGTTTTTTTTTTCAAATTGGTGGGGGCGTTGGAGCCAATATATACAAAAGTTTCGGACGAAAACAGGGAAGTCAAAACTACTAAACCAAAAAACGGTGGGGATGAGTTACCCTCGGGTAGGGGCGGATGCAGCTAACATCTAGGGGGGACATCTGTTACCCCTCGATTTTCGTGACAAAGTGGGAAAAAATAAATTGTTTTTTAAGGTATTTTTATAAAATGTTACCCCTAAAACAATTTTTTTGTTAACACTTAAAATAATTTTTATAAAATGTTACCCCTTGTTTTATTTTCTAGATCCGCCACTGTCCTCGGGTTCTTCTAATGCTTCACCTCCAACTCCGCCCCCAACTAATCCCCATAACACATTGCCATCGTATGGTTATAAATGTAAAATAGTTTTTAACAATGTCAAACCTAAAAAACTTTCCGTACCAGATGATAAACATCATTATTCATTAAATAAAACAAGCTTTAAAAAGTTGTACGTAACAACATTTCCGTACCAGATGATCTAGAAGCTTCCGACGAAGCTTCCATCCTTCAATCAGCCGCAATCGACGTTGCTTGCAGCTGAAGAAACATAACACAAAATTAAAACGTGATGTTCGTTTTCGACTTCATGATCATCTACAAACTCTTAGCATTCAGATAACAAATAACGAACGTGCATTATCAAGCGATCAAACAAACAATCGATTATTTATTTATTTATGCATTATTTGTGCGTTATAGAACACGATCAGATAAAGACACTAACAATCCATTACTTACGATGATGATTGATGATTCAACGAAACGCTGTCGTTTTAAACGTTAATGGGGGGATTGAGCAAAAGGTTTTGTTGCTACTAGAGGTAAGAATGTAAGATTGAGTGAGTGAGACAAAGAGTATAATAATAATAAATAATAATAATAATAATAATAATAATAATAATAATAATAATAATAATAATAATAATAATAATAATAAGTGTAAAACGACGTTGGGGGGAAATGTTGGGTGAATCGAGGCGCATAATACGCGTATGTGCGACTGCAGTGTTTGGACACGTGGAAGGAAGGGAGTGGTTTGGATGGTGAGAATACGGGAGGGCAGGGGTCAGGTGAATTGGCTGCGTAGCATATAATCATTTCCTTGGGATTTTGATCATGGACTGGAGGATAGTAGTACGATCCTGCCAAAGAAAGGGTGGTGGTGACAAATGTTAATGCCAGATATTCTAGCCAATACCCTCGTACATGACTTGTCATTTTTGTAAAAGTAGTGGGATTTTTTGTGCCGTGGACGAGTCACAACAGGCTTACGCTCACCCCTATCCATAACAGCCTCATGCTAATCTGACGTGAGCGAGTCAACGTGAGCAAGCTAACGCAGGCTCACTGTTGAACTTGATTGTGCAGACCCAACCCGAGAACAAACACCAGAATACTTGATGACTTGCTAAAACCTTTAGCGACTCTTTTTATTAACTTGAATGAATTAAAAATACAAAGGAAACAAAGGCTTTTATAGGCCTACTATCCTAACTCTAGTGCAATACTCCAATTCTAGAATGTACTAAACGATAATGAATAAACAAAGATAACTCAAATCTAATACTAGATAATTCTAATCTAATATTAATAGGTAATTCAAATAATAATTAAACAAACTTAATTATTATTTTACTCGTTTAGTCTTTCGACTTTAACCCTTTGAGTTGATATCGCCACAATTTTCACACTCCCTCTCGATATCAACTTCAAACCTCCTTCTACTAGAATTTTCATACCGGGTTGGTGTTGGATCTTTCACACTCCCTCTCAACACCGACTTCACTCATTCCAATTCTTGAACACGGCTCAAGCATTCTTACTTCCGGTAATACATTTAGCTCGATTGTTTTCTCCCTCTTGAACTCAAGTCGATAGTTTGAACTCTCTTAAACTTGACCAATGACATAACTCCATTAACTAGAAGAAGAGATAACTTATCAATGTTAGCACTAACCGACTTGATAACTGATTTGTTGTTGTCCCATACGCCATATAGCGGTCCCGAAACTCTTCCTAAATGTACTTCGCTTAGGGTTGATTTTCATGTGATTTCGGATACAAGTAATAGCAGGTTTTTCGAGGAGTAATGGGTTTCATCAAACCGAGTACTTGTCAACCAAAATAACCAACAGGTGTGTCGCGATAGAACGAAAGAGCGGAGAGTTAAGGAATTTGTTTGGCGACTGAAAGACGCATTGGCGTGTGTTTGTTGCCTTTGTTGGTGGTTGATAAAGGGTTGGTGTTGGATCTTTCACACTCACGGTGCGAAGATAATAATTTGTGTTGGATTTGTAGGGTGTGGTTCCACCGATGCTCACCTTCAGCCACAAACAGCCTGGCGTGATCAGGTTACTTGAGAGTCATGTCGGTGGCTCACGGTTGTGCTCACCGCGTGCCACAACATACAGCCTTATAGAGACGTGATTTCAGTTGGGGTCAGTTTGATTTATTACTGTAGTGATGGTTGCTATTGCGATGGAAAGAGAAAGCCCAAAAAATTAAATTTGTGATATGATCAATATCGACATGCGATTTGTATTGATAGAAAACGATAAAAACAAATATATATTCCAATAATATCGATATGGGTACTGATGTTGTTTAGTGGGAAATCGGTTTGATTTGTCACAATGCTGGTATGATAACACCATTCACATAGCTTTCGATATAAAAAAAAAAGTTTATTTGTACATAAGGAAATTATACATGAACATCAAGAAAAAAAAAATATAAAACACCTATGTATTTAATTTATTTTAAGTGAACAATACAAGTTATTTGATAAATTAAACTAAGTGATAAATAAATTGGTAAAAAATTTGCATTATATAGAGTACAAAATCATCTTCATCATACTCAATTAATCTCACCAATAGCAAAAGCTAAGATAGGGTCTGAAGAGGTAAGATGTAGACAGCCTTACCTCTACCTCGTGGGAATAGAGAGGCTGCTTCAAATGAGACCCCAGCCTCAATAATGGTTTTGTATCAAGCCTTAAACATAAGGCACACAACACTTAGCAATCGGGGCAAACCCAATTTGTGTATGTACCACCTTGTCTTTTAGCTATTAACATCACCACCTAATGCATGATTAACCGCCCGTCATTTTTAATGTTATTTTTATGAAATTAGTTAAATAATGTTAAAATTGGTGCAACTTTACTTTTGGCCCCCGAGGGCCACACATATTTGCATTATATGCGCACAACTGTAAGCGAAACTATATAATACAAAATATATCAGTATAATCTGATTTTGCCTTAAAAGTATAACTTTTCATATATTATATTTATAGGGGGATGATCAAATGAGAAGAAACCTAATGTGAGAACAAAAAGAAGAAATGAAACATTAAATACTTTAACTCTTATTACATTAATTATTATCTCTTTAATTAATTAGTCATTAATACTTTATCCTACACATTATTAAATTTTGTCCTACACATATCAAAATTCATCCTACATATATCGAAATTATCACGCGTTTATCCTACACATATCGAGATTATCATACGTTAATCATACACATATAGAAATTCCTTTCAACAAAGGGATGATGTAGCAACCAGAAAATTTTTCTTTCTTTTCGTCTCTTCCTTTTCGGCTTCGAGCAATTTTTGGGACAAAATTCTTTCAACGGGGGGATGATGTGACACCCGACAAACTCAGGTTAATACTTTTTGCAAACATACAAGTCTACCTTAGCAAAACATTTAATTAACATAGTGCTTAACTGGGTTAGTTGAGTCGGTTCGATGATTCGGGGAATTGATTTACACTCACGTATTGTCCAAGGTTCAATGGTTCGGGGAATCATTGGGAAAACACATACACACGAGTCTTGAGTCCCGTTGTTGATGAAATTACATAGTTGAATTGAGTACTATGTATTGAATGTTCTATAAATGATGTACGACTTGTGAATGCATGTTTATGTGATTAGATATGTTAACATATGTTAGAAATGCATGTTCATGTGTTAGGATGTGTTAACATGTGTTAAAATGGCAAGATTGTGAATCAGATGATCAAAATGAAAACCCAGAATTTCATTCGACCTTAAGGGAGGTCGAATGAGATTCCATAGGGTCGAACTAAAACATTATAGCTTGATTTGACCTCAAGAAAGGTCGAACCAATACTAGGTATAAATACAACACTTTGCCAAATTTTCATCATTTCACAACCCTAACTCGCCTCCAAGTGTCCTCTCTCAACCCCAAACCTGTAGGAAGGAGTTTTGCCCTTGTTTTTTCAGATCTTAAAGCTAAAACACGTTCTATAATCAAAACAAGTGAAGATTCAAGGTGTGTTCATCATCTAAACCATTTTTAATCGAATTTCATATTTTTTTTATCAAACCCTAAGTGTCCAAATCTGATTCCAATAAGTTTTCATGGATAAAAACCTTTCTAACATCTTTCAAAACTAGATTTATACATGAATATTGAGTTTTCGTACAAAAACCCCAATGTCAATGATGTTTGATGAATTGTTTATGGGTTATATGATAAGAAATGATGCATAAATGTTATATAGATTATTTAATGTTGATTTGGAACATGACTTATGGGGGTTTTGATGTCTCATCGAAGTTTATTGGATTTTTACCCATTTTGGGGATTTTATGCAAGATCTAGGGTTTGTTCTTGTTGATAATAATGATGATATGATTGGGGTTCACTTGTACATGTTTAATCTGTGCATATTAATCTGTACATGAGGTTATTTTGATAGTTTCCATTTTAGGTAAAGTTTTCATGCAATTGATGTGACATTTCCATAATTTGCTATTTTGGGTAGATTGTAAATTGTTACATGAAATGGACATGTTTATGACTATGATTGGTAGGGTTACATGAGGATAGCATAGATATAGTTGACTGTTGCGCTTTGTTGCATTTCGTGAAGGTTTCGACCAAATTTGATGGGATTTTGTCCGTTTAATGAGTTCTGCAACAGATGGGTCGAACCAAACTTTTCATTCGACCTTACGAAGGGTCGAACCAAACTTTCAGAAACCCATTCGACCCTTCGACTGCAGAAATGGAAATTTGATGCAAACTAAGTGTTTTGTGTGCAATTCTTGTATGTAAACTATATGTACTTGACCAACTAATGTAACGGGTCACCAACGGGATGTCGAGTCTATCTTGTGTGTCGGGTCAGTGTTCAAACACATTTTTAAACATACATAGTCATGATCTGGACAATCGGGGATTAGTTAACCTACGGGTTATTAGTCAAAACACTTATACAAACTTTATGATAGGTCGCCGGTAATTGGGGCTATCAAATAATTGTTGGTTATTCTATTTTGAGAAGACACAACCTAAGGTGAGTTTTACGGCCCCGCTTTCACACACTTTCTCATGGTGGAGAAACATGCTACACATTTTTTATTTATAAAGATCATGTTATACTATGGTTATCTTTTGTTTACTATACGACTCATCCTAAGTCCTAGGGAAACCATGAATGTGCGGGCATGCAGAACGGGGAAAATGTGGATAGGTATATTGGGTGTGACCTGCCCCACCCGTCGACTGTGAGCCGGACGGGTGCATATTGTCTTGATCATCATACCGTAGATGACGGTAGTTCATTCGGGCTGTTTCATATTGGTATCGCGTAGTAATGGTTTCCAATCGTAGTAGTAACATACATAACGTCTAGCTAACGTTCGCATAACATAGTAGTAATGGGATTGATCTTTCAAAACATATGGAAACGATTTATTATAAAACATGTGAACTCACCAGCATTATATGTTGACAGTTTTAGTATGTTTTCTCAGGTCGCTAAGGTAGCAGTCTAAGGAATAGGCGCACGGAGTCTTGCACGGCGTCTAGGGTTCAGTTACATGTTTTAAATATTTTCACTTACATTATTATTGTTTTAGGTTGTAAACTTGTTTCAGCTTCCGCTGTTGTGGTTGAAGTTATAAAATTTGCATGGTTTGGTTTACGTATTTTATACATATAGTTATCGTTTATTGTAACCGTTGACTTGGATCCTGGTGTGCCATGCGCCTCGCGGTAAAACCCCGCAAGTTTAATTTAAGGGTGTGACAGACACCTACTACACCAAAATGTGAGCTCTGATTGGTTACACCTCACTGTCACTTGTATCAGAATAGTGAGTTGTCTATCCACACATGCGGGTGGTGTGACTATGCCTCGGGGCCCAGCATGCGCCTACCTAGCGGGTCTTCTATCCGCGTGAGCGCTATTACTCGCCCGCATAGACTTCACGGGTTGCAGTCCGGCCCAATTGGCTGTTTGTAGTTCTTGGATATAGGCCTGGGCTTAGCTCATGTCTGGGTTCAAGCCCATATCTCATCAGGTTGTGTTGGGCTCAGTCCCCAATTATTTCCACCAAGTGTTCAAAGCTCCAGTTGGAAAGGGTTGAAATTAATCAGCTCATGGAGTTGATAAACCAACAGCAAATCAACGATGAAGATGAGCGGCTATTGAATTCAGATAGCGATACAATGTAGTCTTCTGTCAAGCAAGTGAAAAAAGAGATGGATGAAGGCGTCCATTCGAATGAGCATGTTCATACTTTAATGGAGTTCCATTGCGATTCGGAAAGTATACTGTTTTGTATGGAGAGCGGCAACAGAATTCCTATTACAAACATCGAATTCTAAAGAACCCATGATCATATCAATAAAATTCTTGATTTATCCATCCACAATAAATAAATATAGAAAACTTACAACACAAAAGCATCAAAAAACCAAAACTGACAAGTCTTATCAAAATTCAACATCACCATTATAGAGATGTGACCGGTCTTGCAACCGTATAGATCAACTGGGTCTCTACGAAAAGAGAAATGACATGTCCACACATAGATCAACTGGGTCAATCGGCTGCAAACCGATCATTCCTTCCACATATCTGCAAACTCATCAGCCTCCAAAGGATTTGTCATCTCATGCATTTTTCTTCTTGTTTTGGCTTTAACTTTCTTTGCATACTTTCCAGCCTTCTGTCTCTTCTCCAACGACCGTATCTAATAATTAAAAAAATTAATCATATGAACAGTTACGCCCTGCAAATATTATATAGATACAAGGGTGGGGATGTCTAACCTGATTCGGTGAAACGTAGAATGGATTCTCATATAGAGTTGGACCTCCAAAGCTACCACCAAATATCTTTATCGGATTTAAACAAAATCTTGGACCAACCTGTCCATTTAACAAAATGTAAACATTAGTTTCGTATTGAGCAAGCCCCTCTTGCACCATATACACACACGTATTCATTAATACAAACCTCAATAAGGGTCATCTTTTCCAAGCCGCCTCTATCAATTTTATCTGCTCCAGTATGAGGGCAAGATATCTGTTAACATAAAACAAACAAAAATATTAATTTAGTCTATCATATATCAATACGTGTAAATTGGATCGGCAAAAAAAAAAAAAAAAAAACTAACTTCAGAACCAACCTGGTAATTACGGAACCATATGTGGTCATCTACAATTGAGAACACAAATACATGGTCATGGTAGGGCTTTGATTTCCTGTGTTCCTTGGGTGTTCCAAATATCTGTTTACAAAAGATATCCAATTTTGCTACTTTAGCATTTCCATATATCAGGCTATGTATGATGAATTTAACACCATATAATGTTAGTATTAAAACCTACTGGCTTATTATAAAAAAAATAACAGATAGTTACTTCATAATTCATATATTTCTTCGTTGCTTTTAAATACTCGCACAAAATGATTATGTTGTGTAGCACACTAAAGAAAATCCAAAAAACTAGGAACTTAAATCTTTTATTGTAGTTAATCAAAGAGAAGGTTAAAAGGTAAACTTCTTTCATTCAGAACACCTATTAAACAGTCACTTTAAGTTCAGACTTCAGACCAATTGAATCATTCAGTTTTACCAAATTTCAGAAACACCCATGGTTTTAAAAAAACGCTTGAGGCGTGCGCCACAAGGCGAGGCGCCAAAAAAACGAGTCTGAGGCGCGCCTCATGGGGTCTAGTCTGTACATACGCCTCTAAGGGCTGAGACGTTAAGAAAATGTGCGCATCAGGTGGTTTAGGGTGTTTTTTATGTGTTTTTTCTATGTTTTAGACTATTTGGGCCAATTATTTTATTTTTTATGTATGTTTTTATGTTTTAGACTTATCTGGGTCAATTATTTTTATGTTTTATAAGATATATAATTTTTATATTTATTTTTTGATCCCGCCTCGGTTCTCCTTGAGGCTTTACGCCTCATGAGGCGAAGGGAAAACGCCTCGAGGTTCGTTTCCGTTCTTTTAAACTTTGGAAACACCCTTCGTATCATAAGGTTCCCGGTTGCTTATATTTTCTGTCACTAGTCATGTTCTACACACGTAATAAGTTGTAGCTAAGATTTCAAATCAAAAGGTGACCATACCTGCGTGATCATTTCCTTCAAAAGTTTCCAGTGTGGATCTTTATCAAAATTTGACGAAAATGTGAGAAGGGGCCGAGAACCTTTAAGATGATTTCCCGTGAGCTTTAACTCTTCCATAGTGTGAACTACAACAAAATAGCACAAATCAATACAATTTAGCGTGTCTACCAGCCATATTAGAACATATAACCCCTTTACAGAAACAATAAGCACTAAATCATATATTTACTGTATTAAACAACCACTCTAAATTATTTTTACTTCAAATTACCAAAAAAAGAAAAAAACAGTTGAACCAGCTCACCTGCATTCACTAAAAACTTTACAGATGGACCATTTGGGCACTTGGACATCCATAAGTAAAGGTCTTTGTGCTTCCTGCACTGAAATAAAAAACATAAAACCATCAAACACCGAACAAAAACCTAAACACAGTTAATAAATCCAATCCACAAATATATATTAACGATGTACATAAAAGGTTGAAGCCTACCAAACCGCCCAATCCGAATCAAGTCAGCACATTTAAAATCCAAACGATTCAGCTTTAGCGGCTGACCCGCCCAGCCAACAATTTTAAAACATAGAAACCCCAATAAACCGCATAGTTTTGTAAACATGTACAAGGTTGTAAAAGGCGCTAGGCCACAGGCGGTGGGGTCTAGCCTAGGGACTAGTAGTCGGGACTAGGCAGATTAATCGTTTTGGAATTTTTACACATATATATATATACACACACATTTATATGAAAATAATACTTAGAAATTCATATAATACTTCAATGTTCGAACAATTCACATAATACTTGGAAATTCACGTGCTTTTTTTTAACCAGTAGGCTTATCTGATGAAACTAGGGCTCGTAAATGATTTAATGAGCCTGAAATCATAAAAATAGCCCACCGCCTAGGTCCGCCTTATCCCCATCCCGCCTATTCCCCCGCCTAGCTCGAAATTACACTATTTTGGTCCGCCTAGAAACTAGGCGCCTCGGCGCCTAGCCCGACTTTTACAACACTGAACACTTATGAACGCATTTTATCGTTTCACAAATTTGAATACATTACATCAAGCCGAATTCGTAAACCATCCATTATATCATATAAACAACACAAACTAACTAATTAATTAATTAAAGAACAAAAAACAAACCTCAAAAAAGAGGCAAGAAGAACAGCTCTTAAGTTCAACAAGCTCATTCAACGTAGCGCCTTTAGTCGCCTTCGACTCAACTTTATTATCCTTCTTACAATGAGGCAAAACCGACACTAAATTCAACATCAAATGCCGATACCTAACAAACCCACAAACCACACAAATCCCACTTTAAAAAACAAAAATAAAACATACCCACCAACAAAAAAACAAACTTTAAACCAATAAAAATATAACCTGTAATTGATACGACGTGAGCAGGTGACTAGAACCTTCTCTCTGTTTCTAAAGGCTGTAGTGTCTTGTTGGGTTTCTGGCTTATCTTTCCATCCTAATAGAGTCCGTTTAGGTCTCTCTGGTGCCGATTCTTCTTTCTTCGCCGCCTGTGGCTCTGCTACCTCACTGTGTTTTCGCTTCTTCGCCATTAGTGTGAGAGAGAGAGAGAGGGTATTGGAGGTGATGATGGTGGTGGTTTTGGAATAAACCCTAAACCCTAGAAAGTGATTTGGGTTGGGTATAACAATGGGTTTTATGATTTGGTGGACTTGGGCCTACCTTTTGGGCCATATTAGTGATTAGTGAATTATGATTTGGGTACATAAAAACCTCTAGTTTTAATACCGGACTTTAATTTTTTTTTTATACAGTTCATTAACTGATTGTTTTATACACCATATGTGAATATCAAATAGAGAAGTGACATACCAATTCCTCTCTATATTAAAGCATTGATACTCTAATAGTGTCAATGTGCTAAAATGCACTACTCTATCTCTATTTTGCTAACGTGCACTGATATTTTTAAACTTTTTTATTTGAACCGGATACTAGTGTTTTATTGTCTTTTTAGTAAGGGTGTTCACAGTTTAGTTTTCGTGGTTTTGGGTCACACCGTTAACCTAACCGTTAGTTACGGTTTTTGAATTATGAAAATCAAAACCAACACCAAAATGTAGAACTTTTAAATGAACCAAACTAAAGTGTTCATAACGTTTTGGTTACGGTTTGATGTCGGTATTACCGTTTTTGGATGGAAATCGGTACGAAACACTCCGATAAATATGGGAAACGGTATCGATTTTATACCGTCGGTAAAATCCGATATACCGGTTTGAATTGCTATACCGGTACCAGCATAGGTTAGTTTTTGGGTACTATTTTGATTATTTTTAATTATGGAATAACTTTTAAAAAATTAAAAACTTTAGATTATCTTTGGATTATTTTTTAATTATTGATTAACTTTTTGATGGTATTTTAGTATGTAATTATGTACTTTTAGATTATTTTTTGTGTTGGTGTTGTAATTAATATATGAAATTGTATAGCTAACTAATCAACCCGGTTGAACCACCCAGTTCAACGCGATTCAACCAGTTAAACCATTTTTTAACCAAATCCGGTATAATTAAAAACCGGTTTTTAAAACATTACGAGTATAGTAACTACTACTCTAGTTTACAATTACGGAATAAAAAAATCCAGACCTATACCCAAACCAAAACCAAACTATTAAGAACTGAGCCCAATTACTAAAAGCCCAATAACGACCCAATCATGTTAAATGATCAAGTATACAGAGGCTTATTATCAGTTAACTGGTTCTTTTCTTGATCAACAAGACAGGACTCTATTTAGCGACCATTTTAATCAATCCGTCACATACAGATCCGTCGACATAATATTATTTTCAGAATGACGAGTGAAGGCGAAGATGCTGTTCGTCGCAAAGGCGCCATTACCGAGTACCGGAAAAAGATGCTGCAACATAAAGAGCTCGATTCTCGAGTTCGAGTAGGTCAGAAATCAGATCTATTAACATTGTTTGCATATACTATATACCTCATTCTGTATATATTTATAGTTATATGTGTTGTTTGGTTCAGTAGGTTTGAGGCTGTTACAGGTTTGGTTAATGATATAATGTGTTTAATTATAATTATTTTGTTATGTGATTAGAAAGGTTAGACGGTTTATTGATGTGGCGTGATAGATTAGTGGAATTGTAGGGTTGTGTGTGCCGGTTGTAAGGCTAGGGCTTTTTTAAGTTAGGCGCGTCGTATAAGATATAATTTTTAGGGGTTTTAGACTTGTTTCGGTGCGTGTAGGGGGATTTTGATTTTGACAACATAGGTGATGCTCCACAGTAGTTATATCTGTTTATTGATGCCAGTTGGTGTGAATGGATGTAGCGGAAGTAAGGGGCTGTTTGGCAACCTCTGCGTGCGAGTAAGTGCTAAGCCATTAAGAGGTCTAGTTGAGCCTGACTAGTTTGTTGTGGGGAAGGTGGTGGTGGCTGGATTAGGTGAATGGATAAAGGGGTAAAATTTTCATTGAACATCGTTTTCAAACTTAATGGGTAAGAGGATTACTAACCTTGGTTTTAAAAAGCGCGAAGCGCACTAAAGCGACAAGGTCCAAAACCGAGGCGCAAAGCGCAAAAGTGGTGGGATTTTCGTACGCGAAGCGCAAGACGATTATATAATTTTTTTTTTATATATGCTATAGGTTTTTAGCATCATTTACCCAAAATATAGATACAAATAAGGTTTATACATGATTTAACAACCCTTTTAGCTACATATATAACAATTTTAAGCATAAAAATACCTCCCGTACAAAAAGCGCGCGCCTCAGGGGATTTTTTTGGCAAAAAATCGCGCTTTTTCTGCGCTTCTTGTACAAGGTGCGCCTATGGTTACATAAGGCGCAGATCCTGGCGCCTCAGTGCGCCTCGCGCTTAAGCGCGCTTGAGGCGCGCTTTTTAAAACACAGCTACTAACTGATTCAAAGGTGTACTGTCAGTGAACCAGACACACTTAATGCTAATCACTAAGAGACTACCAAACAGCCACTTAATTCTTGGTAGTATTATGAGTAGCCTGCAAAGGTTGTTAACAACAGGTCCTGTGTATACATATATTCTATTGCATTGCTTTCTTCAGGCATTGAGAGGCTGTTTTTAACGTAATTTTGAGCTAAGCTTATTATCTTACTTATGGGAATCATTTCTGATCTGATATAAGTAGTCGCATCTTTACTTTCGTGGGCAGTGCTGTTATTGTAGTTCCCTTATCATGGCCACCGACCAATATCCCAACTAAATTGTTGTTGCATTGAAAGGCCGTTTATCACTTATTTATTTATGTGGTGTCCAAACACTTTTTTGGTGGATCAATTTCCCATTTGTAGGTTAGATTTTTTGAGTGGTGCAAAATCTCAGTTTGGACTATTAGTTTGCATGTATTAAATGACTCTAGTTGCTGTTGTTGCTTGATTAATTATTCTTGGAATTATTACATATATACCCCTATTTTTAGATTTTAACTTTTTATCGGCATTATCATCGGTAGCACTTCCATGATCACTTGGACAATGATCTATATTCATATAGCTTTATTATAGTTCATTAAAAACGTATATCCGTTTTTTATTTTGTTACATGCAACTATGCAAGTGTGTTGTGCTAGATTAACAATATTATAACTTCATGTTCGCAGTGAGAGAGACTTTGCGGAGTACAAAAAAAGATTATGCCAAAACAGAAGATGATCTAAAGTCTCTTCAAAGCGTTGGACAGATTATAGGAGAAGTTCTCAGGCCTCTGGACAGCGAAAGATGTATCTAGTTCTTCCAGTATTCTCTTGAATTTTCATTAGAGCATTTTACTAATCTCCTACATGCATTAAACATTTATATGCCTTTCAAAGTTATTTGTAAATAATTTAATAAATCCTATGATGTTACAGTGATAGTTAAAGCCAGCAGCGGTCCAAGGTATGTAGTTGGGTGCCGCAGTAAAGTGGACAAGGAAAAACTAACAGCTGGGACTAGAGTGGTTCTTGATATGACAACTCTCACTATTATGCGAGCACTCCCTCGTGAAGTAAGTTTACATGCTAAATAATTTTAATTCAAGTCTTCTGGTTGATAATTGTTCGACCACATGTTTTGATTCGCGTCATCATAATATTATTGCAGGTTGATCCTGTTGTTTATAACATGCTTCACGAAGATCCTGGGAACGTTAGCTATTCTGCAGTTGGAGGGCTGTCAGATCAGATTCGGGAACTTCGGGAATCCATAGAGTTGCCTCTGATGAATCCTGAACTCTTCTTAAGAGTGGGCATCAAACCTCCAAAGGTATGTATTGATGACTTTTTATTTGGAAATATATTTCTTCTGCTTAGGATAGTGCTGTAAAACACTTGACAGAAATGATTTTTTAAACTTTTTGTTCACCAGGGTGTTCTTCTTTATGGACCTCCTGGTACTGGCAAGACTTTACTAGCTAGAGCAATTGCTAGCAACATAGATGCTAATTTCTTAAAGGTAATTCTTTTTTTTTTTTTTTTTATTACTCACTTTCATGTTTTTTACCATATGATTATCAATCTGTTATTTATTTATTTTAACATTTGGAAATTGTTTGTAGGTTGTATCAAGTGCCATCATTGACAAGTACATAGGAGAGAGTGCAAGATTGATTAGGGAAATGTTTAGTTATGCACGTGATCACCAAGTACTACTTCTAAATATATCTTTACTTTCTATTGACCAAATAATTTTCATAAATTCCATACTGTAGCAAGTGTTCTTATGTCTTGTTTGTTAAATTTACCAGCCCTGCATTATATTTATGGACGAAATTGATGCCATTGGTGGACGCCGGTTTAGTGAGGGAACTAGTGCTGACCGTGAAATTCAAAGAACACTCATGGAACTGCTTAATCAGCTAGATGGATTTGATCAGCTTGGGAAGGTTTGGGATTTTTTTTAATTCATTTCTTATTTCTACAATTCTGATTTATGACACCTGTATCATCTTGAACCATATAAATCATGTTAGGAACTTAATTAGACCTGCATTAATCAAAGAGATGATTGTATTTGATTCATGTCTTTAGGTTAAAATGATAATGGCTACAAACAGACCGGATGTTCTGGATCCAGCTCTTCTCCGTCCAGGTAGATTAGACAGGAAAATAGAGATCCCTCTGCCAAATGAGCAATCAAGAATGGAAATTCTCAAGATTCATGCTGCTGGGATTGCTAAGCACGGTGAAATTGATTACGAGGCTGTAGTTAAACTTGCTGAGGTATCGTATGGCTCTAAGTCGACATAAACAGTTATTTCTAAGTTGGAATCATTCAGAAATTTTGATTAATGGTATTTTCCTTTAGGGATTTAACGGAGCTGATCTTCGTAATGTGTGCACTGAAGCTGGTATGTCTGCAATCCGTGCAGAACGTGATTATGTTATCCATGAAGATTTCATGAAGGTAACAATGATCATTCACTTCTATTGTCACATTATACGATTCATGTTAGGGCCGTCCTTGAGAATTTGGGGGCCCTTGCGGATAAAAAAAACGGGCCCCTATATTTCCAAGTAACCGAGTGTTAACAACTAATAAGAATTTACATAAACAAACAATATTCTAAAAATTGATAAAAGACAGTTCATGGACATTATATATACCTAGATAAGTGCATATTCCAAAAACGAAAAAAGGGTTGACCGGCTGGTACCAACACCACCTTACCAGAACCGAATTGCAAAAATCTAAAGATGGCCAACTTGCTTTGGTTTGAGCGGTTTCAATGGTTTATGAAGTTGAAATTGTGTTTTTGTTTGAAAATTGTTACATCAGGCGGTTCGTAAACTGAACGAGGCTAAGAAGCTTGAATCAAGTGCTCATTACAGTGCTGATTTTGGGAAAGAGTAAGATACTCTGCTGTTCTGTAAAAACTACCTACTGGTTTTTATTCAGTCTTCTTGTATGCACTGATATCATATTAGTCATGTTTTCGCTTTTTGGCACGTTTGTGTCTTAGTTTATACAATGGGTGCATTTAATGTTATATATACAAACACTTAAAACATATTAAAATCATACATGCATTGATAATAATCGAACTACACTACTACACGCAGGTAAATATGGTCCGGTTATTTTGCAAATATAATCAGAAAGTGCAACCAGGCTCTGTCTGGCAGAGTCCTTGTTAAGAAAACATATATGGTCCATTATAACGTGTTTCTTTGGAAAACCAAGCTCTGATTACTAGTGTCCGGCTTACACACATAATGTGTTGTGTTAACATTCCTCAGCGACATTTTGATACTCTTGGTTAAAGACTAGGCGCTATATCCTCTTTAAATTCTTGGTTCTACTATTTGCTAATTGCTAATACGTAAAAGATGTTAAGTCTCTGAGAAATAGTTTACCAAGAATGAAGATGCAAAGTGTCGACTACCCAAACGTTAAACAATATGATGATGCTAGTTCTTAAAGTACATTCACCATCACTACGAACCAATGTTTAAAAGGTCTCTTGTTCTAACGAGCTGTGCCTTAGATTCGTGCTTAACGGGAAGTTCATAGTGCACCCAAAGCCCGCTTGGGTATGGGAGCATCAGATAGCATGTGAAAAAGATGGTGCTGAGATGAAAGAAATATAGATTTACAGAACACAAACCTAAAAAAAATATCTAAATTATGGTTGACTGTGTTTTCCAAAACCTGTTTTACAGTATTTTTAGAAGCTAATCCGACGGGTCAATGTTTTGAAGACGAAACCATCCCAAAACTATCTCTTCATCTGGTATAGCGAGGTACCAGTCGTCCAGCCTGCCTACAGGAAGAGACAGCGTCATTATTTTGATGCGTGCCACATCTTACTAACGTGGGGTCATGCACTACAAAGTATAATTAAGTCTTTAGTTTCTAGTACTTAGTGGGTCCTTTAAGTGAGTAGTGGGTAGATTTAGGCCTGTAAACGAACCGAACGAATACGAACACATAATCAAACACATTTTTGTGTTCGTGTTTGTTCATTAAGCAATTTGTCGTGTTCGTGTTCGTTTATGCTCGTTCAATTAAAACTTAAACGAAAAGTTCATGAACATAAACGAACACAAATGAACATAAACGAACATTAATAAACACAAACAAAAACAAGTTTAATAATGATTCTTCACAATTCAACCAAGTCTAATACATCACAATGCAACCAAAACAAAATCTAAATTAGTAGGGTTGTGGAGTGTGGAGAAGAAGCGATGTGGGGCTGTGAAGTGTGGAGAGCGGCTGATATCTTTAGAAAGTCAGGGTTAGGATTAAATTTTAGAACATATCAAATATATTGTATATAATATAATATAATATGAATTAAGGTTACTTAACCAAAGGGAAATAAATAATAAAAATAAAGTAAAGTTTAATTAAACAAACATAAACGAACAGATATAAACGAACATAACATAAACGAACGTTCATGAACATATATGAACGAACAAAACGTGTGTTCATGTTCGTTCATTTAATTAAACGAACAAAAAATTGTGTTCGTGTTCGTTCATTTATCTAAATAAACGAACATAAACGAACTTCCTGCCGAACAGTTCATGAGCGTTCGGTTCGTTTACAGGCCTAGGTAGATTCCCATTAGGTCCATGTTTATTTTTATTATGTATTTTGTATGCCTATAAAAAGGCAAGCATGTTTAGATTTGAAGGTATGAATGAAAAATGTTAAGTCTCTAAAATCCTCTCTAAATTGCTTTCTGGTTTCTTTTGGCCAACGAAAGCGTTGGAACCACATCGGACATTGTTACAACCCAAACAGGAGAACTCATCCCAAAAGACTAGTCTGATGGGAGAGAGAGCCCACTTGGGTTATAAACACCACATTGGTTGCCCATACAACCGATGTGGGACAAGTCTCATACCTTACAATAATTTCAGTCCATAACATATTTACCAAAAAAAAAAAAACGCTATGGAAAACAAACATGCAAATGTCGATGTATTTAGGGCGTGTTAAAATGAGTAAAAAATAACAATCAACACTTCTGTTGCAAACACGCTAAAAGCTACAGCATTCACATGTGAATATAGTTGCCTAGTTGGTGGCTGTGGGTGTGAATTCCTGATATGAATATGATACATTGAAATTTGTTGGTTCGGGTTTGACCTAAACATGTTATGTTTGGACCTGGCAGGTTATTGGGTCAAAATGCGTTTATATATCATAACTTATCAGATACTTTACACCAAAATTCAAAATATGAGAAAATCAGGTCACTTCTTGCTTGATTTTGCTCAAAAGAACCCTTTTTTTTCTGGGAAAACTGTCGTCTAACAATGACCGAATCCTCTTGGAACCGAAAGAGAAGCGCCTCTTTAAGAAAGGCTTTCCTGATAAAGACTTCATGCTAGAACTTAAGCTCATCTTATGATGATCAAACATAATATCATCACCATCCACCACACGATGTCTTGATTTCTTGTTGATCCCAACTTTCAACTACAAATCAGCTTTCCGTGCTTTTTCAGACAACTTAATAACCTTTTTCTCCCCAAAGGTACGAACCGGGCATGCTGGATCATATTTGTTAATATCGTATGTCATATTTTCTAAACACCCCGAATGATAAACATGACCACATGTCAAAATGGCAACAACTGCAACCTCATTAGCCATAATTTTGTAAAAAGTTCGTCCGGTTAAACGCATGGAGCAAATGCCACATGTCTGCATATCAATGGAAGGTGAAGAAGAAACTCTGCTACTTGTTTTGCTGCAATTTATAGAAGATTCTTCCCCTGCTACACGTCGCCTATTATCTCACCTAACACTCCATGATGGAGAATATTGGCTAGTTCTCGGCATACCATCACGACTTGGTCCATTTGCTACAGTTCTGTCTCTAGCAGCAACACAGCAAGCCGACCCCAACTTTGCTCACATCCAAAATTATGAAAGCCATATGAACATTCTTCACAAATATTAAAGTTGTGGTACCATTTCAGTTTCAGTCAATAATAGAAGCACGATCAGCGTGGACCCAAATATATACCGATGGCAGACATTAAATTCGGGTATACATGTCGTAATATGATCATAGAGTCATCACCAAATGAACTAAAAAATCAAACACAACCAGATGACCATTTCCTAGTTACTGTAAGAATATATTTATATATTCTATTATGTGGCCCTTATAATCATTTATCTAATAAATGATCAATGACCTAAATACCCCTATTGGTTTAACTGGTCTTTATGTGATGGACGTAATTACCCTTACTTAACCATAAAATAGGGTTTCCCCTTGGGTGTATAAATAGAGGTAACTAGGAGAGATAAGAGGCTAATGAACACCTTTACCAACACACACAAAACCATCCTCCTCTCCTCTCTATATAATTGAGATCTCTGATCTCCTTAAGCCATCCTAACTGTACACCCTAAACGGGAACCCGATCAGCGTAATCATCCTGTCATGGCATCGTCTTCCCTATCATCCTTTACTGGACTAACGGTATGTTTGATTTATTATTATGTTTATTTATCATGTTTATAGAATTGATCAACATGTGGTATCAGAGCATATGTTGATTACATCAATTCTAATTCGATTTGCAATATTAAATAATGATTTGCAAATCAAATAATCTTTCTGTGATGATTTACGAAACTCACGAACAAAAAATTAATTGAAAAATTGTCGAACAAACATTAATCATTGTTTTGTTTTATCAAAACATTAGTTTTTGACAAACTTCGATTTATTCATAACGATGACGGCGATGTCTAATAAAATAATAGTTCATAACATAACGATGACGGCGATGTCTAATAAAGATAATGGTTCATGTTGGATCAGTTTGCTCTTTTTGCTAAGTAAGAACTTGCTATCTTGACACTTAAGTGTTTAGCAAGTCCTTGTAAATCAGATTATAAGCACAGCGGAATGTTATAAGTTAAAGCAACACTTTTTACACTAAGGCAGAGTTATAACTCCCCCTTGATGTTTGAAACTAATAAATGACAAAGTATTTATTATGAATCTAAGTTGTAAATGAGAATTAGATACTTAGAGAGATTCACAATAAATACAGAAATGGAATAGAACAATGAGAGTGTTTGAAGGATTTTTCTATTAAAATCAATGTCTAAAATAGAAGGTTGAAGCCTCCTATTTATAGACGTTTACATGCATGTATCTTGCTCAAAAAGCAAGTACAGAAACAACAGAAACAAGTTGCACAAGTTGCAACATTGAAAGAAACAAATACAGCTAAAAAGTAATAATAAACAATAAACTACTGATACAAAAGGCGGTGGAAAATATCTGATGCTAAGTGCTGATGAAGGACAAACTACTGAAGAGTAGTTTTGTCTTCAGTACTTCTGAAGTGAACTTGTCTGGTTTGGACTTCAGAACTTCTGCTTCTTCAGCACTTCTCATATCTTCTAATCAGCAGTTTCTTGTCTTCTCTTCAGTACTTCTATACTTAGCCAAAATGACAGAAGTGAATTAGACTAAGGTTTACAAAAGTGGTTTCACCAATCCTCTTTGTCCTAACAATCTCCCCCTGGATTGATGAAGCCAAAACCTTACTAATTCCTTATGTGTTTCTTCTGTCTTGAACAATCTTCCATATCTCTTTGTACATGGTGTTCTTGAGCTGGTTTAACTGACCATCAGATAGAGATCCTCTCTGTGGTTCTAGATGTTGAATTGTGAGCATGTCTTGTGTTGACAGTTTCTTCAGATCACTGATCTTCTTGTAAGCCCTGCTTGAGAGGTCTCTTCTTGTCAACAGTACTGAGTTGTTATCAGTAAGTGACCATTTGATGATAGGGATCTTTGACTTGTTAAAGTCAGAAGAATAGGGAACCAGACTTGTCCCTTGGGTTGATGGTCCTGAGTGCTGGATGTCTTCAGTTTCAGATAGCCTCAGGTGGGATTCTCTTCCTTGTTGTTGTTGCATATCAGGCATCTGAACAGTTGGGAGATGGTGTTCAGTCACTACTCTGGTATGCAGCTTTTCTTTGATGGTCTTTTGTATTTGATAAGCAAAAGTGGAAGGATCCCTGAATTGTGTTAACAGAGGTTTCTCCTCAATGTCAAAATCTGAATGGACTATTGAACTTCCTTCAAGTAGTACCATTTTGAAGTCAGTTTTGACATTGTCCTCTGCCTTCTTCTTCTGAGTAGCAGTTCTTCTAGATGCACCAGAAGTTCTAACTACTGATCTTGAAGGATCAGCAGTTTGAAACTTCTCAGGATTTGCAGCCTTGGCAGCCAAGTATTTTCTATAAGTATCCATCAGTCTTTCTTCTTTCCATCTGGATACTGAGGCTTTTGAACCATATCCTTCTGCTACTAACTCTTCTATTATCTGGGCTCTCTTGGCCTTTCCATCTTTGCTTGTGGCCACTTTGTCTGCAAGCAGTTGTGCTCTTCTTGTCAGCTCTTGCATAGAGAGTCCTTTGAGTGTAAAGGCTTTAGTCTTGCTGTTCTTGGTAATATAAGACACCAGTTGTTGTCTTTTATCTTGTTCAGCAATCTCATCAAGGCTAGCCTGCCTTTGTAGTTCAGCTGCATAAGCCTGAAGTTTTTCTTCATGGCTTAAATCCAAATCATCCCTTTCTTCCAGAGATTTCCAAATCTGATCTTCTCTGGCCTTCTTGTTGGCTGCAATTAAGCTCTTCTCTAATAGTTCAGCTGACTGAGAGATAGGAGAAGGGTTTAATACAGTCATTGTAGTAACAGTTGTAGGCCTGATGGGATCAGATGTTGGTTGAATGGGAGCAGTGGTTCTGGAAGGTTCAGTTGTTTGAGGTTTGGAAGTGTTAACTTCTGATGTGCTGACAACTGCTGATGGTTTGTCAGCTACTGAAGGATTGTCTTCAGTACTTTCTGATTCTTCATCAGAAGTTTTGTCATCAGAAGTTTCTTCATTTTGCCTTAGGGATTCTTCAGATGTTTGGGTCTCATCTTCTTTCTCTGCAGCTTCAATTTCTTCTATTGAGACACCAAACTGTTTGGCCAATTTTTTCTTTCCTGGCCTGATCTTTTTGATCTCTTTCAAGGAGTGCCACTCTTGCCCTTATCCTGGCTTGGAATGACTCCTTAGGTTCCCTGATCTTCTCCCCCTTTTTGGATTCATCAATTTTAACCCTTGAAGCAGAGGGTTGGGAGAATTGTCCTTGAAGTTTATTTTGTTGGACAGATCGTTCATCTTGGTCTTGATCACTCCAAATTGGTTCTTGATGGACAGCTCCAAGTCAGCTGTATATGTTCGGAAGTGATTTCTGATGAGTGTATTCATCATGTGGTACAGGGGACCCTCTGGGCTGCATAGCTGGTTCAGGTCTATGCTTGTTTGCCCAGGGAATTGGGTAGGCATTTGTTGTGAAGGGGGTGTTTTTGGGAGATCCTCATGTTGTACAGAGGATGCCACTCTAGGGGTTTTAGGGATTGAGTGGGCTTTAACCTGTGCAGAGGTGACTGGCTTCTTGAGCCTGGATACCCCTGAAACAGGACCTTCAGAAAGTGCCGTCAATTCAGTAGTTTGAGTGTGTGAAACATCATCCAAACTAATGGAATCATCTGAATCCCTGATGTTGCCCTCAATGAGGACTGTCTCAGTTAAATCATGAGCTGAGCCCAACTCAGTTCTCTCATGAACCTCTTTTTCTTGGTACTGAGGATTTCCTACTTCAGGCATTAAGCCTTCATCAGTAGTTGCCACATCTGAGGTCTTAGCTATGTTACTTCTATCCTCAGATCCACCACTGGGTGGTAACTGAGTAGTAGCAGCCTCAGATGCCCCAAGAGTCTCTAAAATTGGGCTTAAAGACTCTGGTCCACCCTCATCTCTTGGGATAGGGCTAGAGATGTCCACATCCATGTCTGATGTAGTAGTTATGTCCCCTGTTTGTTGTGGTTGTAGGGGACTGACATGATCAGATGGGATATTCTCTTTTAGCCCAGAGAGAAGTTTGGCAATTTCTATTGCCTCTTGTTCAGAAATTTGTGGGGTTGGTTCAGTAGTTTGGGCAATAGGTGGTGAAAGTTGTTGTTCAGCAGTTTCAAAAGAAGAGTGTGTTTGATATGTTTTTCTAAGTCTTTTTCTTTTGAATAAAACGGTTATGGGTGCTCTTGGTGGGGTTTGAGATGGATGAGACTGAGAGGGTGTTTCAGTCTCATCTATTTGAAGAGCAGAATGCTCATGAGCATGTTCAGGCATCTCAACCTCCTGAACAGCCTTTCTTTTGGGTTGGTGGGGTGCAGTTTTTGTTGGCTTGGGCTTTTTGGCTTTTGGTGGTGTGAGTTTGGAAGATGTGGGCTTCAGGGGACTTGTTGTTGTTCTCCCTGATCATCTTCTGGCCAGGCAGCCGGTTTGTTATGCCTTGAGTATGCTTGTGATGTTAAAGGATTTAAAGTTGAAATTTTTCCCACAAGCACCTCATTACCCAGTTCCCCTATTATGCATTGCATAATGAACCTTGGGTATAACAAAAACTTTTTCTTGGTATTATTGTGATGTAACACCAACTCATTGAAAAATAGTTTTGATGCCCTGAATTTAGTTTCATTCACAATGGAATGAAATATTGGTTGAAAAGTGGAGGGCATCTGGTCATAAGACCCTGTTTTTGGACTCAAACACATAATAATATAATGAAACAAAAGCTTGTATTTTGGTTCAAAATATTTTTTGAATATTGTAGCATGGGAGAGAGTACCTTGATAACCACACTCAGTCATGGTTAGATGAATATCAGTGTTAGCAACATGGTCAGGGGCAGTTACATCATCCAGACCCAGTCTTGTTGCTAGTGTGGCCGGTGTGATGGTCAGTTGTTTCCCTTTTATTCTTGAGTTGAGGGAAATGACCTCATCACCCATTGTAACCGTCTCAGCATTTGTCCAGAACTCATTCAGAGTTTCAGTGTGAATTGGTGGGTTTATTGTGAGAGCAGTAAAATATTGGGATTTGACGACAAGATCAATGATCTCATCGTATTGGGACCAGCCTTCTTGTTTTTCAAGAAAGGCCCTTTGATTGTGTCCCTGTTTTAGAACTAGAGCCATGTGGTTTGGGTTTTTGATCGAACAGTGGATTTGCAGGTATAGGTTATTGAGAGAGTTTTGAGAGAGAAGGAGGGATATTTTGAGTTTGAAAGGATAAGTGTGTAGAAAAGGTATTTATTAGAAGTTTTAAACCGCTTGAATCTTCTTTATTAGAAGTTTTAAAACCGCCTTTGGTTAAAAATCTCTTTATCAGAGGTTTTAAACTGATTAGGTCAAACCTCTGATGATGGGAAAAGTCAGATTTGCCCTTTTGACTTAAACTGCTGATGAAGGATTACTTCATCAGTAGTTCCCATTTTCTTTTCAGTAGTTTTAACATCTGATGAGAAATGTTTTTATAAATACTTTATTCATAACTTCTGAAGGTTATTTTATCAGAAGTTACACACTTTTTCAGAAAATTACCCCCATACTGATGATTTTTGTTTATCAGTAGTTTCTCTCATACTGATTTTTGTTTAATCAGTAGTTTTGTTTTTCAGAAGTTTTGTTTCAGACTTTTGTCTTTTGTAAGTGAAAACCAGAAAAAAGAAGGAAAAGGTTAACTTGGATTCCACCAAGGTAAACAGGATGGAATCAAGGATGGAAAAAGGAAAAAGAAAATTTTGATGTTTTTATGCATAACAGTAGTGATTGATGTAGAAGTTTGATGTAGAGTTGGGTAGAATCAAGTGTTAACTTGGATTCTAACTGATATGCATACAAGTTTTAAAAAAAAAATAAAAATAAAGTAAACACTTACAAATTTAGCATTCCAAGCATGGATACTAACTTCTGAAATGTTGATGTGTCAAGGGGCTTGGTGAAGATGTCAGCTATTTGATTAGCTGTTGCTACATGCTTCACCTCAATCTTGCCTTTTTCATAGCAATCTCTTATGAAATGGTACCTGATCTCAATATGTTTGGTTTTTGAGAACTGTACCGGATTTTGAATGATGCTAATGGCAGATTTGCTGTCTACAAACAAAGGTGTCTTGGTCTCTTTGATTCCATAATCAAGAAGTTGATATTGGAGCCATTGTATCTGTGATGTACAACTTGCAGCTGCAATGTATTCAGCTTCAGCAGTTGAAGTTGCAACAGATGTTTGCTTCTTTGATTGCCATGACACTAGACAGTTACCCAGGAATTGACAACCACCAGATGTTGACTTTCTTGTCATCTTACACCCTGCATAGTCACTATCTGAAAAAGCTGATAACTTGGTATTGCTTGAAGCAGGATACCAAATTCCCAGTGTTGGAGTTCCTTTCAGATATCTGAAAATTCTTTTGACTGCTATAAGGTGTGATTCCCTTGGTGCTGATTGATATCTAGCACGGACACATGTTGAAAACATAATATCTGGTCTAGAAGCAGTTAAATATAAAAGGGAACCTATCATACATCTGTACATGGTTTGATCAACCTGTTTTCCTTGATCATCAGGTTCAACTTGTGTGATTGGTGTCATGGGAGTGGAACATGATTTACAGTCATTTAAAGAAAATTTGTTTAATAATTCTTTAACATATTTTGATTGATGTATAAAAGTTCCATTTGTTTGTTGTTTGATCTGCAGTCCTAGAAAGTACTGCAGTTCTCCCATGGTACTCATCTCAAATTTTGATTGCATGAGTTTCTTAAAATCATCACACAGTTTTGTGTTTGTTGAACCAAAAATGATATCATCAACATAAATTTGAACAAGTAAGACATGATTTCCAACATGTTTAATGAAAAGTGTTTTATCAATGGCACCTCTTGTAAAGTTATTTTTGAGTAAAAAGGTGGAGAGTGTATCATACCAGGCTCTTGGAGCCTGTTTAAGCCCATAAAGAGCTTTGTCCAATCTGTACACCCACTCAGGATGAGAAGGATCCTCAAACCCAGGTGGCTGACAGACATACACCTCCTCTTTGATTTTTCCATACAAAAATGCACTTTTCACATCCATTTGATAAACTTTAATTTTGTTGGAAATGGCATAGGCCAGAAATAACCTGATGGCCTCAAGCCTTGCAACTGGAGCAAAGGTTTCATCATAGTCAATTCCCTCTTCTTGAGAGTACCCTTGAACTACCAGTCTTGCCTTGTTCTTGATTATCATACCAGCTTCATCTTGTTTGTTCCTGAAAACCCATCTTGTACCAATTGGTTGCTTGTTTTGAGGTAAAGGACAGATTTCCCAGACCTGTTGCTTGTTGAACTGAAGCAGTTCATCTTGCATAGCTTGCACCCAATTATTGTCTTTGAGGGCTTCCTGGTACTTCTTTGGTTCCAACTGTGAAATAAAGGCTGAGAATAGGCAAAAGTTGGAGAGCTGGTTTCTGGTAAGAACACCTGAAGCTATATCACCCATGATTTGATCAAGTGGATGATCTCTGTGTTCAATCAGTTGTTGTAAACCACTGACAGGTGTAGGTGGCTCTTGTTCTTCAAACAAACTACTGAGGTCTATAATATCTGGTTCAGCAGTTTCAGCTTCTTCAGTAGTTGCAGGTGCTGAAGCAGATGTTTGAGTTTGGCCTTCAGTATTTGTTTGATCAGAAGTTTGAAAAACTTCTGATGGTGTTGTAGTTGACTTAATGACTGTTTAAGGAGTCCATGGTGTAGAATCCTCATCTTCAAACCTTTGATCACCATAATAAGTAGGTTTGGAAGAAGTAACAGTCTTTTCAGGTCCAAAGTGAAAGTTGTCAAGGTCAAAGAGTTCAGCAGGATGTGCTGGAATAAGAGTGTGTTTTGACTCATTGAACTTGACATTCAATGTTTCTTCTACTATCCTGGTGTGAGAATTAAAAACCTTGTAGGCTTTTCTAGTTGAAGAGTAACCAAGAAAGTAACCTGAGTCAACTTTGGCAGCAAACTTTGAAATAGATTCCTTGATGTTCAAGATGAAACATTGACACCCAAAAGCCCTGAAAAAGGAGATGAGGGGCTTCATGCCATGAAGAACTTCATAGGCAGTCTTGGAATGTCTCTTGACCACAAGAACTCTATTCTGAACATAACATGATGTGTTAACTGCTTCTGCCCAAAAGTACAATGGCAGTCCAGAATCAGCTAACATTGTTCTTGCTCCTTCTATCAATGTTCTGTTCTTCCTTTCTACTACACCATTTTGTTCAGGAGTTCTGGGAACACTGTATTGTCTAATAATCCCTTTAGACAAACAGAATTCATCCAGAGTTTTGTTCCTGAACTCTGTCCCATTGTCACTTCTAATGGTTTTGACAGATAGAGAATATTGTTTCTCTACTTGTAGAATGAAGAACTTGATGATTTCAGCAGCCTCATCCTTGGAAAATAAGAAGAATACCCATGTGAATCTTGAGTAGTCATCAATGATGACTAAGCAGTACTTCTTTTTACCAAGGCTCATAATCTTGACAGGTCCAAATAAGTCCATATGGAGTAGTTGAAGACATGCAGTTGTTTTTGATTCTTCAATAGACTTATAGGAGGACTTATGCTGTTTTCCCTTTAAACAGGATACACAGTGTTCTTGACACTGGTATACTTTCAAAGGTAGATCTCTGACCAAGCCCATTTTTGTGACTTTATTTATGGTTTTAAAGTTCACATGGCCAAGTCTCCTGTGCCAGAGATCTGTTTCTGAAGTTGATGCCCTTGAGAAGAAACAGGCAGTGTTGTTCAATACTTTGTCTTTCTCAATGTCCACTGCATAGACATTGCCACATCTTTTGGCAATCAGCAAAGTATGATCTTCTATAATCTTCTCTATCAACTTCTGGCCTTCTGGTGAGATGATCTTGCAAGCTGTCTTTGTGAAGAAGGAAGAATATCCTTTATCACACATTTGTGACACGCTCAGCAAGTTGTATTCAAGGTTTTCCACCAGATTGACCTTGTCAAACTGTATTTTGCCAGAGGAGACATTGCCATGTCCTAGCACATATCCCTTAGCATTGTTCCCAAAGGATACAGATCCTTCTCTTTGGCTGATAAAGTTGTTTATCAGGTATCTGCATCCAGTCATGTGCATAGAGCCTCCACTATCAACATACCATATGCTGTTTAAGCCCCTGGAAACTCTCTGCACATAAAAGCAAATTAGTTAGATTTGGGAACCCAAGCCTGTTTGGCTTTGGGTTTGCTCTTGAGAACAGTTACAGTTTGTTCTTGACCAGGTTGAGAAATCCATGTCTTTTTGGCAATGGATTTTTCATTAAGAACCATGGTGGTATCCTTTTTAGGACCACCATCAACCTTGGTCATCAGTAGTTCTACCATGTTCTTTAGATTTTGAATCTCAGCAGTTTGTGAAACTGCTGATGATTCTGGTCTAACTACTGACAAGGAATTTTGAGAAAAAGATTTTGGTTGAGATTTTATCTTTTTCTGAGAAAAGGTGTTTTCAGGTTGTTGTTTCTTGGGTTTAAAGACTCTTTCATAATCATTTCTGATTTGATTTCCCACAACCTGTTGTTTAAATTTTTGATTGAACTGAATTCCTTTTCTGTATCTACAAAATTCAGTTTTGTGGTTGAACAGGCCACAAATTTCACATTCTTTTGCCTTTTGTTTTTGATCTAAAGGCAAATTTCTGACATTTGTGAAAAGATTTTGCTCATCAGTAGTTTTCAGGTTCTCAACTCCTGATGTAGATGAAACTACTGATGGCTTATTGTCAGATTTTGTTAATACTTCTGAAGTACTTTCTTTAAAAATGCCAGGATTTCTGTTTAGAAAGTTTTCATGGAAAGATGTGCATTCTTTCCCTTCAGAAGTTTCATTTGAAACAATTCTTCTCCCATCTTCAGTAGTTTTGGGAGAAAAATCTGTTGGTGTTTCAACATGATGGTATCCTATGCCAAACTTAACATTTGAAGCACTTTGTTTGTTTAGCAATAATTGATACCCCTTACAAGATTCCACCCATTTTTCACAAGTGATCCTGGTGTCAGCAAGCTCTTGTCTGACATCTCCCAGGTCATTTAGCATGATTTTGATTTGTGCTTGGGTTTCAATAGCAGAGTCAGTTAATTTAGAAACTTCTTTTGTTTTAGCACACAGTTTTCTTTCTAAATCACATTTTATCTATGTGTATTTTCTTTCTAAATCATTTGCTTTGCCTTGTAAGTGCAGGTTTGTCTCTCTTATGAGAGCAAAAGTTTCTTTGCAAGAATTTGAGCAAAGTTTTGTCAAAGATTCTTTTGATACCTGTGACAATGCAGATTTTGAAGTACAGCCTTCAAATGCCATTAAGGCAAAGTTCTTTCTGCCATTGTCTGGTTCTCCCCAGTTGATGTCAAACACTTTGTTGTCTGCATCAGGATTGCACTCTGTGGTGTCATAAGGGAGACTGCTCCAGTCAACATACCCTGAGGTAAAAAGACTTTGTTGTGAGGGTTGTTGAGGCTGTGGAGGAAGTTGAGCAGTTGGAAAGGGAGGGATTGATTGTTGGCTCTGCATCTGTTGAGCAGGCACTTGAACATATTGTACTTGAGGCATATATTGCTGTTGAGGAGCTTGTGCCTGTACAAAATGAGCACTCCCTTGAGTTCCATTATTCCTATTATAATTGGGGTTATAGTTATTTCCAGATTGTGATTGGTTAAAGCTAGAGCTTCTACACTCTCTAGCAAAGTGTCCCAACTTCTGACACTTGTGACATCTCAATTTAGATTTGTCAAAACCAATTTTTGTATTACTGGTCAATCCTGGAAATTTCCTTCCTGACCTTTTATAAAACTTGTTAGTTTTAATGCTTAGCATGGCCAGTTGGTGTAATATGTCCATTTCTTCTAAGTCATCACTGCTAAAAATTTTCAAATCATCCATGATAAAACATAGATTATCAGCAGTTTGACTTTGGTCATCATTGTCATAACCTGGGAAAGATCTTTCTGATGAGATCCCAGTGGTTATGTCAATATTGTCATAAGATCCATAGGAACAAGTTGGTGAATCTTGTCCCAAAAGTGCTGTACTACCTGGTAGGTTGATGTGCTAAAAGTGGTTTAGTAAAAACTAACTAAATTAACCTAAACTAGACACTCTAAGTTTTAAATTTATAACCTAAGACTCTCTAAACCTAAACCACACAACCGGCAAGTGTACCGGTCAGTGCAGTACAGCTAAAGTAAGTCCGAGTATCGAACCCACGAGACTCTAATGGAAAACGTAAACTAGACTCGCCACTTATCTACAAACTGACTTAATAATGTTTTGTTGCTTAAAAGGGGGGTTTCTAAAAGACTAATGCAAATAAATAAAATAATAAAACTAAAATAACCAAATACACAAACTGGAGACTGTAACTGAGGTCAGATGGATGGGAATGCACTACCTAGGCTAGAATCCTACACATGAATGATAAGCTTCTAATGGCTATGGAACTGGTGTGGAACCGGGATCTTAAAATACTAAACATCAAGAATAAACTAGACACCCTCGACCCTTCTCAAGGGGAAACCCTAGAATATTGTTGTGCTGTTAAACCACCGGTTGAGAGGTTACCCTCACAGGCTTACCTACTCGAATCTTAAAGTACCCGCTAGACAGTCTACCTCACAGCGCGAAAGTCACAATACACCCGAAAGTGCAAGGGGTAACTACAATATTTCTGATAAGACTTGGCCTACAAGGAATGCTAGGGAAACTAGGAAGATCTTCTCACAAAGCCTCTAGAACTAGCAATTTAACACCCTAGACAGACCAACAATCTCGCACCTCACAGCTATTGAGAATTGGTAGAACACTTAGAATCATCTAACTAACAATTACAACTCCTATGGATAACCTGCAGAAATTAACCATAAACTAGTTGCTAACACCCAGTCCGCAACCTAACCCGCATTCATACATGAAAGACATTCACAAAAACGCAAGTGGAGTTTATAAAAATTAATTAAACAAAACTAAATATGCATATACATCAAACCAGAAAATAAAGAGTTCTTTACTTTAAAATTCAACCCACAACCAAAAAGTTCCAAGACCAAAAGAAAATAAATCAAACATGTGCAATCATCTTTAACCTAGGTAGCGAAAAGGTCTAGCCAATAAAAGGCATGATAAAATCAAAACAAATAAAACTAAACATATTCATGGCGTTCACAACGGGTTAGAATAAATAAATAATAAATATTGAATTAGAACCGACCCGTGCTGGCACCTATGCTTCAACCCTTGACCCCCTCCTCTTGAAATATGCTGCTGTCCTCTGTTCCTTCGACGTGGCTCTTCCTCGAAATAATTATGCAGCTCTCAAGATTCTTCTTCTTGTGCAGACCTCCTCTCTAGATATAATATTAATTCTCCTCTAAATGATAATCTGATGCGGCGCTGCTCTCCTTCTCAATAATATTCGCACCTCCAAAAATTCTATATGCTGCGCCTCCTCCAAGAAAAATAATAATCTCCAAAGAATTGTTACCCTACTTGGGCCTTCACACGTGGCTTTTTTTTTTTGTCACATTTAGGTTTTAGTTTTTTTATTTTATTATTATTATTATTATTATTATTATTAGTATATGTAATATTAATATATATAGTAGTATAACTTCGTGCTCTAGACTTGGGTGTTCTTGACTCGATCAAGGTTGCACGTTTAAGCTCCAACGTCCATTCGAACACCTACTAAAATATAAAATAAATACATAAGTAATAAAAATGACACAAAACTAATATAAATATATAAAAAACTATACTAAATAAAAGAGACCGGTACAAGCCTAAAACTACTAAAAACACTATCTAAACGACTCGAAACTGTACAATCTTTACACTGGAAATAGATGTATTTTACAATACATCATAGGTAGTCATCAGCAGTTTTACCAGAAGTTTGTAATTTCTTCTTTTGATCAATTTCTCTCTCAAAAGTAAGTAATCTCCCATGGAGTTTTGTAAGAGTGAGGGAGCTAAAATCTGGTGAGGATCTTAAAACAATGGAGTAAGTTTCCCATTTGTCAGGTAAAGACCTTAAAAATCTATGTAGCATAGACACTGTTGTATAGGTCTGACCATTTAACTTTAGCTCAGATATTAATGAGGAGAATCTTTCAAATTGTTGAGTCAAAGTTTCCCCATTAATATAAGCAAATGTTTCATATTGTTGAGCTAAAATCTCTCTGGTGTTGGCAATCACCTCTTCAGTTCCTCCAAACTGTTCTTTAAGACAGTACCAAAGTTCTTTGGCACTTTCACAATGTAAAAGGCCAGAGTATATTTCATTTGGGAGAGCCATTGCCAACATAGAGAATGCTTTTGCATCTAGCTCAAGTTTTAGGAAATCCTCATCTGTATAGTCTTTGGGTTCCTTTGGAATCCCTTCTTTAATTTCAAGATTTATATTTACTGGTTTGTGAGGACCATATATCACAGATCTCCAACAACCTGTGTTGGTTTGTGACAAGGTATGTGCCATTCTCTTTTATCATATGTTGTACTCATTTCTCACAAGCATGGCAGGTTTGGTGGCAGAACCAGTATTATGTGGATCCATTTTTAAAGAGTATAGATTTGTCAGATGACTCTTTTAAGTGATGGATATTGATAAAAAGTGAACTTTTGATCTTTTTATTGAATATCAATAAGAGCTTTGTGTCTGATTCTCAATTTGTCAGATTGATATGTGATCAGATAAACCAATGCTCTGATACCAATTGTTGGATCAGTTTGCTCTTTTTGCTAAGTAAGAACTTGCTATCTTGACACTTAAGTGTTTAGCAAGTCCTTGTAAATCAGATTATAAGCACAGCGGAATGTTATAAGTTAAAGCAACACTTTTTACACTAAGGCAGAGTTATAACTCCCCCTTGATGTTTGAAACTAATAAATGACAAAGTATTTATTATGAATCTAAGTTGTAAATGAGAATTAGATACTTAGAGAGATTCACAATAAATACAGAAATGGAATAGAACAATGAGAGTGTTTGAAGGATTTTTCTATTAAAATCAATGTCTAAAATAGAAGGTTGAAGCCTCCTATTTATAGACGTTTACATGCATGTATCTTGCTCAAAAAGCAAGTACAGAAACAACAGAAACAAGTTGCACAAGTTGCAACATTGAAAGAAACAAATACAGCTAAAAAGTAATAAAAAACAATCCCGAAATTAATTGAAACAGATTTTCTCAAATCCCTAAATTATAGCACTTATGGGTATCATAGTTCTCGGACGAATTGTTCTCGAATTAACTTTTTTTTTCGAAAGATTGTTCTCATACAGGTTTCCAGATTCAAGTTCTAGAACCAACAGTTCTCGGTTTTCTGTTTTCGAAAACCTAAAATTCGAAAACCTAAACCTAAATCCAAGAACTATTACTATATTCGAGAACCTTATTGATTCTGCAAACCATTACTAAATACGAAAACTCTTAGGAATTTGAGAACTAACATGTTAACCGAGAACCTAACTAATTTCCGAGAACCTAACGCCACCCGAGAACTAGTAACTTTTCCGAGAGCTAGGAACAAGGTCGAGAACTAACGATTTTTTTTTTCGAGAACCTCCTTGGTGTTTCCGGGAACTAACTGTTTTCCGAGAACTCATAATTTTTCCGGAAACCTCATTTTCCCGAAAACATGAACCTACTAATTCGGAACCCTTAATTAGTTTATTAGTTTTGTAAAACCTTACTTAATATGTTTTCAAAACCTAAATCAATAAACTCATTGCTTTACTTTGATGACACTAAAAAGGTCCCACTTCTGCCCAAAGGTTAACCTAGTTATCTAAGTCTAACTAAGCATAATGAATTAGTTTTGCCTAATTAATGTGAATGTCTCACTTCTGTCCAAAGATGATGTGTTACATTCATATCCTGCAAAACTAAATTGTGCCTAATAAATTAAGTGTTCCACTTCTGCCCAAAGGTGATGTGCTACACTTAATTGCACATCATGCTTAAATGATTTCACTTCTGCCCAAAGGTGATGTGCTATTATTTAAGTAGAACTTTTAATTAATCTATTATATTAGGTGTTTATAATAGATGTTATCACAGCTTCCTTAAAATTGATGGTCCTTATTTCCACCAACCTTAGTCTTATTTACCCCATATGTCACTCTAACTCCTTCTCTTATCTATGTATCTTATTCTTCTCGAACTAAATCCACTGCAGCTCCCAATATGGGAATTGAAACTCTGACTGGTGCTAACTATGCTTCATGGAAGGACTCTCTCATGCCAGTTCTAGGCATGTTAGATTTTGACTATGCCATAAGAGAGACTGCCCCTCCTGAACTCACTGACGAAAGTACTGCTGCTCAAAAGGCTGTACATGAGAAGTGGGAGAGGTGTAACAGAATGTCTCTCATGCTCATGAAGAATTCCATAAGTCCTGTTATCAGGGGAGCAATCCCAGATTCCCTAATTGCTAAGGATTTTCTGGCTTCTGTGGAGGAACAATTTAAAGGAACGTCCAAGGCGCATGCCAGCACTCTCATTCTGAAAATGGTGACTACGAAGTATGATGGGATTAGCGGTATTCGTGAGCACATCATGATGATGAACGACATGGCCCGTAAGCTGAAGGGATTAGACATGGAGATCAGTGACGGTTTCCTAGTGCACTTTATCATGACTTCTCTTCCTGCATCTTATGAAGCTTTCAAAGTCAACTATAATACTCAGAAGGATAAATGGACGATGAGTGAGTTGATTGCTATGTGTGTCCAAGAGGAAGAGCGTCTGAAGCTGGAGAAACCGGATGTTGCTTACCTGATGACCGGTGATTCAAAGAAAAGGAAGGGTAATTTCAACAAAAGGGAAGTTTCTAAGGTCCCTAAGCATAATACAAGTGCATCCTCCAGCTCTAAGAACTCCAATGGGAAGCCTCACTGCAAGTTCTGTCGCAAGACAGGACATAAGCAGAAAGACTGCCCAGAATTTAAGGAGTGGCTGGCTAAGAAAGGTAATGATCTTTTCATGATACTTGAGTCCTATAATTTAAATGTTCCAACTAACACATGGTGGTTTGATTCTGGTTCTATGGTTCATGTAACCAACTCACTACAGGGATTCCTTACAATCCGGAAGCTGGAAAGAAACCAAAGAACGCTTAGACTGGGAAATGGAAAAGAATTAGTCGTCGAGGCCGTGGGAACCTTACAATTAATTATGAAAACTGGTTTATGTATTAAACTTTATGATACCTTATATATTCCCGAGATTACTCGGAATCTTGTATCAGGACCAAAGTTAGACATAGACGGTTATGATGTTTCTCATGGTCATGGCAAACTTACTATTTCTTTTAATTCTCAAGTGTTTGGTCATGGTTTTCTGGATGGTGGTCTCTATAAATTAGAACTAGATGATGAATTTTCCAAATCTTTGTTGTCATATAATCTTGATGACACACTAACAAAGAGAAAACGAAAGAGAGACTTAGAAACTTCATCCATGTTGTGGCATCAACGTTTAGGCCACATCTCGAGAGAACGTTTAACTCGACTAATAAAGGATGAAGTTTTGCCACCTCTCGATTTCAATGACTTTGGAACATGTGTCAAATGCCTTAAAGGTAAAATGACATCGGCGAATAAGAAAGGTGCCACTAGGAGCTCTAATTTATTAGAACTCATTTACACTGACATTAGTGGCCCTTACCCCATCGCTGGAATCACAGGACATACTTCATTTATCACGTTTATTGATGATTATTCCCGTTATATGTACTTGTATCTAATTAAGGAAAAGTCTGAATCACTTGCAACCTTTAAAGAATATAAAGCTGTTGTTGAAAAACAACTTAATCAGCAAATAAAAGTTGTGAGATCAGACAGAGGAGGTGAATATTATGGCAGACATACTGATGTGGGTCAGGCTCCTGGTCCATTTTATGAGTTTTGTAAGGACCAGGGGATTGTGAACCAGTACACCATGCCCGGTACTCCTCAGCAGAACGGTGTAGCTGAGAGAAGAAATAGGACCCTAATGGACATGGTACGCAGTATGTTAGCCAACACAGGTTTACCTCTATTCCTCTGGACCGAGGCCTTAAAAGCAGCTGTTCATATACTCAATAGAGTTCCTTCAAAGTCTGTCCCTAAAACTCCTTATGAACTTTGGACAGGAAGGAAACCGAGTCTAAAATATATGAAAGTATGGGGCTGCATTGCCGAAGCTAAACTTTATAATCCTTTTCTAAGGAAACTTGACCCTAAAACAGTTAGCTGTTTCTTTATCGGTTATCCCGAGAACTCAAAGGGTTATCGTTTCTATTGTCCTTCCCATACCACTCGTATTGTAGAAACCAAACGTGCTGCGTTCCCGGAGGATTTTAAGGTCAGTGGGAGGAATGAAGATCCTTATGAAGATCTCCAAGAAGTACAAGAGGCGAGGGGGAGAGACTCGTCGCTTACATTAACTCCGATTACTCCTCTTGCACCCAACACTGCACAACCTCCATCTCACTCAGAATTCACAGCTACTCCTAACGTACCTGAGAATGAAGGCACCTCAAACGCCCAGTACCAAAACGATGTTGAACCCGGAAATCAACTCAGGAGGTCATCTAGGTCCAAAAGGCCTACTAACTTTGATGATTATGAAACCTACCTGACTGAAGCTGACTTGGAAGCCGGAAAGCTAGTTGATCCTACCTCTTATCATGAAGCCATTAGCAGTGATCAATCTTCTGAATGGAATAAAGCTATGATTGATGAGCTTGAATCCATGAAGAAAAATGACGTTTGGGATTTGGTTGAATTACCCAACGGTGTCAAACCCGTAGGATGTAAATGGGTGTTCAAAACTAAACTGGATCTGAATGGGAACGTTGAACGCTATAAAGCAAGATTGGTTGCAAAGGGCTACACTCAGGAAGAGGGAATCGATTATCAAGAAACCTTTTCACCTGTTTCTCGAAAAGATTCCTTAAGGATCGTCATGGCATTAGTAGCTCATTTTGATCTAGAGTTACATCAGATGGATGTCAAAACCGCTTTCCTAAATGGCGACCTGAATGAAGACGTGTTCATGAAACAACCTGATGGCTTTAAACCTGAAGGTCAAGAATATCTAGTCTGTAAGCTGAAGAAATCAATATACGGGCTAAAGCAAGCATCAAGACAATGGTACCTAAAGTTTGATGAAGTCATGAAGAAACAGGATTTCCTTAAAAATCAAGTGGATCAATGCACCTACCTCAAGATGAGTGGGAGCAACTTTACTATACTTGTCCTTTACGTAGATGACATTCTTTTGGCAAGTAATAGTTTAGACATGTTGCATGAGTCGAAGCGCTTACTCTCGCATAATTTCGACATGAAGGATCTCGGAGAGGCTTCTTACGTTATAGGCATCGAAATACACCGAGATAGACACAATGGGATCTTAGGTCTATCCCAAAGGGCCTACATTGAGCGTGTCCTTAACCGTTATAACATGCAGAATTGCTCCCCTCTGTAGCTCCAATAGTTAAGGGAGATGTTTTTGGTTCGTTTCAATGTCCAAAAACAGAGGCTGAAAAGGAGCAAATGAGAATGATACCTTATGCATCAGTAGTCGGGAGCCTTATGTATGCTCAAGTCTGTACTCGCCCAGATATCGCTTACATTGCTGGAATGCTAGGCCGTTATCAAACTAATCCTGGCCTAGATCACTGGAAAGCATCTAAGAAAGTACTTCGATATCTGAAAGGGACAAAAGACTACAAATTGACCTATAGAAGGAGTGACAGTTTGGAAGTGGTTGGTTATTCTGATTCTGATTTTGCCAAGTGCAAAGATGACAAGAAATCCACTTCGGGGTATATCTTTATGTTAGCTGGTGGACCTATCTCATGGAAGAGTCATAAACAACAGTTGACCACAACATCCACAATGATGGCAGAATACATTGCTGTATATAACGCTACCTGTCATGGAATGTTGCTTAGA
Organism: Ambrosia x helenae; assembly: GCA_030844895.1. Classification (NCBI taxonomy): domain Eukaryota; kingdom Viridiplantae; phylum Streptophyta; class Magnoliopsida; order Asterales; family Asteraceae; genus Ambrosia; species Ambrosia x helenae. The sequence goes on from CM061234.1 coordinate 8,698,773, forward strand.
AACCTTATTACTGGACTCAAAATTGTTAATTCCATATCTAGACCATTGAAGTTGTACTGTGATAACTCAGGTGCCGTTAGTTTCTCGAACAGTAACAGTTCGACTGGCGCTGGATTATATCTCGATACAAAGTATTTGTTCGTACGTGAACGAGTTGAGGAAAATAACCTTTGTATTGAGTATATAAGTACTAAGAATATGCTTGCGGATCCGATGACTAAAGGTCTCCCACCTAAAGTATTCGAAGAACTTGTTTCGAAGATGGGCTTTACTAAAGACCTTATTTAAGAGCATATTGTACTTACTTACGTTTATTAATTAATGAAAATTTCCTCACTTACTTGATTTTGTTTGTCTCTAAATATATGTAATGCTAGCCTTACTGCATATAGACACTAATTATACAAATCAATCGTTAAGGGCTTAATTGTCGTGATCCTAATGTTAAGTTTTAAATTTGAGGTGTAGTATGATTAATGGGGGTCCTGAGTTGAATAACTGACCCAACGACTGTATTTCTCTGCTACATTTTTGGGTTTAGAACTAAAATGAGTATTAACTCCTGATCAGGCTTATCTAATGCTCATAATAAATGATTACTCGGCCAAGTGGGAGAATGTAAGAATATATTTATATATTCTATTATGTGGCCCTTATAATCATTTATCTAATAAATGATCAATGACCTAAATACCCCTATTGGTTTAACTGGTCTTTATGTGATGGACGTAATTACCCTTACTTAACCATAAAATAGGGTTTCCCCTTGGGTGTATAAATAGAGGGAACTAGGAGAGATAAGAGGCTAATGAACACCTTTACCAACACACACAAAACCATCCTCCTCTCCTCTCTATATAATTGAGATCTCTGATCTCCTTAAGCCATCCTAACTGTACACCCTAAACGGGAACCCGATCAGCGTAATCATCCTGTCATAGCATCGTCTTCCCTATCATCCTTTACTGGACTAACGGGTATGTTTGATTTATTATTATGTTTATTTATCATGTTTATAGAATTGATCAACAGTTACAAACACATTAAATTCACTAATAAACCAATCTTTCAACTGTAGTTTGAACAAAATAATTAGACTGAATTATAAATGAAAAATAAAATATATATTTTCCAATTAAATAACAATCCTCATCAAATTTTTAAACCTACAAAACTCCATTCAATTTTGCTATATATATATATATATATATATATATATTTTTTTCCCGAACAACAAAAGCCCATACATCCGGGATCACCATAGCAAATGGATCACCCTTTTGGTGACCCGACCCACCCACCCTGAACGAAACCTACAACTGGAGATAGGAGTGTTCAACGAATCGAATAACGAATTTTCGAATTATTCGAATCGAATTTTTCAAATTTGTATTATTTCTACCTGAATTTGTATTCGATTCGTATTCACTTAAAATTCAGTTTATTCGATTCGAATAAGAAACTCGAATTCGAATAAATTCGATTTAGTTCAAATTCACCATAAATAATAAATTGTTTTACTTTTAGTTTTAAAACTAATACAAACTCATTATTTTTAACATATAAAATACAAATCTACATACTTGATAAACAACAATATGTCAAATACGGGAATAGTAAAGATAGTAGAGAGTATAGTTTGTTAGAGTTTTGTGATGTATAAGATAAATCTATATATATCTATACTTTCCATAATAGGAAAAGCGTGAGTGATGTCAGCAAGGCTGATGTGTCAAGCATTTAGATATAAGAAAGCTGATGTGGCACCCATTGAGAAGGCTTCCGTAATGCAAAAGATGACGTCATAACATCGGATTAAAATATTCAAGAAAAATCACGAGCCACTCATTTAAAGCAATTAAATAATGCCACTTGCAAAATGTGGGCCAACCATTAAGTAAGTTTAGGATCTATTGTTTACATACTCAACAACATCTGTTTAGTATAACGAGTCAAAATCGACAGTTGTTTATAGAGAAGGAAACCATACAACTTTTAATTTTGAGCTCCAAATTCAAAATTTGAATTACTCTGCCCTCACTCAATTACTCTCATCTATATAAATGGACAGAGAAAGCAAAATTCATTAGAACAGCTAAAAGTTCCGCTCTCTCCCAATTCTTTTTTAATATATATGAAAACATAATCGTCTTCAAATTGATGATTATAAACAATAAAAGTTTGATCCTATTATTTATTTAATTAAATTAATAATTTACATGTTATGTGTTTGATACTAATTTCTGGTTTATGGTTATTTTCAGGTTCCTAACTTTCAAGTTTCTATCAGAAAAGTGTTGTGTTTTTTTTAAAATCTTTTGGACCTTAATAAATTTAAATCTTATGTGTTTGTTCTTAATGTTTTCTTTATTTTTATTTTCATTTTCAGGTACCAAGGTTCAAGTTTCTATCAAGAAAGTCTTTGTGCTTTTCTTCAAATCTGTTGGTTTTTTATTACTCTCTTCAAATCTTTTGCTTTCTGTATTATTATTTATTTAATATTTAATTTTATTAATTATACATGTTTTGTGTTTGATCTTGATGTTTTTGTTTATGGTTATTTTCAGGCTTATATGATTCAGTTTTATATCAAGAAAGTTTTGTGCTTTTCTTAAAAGCTTTTGGTTTTCTGTTATTCTCTTTAGTTTAATAAATTTACAAGTTCTGCCTTTGATGCTATTTTTTTTTGTTTATGTTTATTTTCAGGTTCATAAGCTTCAATTTTCTATCAGAAAAGTGTTGTGTTTTTTTAAAATCTTTTGGAATTTTAATAAATTTATATGTTATTTGTTCGATCATAATGTTTTGTTTATTTTTATTTTCAGGTACGTAAGATTCAAGTTTCTATGAACAAAGTTTTGTGTTTTTCTTCAAATATATTGGTTTTTTATTACTGTCTTCAAAACTTTTGGTTTCTGTATTATTATTTATTTAATATTTAACTTAATTAATTATACATGTTGCAAGTGTTTGATCTTCATGTTTTTGTTTCTGGTTATTTTCAGGTTGATATGATTCAGTTTTGTATCAAGAAAGTGTTGTGCTTTTCTTCAAAGCTTCAAGTTTCTATCAGAAAAGTGTTTTGTTTTTTGTTTTTTAAATCTTTTGGAGTTTTAATTAATTTACATGTTATATGTTTGATCCTTATGTTTTGTTTATTTTTATTTTCAGGTACGTAAGATTCAAGTTTCTATTTTGAAGAAATCATAAAATAGTTTTTTTAATATTTTTTATCAACATATGTTATAGTATTGTTTGATGTTCTGTCCTTTTTTCATCTGCCGTATTATCTGTTACCAATAGATATTGTAGCAAAAATGTTTTATGACAGCAGTGATTTCAAAGTATTTTGTAACATTTGTTTGTTACATTTAATTAGCATTCAAAAATTATTTTAAGATAACATAAGTTTAAAATTTAGGAGAGTGTTGTAATGAGTTATATTGTAACATCTGTTGTGAACAGTTGGAATACAGAATCTATAATATCTGTCCTTGCAAAGTTGGTTTAATTTTCACACGTTTTAATATCTGTTATCGTACATCTGTTGTAGAATATAAAGTTAGCAGAATTTATAGCAACAGACCATGTTGAAAACAGTCTGTTGTAAATTTCAAACTGTTTGATGAGAAAAGACCTTTGAAGCTATTAACAGTTGTAATAACAATGCAGGCCTTTTGACATTGGTTTTTGAAACAGACTTTGGAGTTTTATAGATCTTTGTGCTTTTCTTCAAATCTGTTGGTTTTTTATTACCCTCTTCAAATCTTTTGCTTTCTGTATTATTATTTATTTAATATTTAATTTTATTAATTATACATGTTTTGTGTTTGATCTTGATGTTTTTGTTTATGGTTATTTTCAGGTTTATATGATTCAGTTTTGTATCAAGAAAGTTTTGTGCTTTTCTTCAAAGCTTTTAGTTTTCCGTTATTCTCTTTAGTTTAATAAATTTACATGTTATGCCTTTGATGCTATTTTTTTTGTTTATGTTTATTTTCAGGTTCATAAGCTTCAATTTTCTATCAGAAAAGTGTTTTGTTTTTTAAAAATCGTTTGGAATTTTAATAAATTTATATGTTATTTGTTCGATCATAATGTTTTGTTTATTTTTATTTTCAGGTACGTAAGATTCAAGTTTCTATGAACAAAGTTTTGTGTTTTTCTTCAAATCAGTTGGTTTTTTATTACTCTCTTCAAATCTTTTGGTTTCTGTATTATTATTTATTTAATATTTAACTTAATTAATTATACATGTTGCAAGTGTTTGATATTCATGTTTTTGTTTCTGGTTATTTTCAGGTTGATATGATTCAGTTTTGTATCAAGAAAGTGTTGTGCTGTTCTTCAAAGCTTCAAGTTTCTATCAGAAAAGTGTTTTGTTTTTTTAAATCTTTTGGAGTTTTAATTAATTTACATGTTATGTGTTTGATCCTTATGTTTTGTTTATTTTTATTTTCAGGCACGTAAAATTCAAGTTTCTATTTGAAGAAATCACGAAATAGTTTTTTAAATATTTTTTTATCAACATATGTTATAGTATTGTTTGATGTTCTGTCCTTTTTTCATCTGCCGTATTATCTGTTACCAATAGATATTGTAGCAAAAATGTTGTATGATAGCAGTGATTTCAAAGTATTTTGTAACATTTGTTTGTTATATTTAATTAGCATTCAAAAATTATTTTAAGATAGCATAAGTTTAAAATTTAGGAGAGTGTTGTAATGAGTTATATTGTAACATTTGTTGTGAACAGTTGGAATACATAATCTATAACATCTGTCCTTGCAAAGTTTGTTTAATTTTCACATGTTTTAATATCTGTTAACGTACATCTGTTGTAGAATATAAAGTTAGCAGAATTTATAGCAACAGACCATGTTAAAAACAGTCTGTTGTAAATTTCAAACTGTTTGATAAGAAAAGACCTTTGAAGCTATTAACAGTTGTAATAACAATGCAGGCTTTTTGACATTGGTTTTTGAAACAGACTTTGGAGTTTTATAGATCTTTTTACAGGGTATTGCATAACACATTTTGTAATTAGGAAGTTTTTACAATATATTTTAATGATAAGATCATATTGAATTCGGTTTATGAATTCAGCAGATGTATGTTTGTTCACATTTTATACTTGTATTTTTAGAAAAATATAGATCAACAAACAAATTGTCACAATAAAAAAGATTATTGATTTTACCTATGTCTTAAGCAAAAAAGGCTTATCATACTATCATTAACCAAAAGTTGTCCATTAAATCATAGCATTAAATTACAACCATTGTTAATTAAAGTCAAAAGATAAAAAAAAACATAGAAACCAACATAAACTTAAAATTCTAATTCACTAACCATTCCCCAATAAAAAGATTAAACCATAAAGTCTGTCTCATCCTCTGTTTCAACCGTCATGTCCGCTACCTCCGTCTCATCATCATCTTCAGCTGAGTCTGCATCATGTGGTTCTTCGTCTTCATTTGCTTGGGCGTCTCTTCCTTCCCACAGCTCTACTTGAGCCTTCACTATCTTCTCGAGATTGACACCAAACTCTGCTGCAGTTGGGTTCAACAGTGGTTTTTTGGATAATTTTTTTAGAAAATCCACATCATCTGATAAAACAGATGTTTTGAGGTGTGAAGTATTCTGTGTGGCCATTATCAAACTTAATCTTGAGTTCAAAGTTATCTGATAGAAACTCCCAAGAAATCACATCACGAAGTTCACAATTTTTGAACATTCTCTTAAGTTTTCTAACTAGCCTTCATGATTTTTCGTTTTCCCAACTCGTATGGGTACCAATTTTCAACATTTTTTTTTCAGAATTTGTTTACTACAGTCGGCAATTATTCCTTCCGGGGATCTAACCCAAACCTATGGATCTAACCCAAAAACCTAGTTCCAACTAACTCTGTCCTTCTCTTTATATTTCATCTTTCGAATTATTAATTTTCGCTCTTTACTAACAATACACATGGTTGGTCCGAGGTGCAGAATCCTAAAGTTGAAGTTTTATCAACTATGACCATAGGTGAGGCGGATTATGTGTTAAAGATTCAGGGAATATGAAATTACATAGTAGTGGAGAGGTGAAGAAGTACGTGTCGAACCAGAGACGAATAGGTCCCTCAGGGTTCTCATTTTCTTTCGGAGCAAGTCCCTGAAAAGGTGAATGAGCTTGTGCTCAGCTTTCTTAATCACCACAAGCATCTTGTAGCAATTTAACTTGTTTCCATTAGTGTGAAAACACGAAAAGTAAACTCGCGCTTTTAGTTTACCGATCGTATTGTAATGTTCCTGTTTGATGTGTGTTTAGCTCATTTCAATGAGCGAAAATGAGATGAATGCACTCAACTTTTAGTTTACTAATTATGTTGTAATGTTCCTGTTTGATGTGGGTTTAAAACAATCTTCGTCTCAATTTGGTTCTCCAACAAGTCAACAATAATTACAAGGCAACAAAACAAACAATCTCGCTGCAACGCGCAGGCATTCCCACTAGTACCGTATTTATTTAATAGCATCATCATATTACATAACAAATATATTTTTTATATTAATTTTTTTTATAATCAAGATATTTGTACTGAGCGAAATTACCTAGACCACAAAGTCCAAAACCTATGACATTTAGGCCTGAACAAATTGGTTTGTCACCTAGGCCCACAGTTTGGCCCAAAAGTATCCTTAGGCTATATCCATAGCCCAAAATTACTAGTATTTAAACCACATTCTCAAAAACTGAAATGAACCACCAATTTGTAATTGGGTTGGGAACCTATATATCCTTTGAAACTAGTTAAGACCGAACCGAACATGTCAAAAATCTGAAAGTTCTTTTGAACCGAACCGATCCTTTTCTACTCAGAAACCGATTTGGCAAAAACTAGTTTTGATTTTTTGTTGAACAAAACCGGAACAAGTCAGAGAAAAAATCGGGTTTCTAAACCTCTAGTTTGGATATGTAGGGGAGCTCAAATAACTAAAAACATAATGTCTTTAATTTAATCTTAATTTCCTAAAGTAATTACACAAATAACCAACAACAAATTGTTGTGTTCATGGACATCAACTTCGAATACGCCTATTGCCCCTTTTTCTTGCCCGCCAGTTTCTGGGCTAAAACTAGAAGAATAAAGATCGCAACTCGCTGCATCAACTTAAACACTCAAATTTCGGGATCCATGATCTATCATGCCTGGTCTTGACTCTGTGACGTGTTTGATAAAATGCCTCAGATAGACCAGTTTCATGTACTTTTCTTATTGATAAGAGGGAGCCTTCTTGAGAGTTTTAAGCTTTTTTGTGCAGATTTTAATGTTGAGTTGGAAACAACGTACAATTGGGATTGACTTGGGTGAGTTAACCTATTAACACATCTTAACTACAAAGGATACGAAGGAACCAGGAGGTAACACGTGTCTTTAGAGCCAAGGGTAATTTCGTCCGGATAAACCAGATTATAACACATGTTATGGTTATAATTACGTATGTTATAGATCATAATGGCGCACATTATAAACCCACGTATTTTTTTAAGTACACATGCAATTTAAAGAGAATTCAATACTTGTTTTTATGGTGCATTGTTCTTTTAAAAAAATTATGTATAAAAAAATTATAAACGTTTAAAAAATTAGGGTGGAGTTTGAAAAAAAATCAACAATTGTCCTTTGATGTTGGCTCTTGGATCATCTCATCCCTTGATCTTCTAATCTAAGTGTCCAAAATCCTACCTACACTTTGTAGGTTAAGGACCCTTTTTATTTTAAACTTTCACGGGTTGATTTAACAATTAACATGTTATTACATGCTTTATTGATTTCTTTTAGGCAAGTGGATGGTGATGCCTAGTTTCTTTTACTTTTACTTTTCATTATAACATGTCTATTCACTTTCATGGTGGCTGATTTTCATTTGCAATGAATTGTTGGTGTTCATTTTAGTCGAATCGATCGATTGGACAACTTATCATATCGTACTCTACTCCGAAACCAGTGGCAAGTAGGCCACTTTGATCACACACACAATCATGTGATTTGGGAATTATGTGTTTTTACAGGCAATTTGAGGATGGGATCAAATGGATCTTCATGATGTACCATATTGGTGGGGCTTATTGCTTGAAAGAAAGATAAAGTTATCTACATTCCATTATGTCAATGTTCTTTTTTGAATCAAATCAAATGGGATGCTTTATGTTTTGAGATCACTAAACAATTACAAATTAATTATATGATTTTGACCATTCTTGATGGTTGCTAAAGTACCACTACAAGAAAATGGTGACCAACTAGCGCTGACACGAATCTTGACGCGAAGAGATACTTTCGATTGGAATATACCATGGATGACCATCAGTGAGTAACGACGTAGTGTTAGGTGATTATTATTGAAAATTTTGTGAAAATGTGGTGTTTCGTCAACTTTGGAGACATACGAGTTACTTAAACATCAACTCGTATCTTTATTTTTCACAGAAAGTCCTACAAACTAGTTTTGGTAAATTAAACTCGGTAAACATGTCTAAAATAGGTGTCCCTATTCAAAAAATGATGACTTATAGCTTCATAAACATATCAAAATTTGATAAAAATGATATTCTGAATCTGTAAAAAACATTGAATAGTTTTGTAATCATATAATGAGGTTAATTTATGTATATTGTATAACACGATCAAAATAAGATAAATTAGTGTTTCACATCAACAAAAAGTCTATATGGCATCCACGTCAAGAAAAAAATATCATTTGCATAGCCTCCACATATGTAACGAGTGTGCTACTATCGAACATTATCGCTGATTTGATGTAAACGTGCCTTTTAAACAAGTTCATTGAATCTAATTTACCAAAATTGGATTGAGAGACTTTTCACAAAAAATGAACAAAAAATTATGCTGTTTTTTTTGTATTAACCCATTCCATGTATACTAATAAAAACATATAATGTGAATGAGACACTGATTCCGAAAGTTATGTGATTGAAATTAAATTGTTGTGAGAAATTAGATTGGAAATTATCTTACATATGTGGTATTATAATTAAGGAGTTAAGATAAATTATTGTGTTTACTAGCTCCAACACCTATGCACACGTTGAGGATGCAAAATTCAACCTTGGGCAAGCTCGCGACCAGGGGACAAACATGTAAAACCAAAACCCGCTGGCTCATGCAGCCGGATCATGTTTGACTCATTCGGCTCTGGTCTTGTTAGGGAGTTGAGCGCATGCATTGTCCTACTATCGTCGGTCTAATGAAGGTAGTACCCTGTAATTAAGGTCTGGATGAACCCATCATCGTTCATGCGAGTTGATGCTCTACGATGTTGTCATTAAAGCTACAAACGTAGCATTTCAAAGCAGCATCATCATCATCATCATACTCAGTTAATCCATCAATAGTAAAAGCTAAGGTAGGGTCTGAGGAGGGTAAGATGTAGACAGCCTTACCTCTACCCTGTGGGAATAGAGAGGCTGCTTCCAGTGAGACCCCGGCTCGATAGTGGTTTTGTATCAAGCCTTGGACATAAGGCACATAATGCTTAGCAATCGGGACAAACCCGATTGGTGCATGTACCCCCTTGTCTTTTGGCTATCAACGCCACCACATGATGCATGATTAACCGTCCGTCATTTGTAACGCTATTTTTCACGAAATTAGTAAAATAACGTTAAAATTAGTGCGACTTTACTTTTGCCCCCCGAGGACCACACATATATACATTATATACGGCTCAATAGCATTTCAAAGCACTTGATGTAATTAACATTTCGTTTACTAAATAATCTATCGATTTGTAATTGGATGACTATAAAACTGAGTTCTCTACTTAAACTCTACCAACAAGAATATATAGAATACACACTAGAAATTACAACTTACGACTTTATATACTAGTGTTTCGGTACTACCGTTCAGAGCCCCTATTTTGCTTTCGTGTACTAAAATTCTTTTCTTGTAATAAAACTTCTTTTATGTATTTTAAGGATGAGCATTCTTGTACTAAAATTCTTTTCTTTTAATAGTGTTTCGGTATTACCGTTAGCCCCTATTTGGTACCGGGTACTTGTACCGAACCTGTATTTTCGGTACCTGTATATTTATATAATTCTTTAGCGTGGAGAACCGAACAAATATTGTCTTAATATTAATACCGATAGTCTGATACCATATTCATTTTTTATAGTTTTTTCAATATGACTATAAAATCCATTAATCATAAGTTATATTAGTAACAAAACACTTATTCGGTAACGTTAGCCTTTCTGTTTCGAAATATACGGAATTCAAACTGCGTCTTGCGGCAACAAACAGGAAACTAGTTACGGTTTACCTATGGCTCTAGCTATTACTATTTTGGCTGTTTTCCCATCGATCGAGACATATATCTGCATACACGAAATATGTTATAAAAGAAATGTGTTTATCATGATCGAGACCTCAACAACTCTAATTTCTCCATGTTGATTTTTTTATAATATTTATTTATATACTCCGATAATGAAAAGTTGAAAACACTCTTCTCTATTGTATTTATATTATTATAAACACTCTTCTCCGATAATGAAAACATTATTATTGTAAATGAGTCGAGTCAAGCTAGGGTGGGTTTGAGCTCAAGCTCGAAATTGAACGAGACAGCTCGGCTCGAGCACAAGCGCGAAGTTAAACGAGCCAACGAGCCGAGCTGAACTAGGCTCGAGCTCAACTCGGTTAGAAAAATGAGTCGATCGTCTCAGGTCATTTCTAGAAATGTTTTTTAGCTACTTTTCTTGAGCAAGCTACTAATCAAGCTGCGAGTCGCGAGGTTTTTAAACAATCCTAAGCATAATCAACATTTAAAGGTAACAAGCTCTTGTGATGCTTTAAAAGCGCTACTAAGATGATCTAATAAATCCTAGTGAATGATATGTTATCATGCACTCTCTTTTCTTCAATCGTCATAGAAGAATATGCTTTCAAACTAAAGGTTAAAATAAGAATATTTTAACATTCACTCCAATCATTTAACTATTTAACACAATGACAATATATAAGACAAACGATGATCGATACACTCAAATAAAAAGTTTACCTACTGAAATTTCAACATACGAGTGACAAGCCTAGCAACCATCAAGTTCAGGGTCGGCTCAACCTTTATAGGAGTCTAAAGCAAACACTAAAATATGGGTTCTTTTGCACAACTAAAATAACACGTGAAGATAATAATAATTATAGGATTACAACTATTTGCATGATAAATACAATAAATAAAACTTGCAGACGATAAAAATATTGAGATGAAGATAAGTTAATCATGACTATAAAAAAATATCATATAAATAAAGTTTATTTTAAAATTTTGGGCCCTTATTGAATCGAGTCATAAACCCTTAGCTTCAAAATACTCTTCCTTAAACCGGCCCTGATCTAATTGTGTCCGTTCCAACCCAACTCTAACATCCATCTAATTCCATCGATTTTTTCGGGCACAACGAGTTCGATAGTGTATAGGATAATTAAAAACTTTACTCGATGCTAACATCTTAAAATATTGTTGTTGACATAAAGAAAAGAAAAGGCCATAAAGTAAGCCTTCCATCCTGTATTTCTGGAACAAGTAACTTTGACATGTACGTCATAGATATAAAGTGCTCCACTTACGAAAGTGCAATAAATACGTACGTATTACATAAGACCACTAGTTATGGGGCCTGGAAAGTGGGAGGGGAGAGCCTCACGCCACCATGACCATGTAAGATAAAAGAATACTGAATTGATTAATACTCCAGTTTGTCTTACAATATATAGAGATTATAAGAAACCCTAAAGGCCTAACCGAGCCCGTGGGCTCATACTAATAAACCCTAATAATAATATAGTCCAATACTCCCCCGCAGTCATAGCGGCAGAAAATCGGACGCTTAGACCGGAAAAACATAAAAACAAGAACAATAATAAATCCCAAAAAATACGGTTTTCAGTCTCGGTCTAAGAATTCTGCCAAATTCCATAATCTTCAACAATATGTAGTCCTGGTCGAGATTAGTGGTTGTGACTTGCAAAGGGTACTTATTCCACCTGCTTGGTTTTGTGCTTAATATTTCTTTTCTTTCCCGATGCCACTGTTATAATTTGAGGTGCTTGTATATTTGCTATTTAATTTCCTCCTACTTGCTTTACTTAGGTTGGTCACTCATGATGAATAACAGTTTAACTTCCAAATAAGCACTTCTTATGATGTTGGCTGAGTCAACACTAAGACTGCAATATAAAACCGATCAGAAGTGATATGCGCTTTGCTGCAACAAGACCATGGTCAATGAAGGAATCAAAGCGGTGGTGGTGATCTTTGAAAGAGAGGTAAGATCCGTAGATAGAAAGAAAGAGATCCGATCAAAGCGATCGACCGAGATTGGTGGCAGCGGACTGTGGCCCAGCGAGAGTTGCCGATCAGAAAAGAAAGAATGGTGATCTAGAACGAAAGAAAGAAAAAAAAAAGGTAGCAGAGAAGTTTGAAGAAATAAGCAAAGGAAAATTAACAAACAAGCATTCAAGGATCACGGGAAATTTGTAGCTAGAAATTGTTAATAAAAACTCACAAACATGCAGTCAATTATATCAAACGGTGGGAATTAAGAAGGTAAAGTAGATCAAGAAAACATAATAAAAAACCCGCTATACTCTCACATATAGTTTCTATACCAAGACGAATTTATTTTGAATGGTACTAAAGAAAAATGAACGGAAAATGCAAAATGCAAAACGAAGACGAATGGCAGCTGGACAGGGCGGCGGCAACGGTGCCGGCACGCCGCCCTGCCTAGGGTTTTTTTCAAGTGGTGACAGCTAGGGTTTGGTTATTTATGTGTGGCGCGGCGGAAACGATATAGAGCCTAGTGTGGCTCTGATACCATGTAAGATAATAGAATACTGAATTGATTAATACTCCAGTTTGTCTTACAATATATAGAGATTATAAGAAACCCTAAAAGCCTAACCGAGCCCGTGGACTCATACTAATAAACCCTAATAATAATATAGTCCAATAGACCACCCCATCCCCTCCAAGCAACTAAGCTTGCCCGCCTTTGATATTTTTTAAAATGGTGTATTTTGATTATTTGTTTTTTTTCCCTTACCCTCCATCATCACCCAGTCCTTTTTCCTATGTGGAGGGCAAAACTGGCTTTCACCTCATGACCACACGGTGTGGTATAAGGAGATCACAATATCTCATTACCTAATATATTTCTTTTTGTAGTCTTTTTTATTATTATTGTACACTTGATTCGGCTAATCTTCATTAAGAAATGATGTAAAGATTGTCGCGGTTACCATTTACCATGGTCAAGACCGGCTCAAGCTTTTCGATGACTCGAAGGGCGGAATAAAACATAGCCATTTTCTTCAAGACACACACACCAAAACTATATTATAATACATATAAGGAAACACAAATGAATTTTTTTTTTTTTTTTTTAAGAGTGTAAGTAACACAACGTCTAAAACATTTTTTTTTATCGGCGAACAACTGTGTGGCAACCACCCTTGCGGGGCGCCGTGCCCAAGAATCGACTACTCGACCTAGTGGCGGATCTAGACTAAAACTTTAGGGGTAACATTTAGTAGTGTTTAGGAGTAGCATAATACGAAAAACGTCAAAAATACGCAAATTTTCCACTACGCCGAAGGGGTAGCGGGCGCGACCCCTCCTCCTATGCTAAGTCCGTCACTGACTCGACCTCCAGAAGCCCCCGCCTTCTCCCGATGAGTGGAAACCCGAGTCCCACCCGCCCAAAGGCACGACAGTGTTATAGAACTCGGTAAAACCTCGCCACCCGTCAGATTCGAACTGGCGCCACCCGTATTCGATCTTCACCCGGACCCCAAACCATAAATGATGGAAGTGAGGATTGAACAACATAATGTTGACTTTTAAACCAACTAACGTCATGGTTTTTAACAGCAAAAACTTTTTCATACGTTAATATTTTTTTATAAAAAAAAATACATTTTAGAAGCACGTGTTTTATTACTTAAATTTGAGAAAGCTAGTGTTATAGTTTTCTAATTAAAAAAAATTAACATGTTATGTGATTATCAGTGTTTGTGTTTCTCATTGCATCGCATGGGCACTCCTCTAGCAAGTGTGTGTGTGTGTGATTTTTTATATTTTATATACAAAAATCTATTATATTTTTTTTTTGAAAAGGAAAATTTCATAAAAAACGACAAGGTCTCTAATCAAGACCCGTCACACCAAAACATTTACAACATATACATAGGGTATTTAACCCAATCAATCCAATTCACATCCTTAAATCTAGAGCGATACTTTATCCAAAAGAAAGAACAAGCCTTCACACTAGCAACTATCTCCATTGCTCTAGGTGTCGAATTTTGGAAAACCTTTTTATTTCGTTCCTTCCATATCGTCCAACAAGTAATCATAATAATGCCTCTCAAAATTTTCTTTTCCCATTTTGAACTATACGCCACATTCTGCATCTTCAACAGCTCATCTAAGGACCCAGGCCACCAACCATATATTTTACACCAAGCCCAAATGTTATTCCACACTCCAAAAGAGAACCGGCAATGTATCATAAGGTGTGCACATGTCTCGTCCAACTCGTTACACAGCGGACACACGGGATCCGGAATAAAAACGCTCCTGTTCAAGAGAGCTACCCGAGTCGGGATGCGATGTAAAGCCATTCTCCAAGTGAAAATATTGACCTTTAAAGGAACCCAAGTCTCCCACTTCATGCATCGATCCACAGCAGTATACCGATCAGCCGTGAGCCATTTCTTTACTTCCGCCACTGAAAAAGATCCCTCTTTATTCGGAGACCAACGCCAACCATCTGCAGCTTCTTTGAATCGGACCTGAGAAATAACATATTTTGCATCTTGGAATTCAGAAATGGAAGCCACTGAATCTGTCCTCAACAGCCATGAGTCTGAAAAAACAACTTGGTTAGAATCTTGCCGAATCCTCTCCGACACTGCAGCGTTTTTAAAAGTTTCCTGCGCGAATAAGTTTGGCCACCGAAGCATTAAAGGTGTACTACCAAACCAAATGTCTTTCCAAAATCTTATATTAGTCCCATTCCCAACCTCGGCCTTGATACAATACTTAAACGCAACACCATTGACCACCAAACCATCCAACATACGCACTATGTTCTTCCAACATCCGGTATACATATTTTTTAAAGGAAGAAACGACCAACGACCTTTCCCCCCATGAATACTTTGAATGACTAATCTCCATAGACCGTCCTTACCACTTTTGAATCGGAAAGCCCATTTAGCTAGAAGAGCCGTGTTAACATCTACGATTCTGGAAACACCCAAACCTCCTTTCTTTTTTGGTCTAGTGACCTTATCCCAAGACACCCAATGAAGCGCTCTACCATCCCTACCCCCGGTCCACAAGAACTTTCGCATCATCTTCTCCATTTCCTCCACTACCGTTAACGGAACTTTATAAAGGGAAAGATAGTAAACCGGAAGGCTCGATAACACCGATTTAATTAACGTAAGCCGACCACCCATCGAAAGAAGTTTTGCTTTCCAAGAATTAAGTCTATTACGAATCGAATCAAGAACCGGCTCCCAATTAGAAACTCTATTCATATTTGCCCCTACCTTTATCCCGAGATAAACAAAAGGTAATTGACCAACTCTACAACCCAACACATTAGACATGCTATCAACCTCCATATCCCCCACCCCCAAACCATACAAAACCGATTTTTGAATATTAATTTTCATACCCGAACACAAATGGAAAACACGAAGGAGACGATTAGTATTTTCCACATTATTCTTACTCCATTTCCTAAGAATCAAAGCGTCGTCCGCGTATAACATATGAGACACCACCGGACCTCCATTGGCCACCCTAACACCTTCCAACAAGCCAATATTTACTGCTTTAACTATCATGCGATCCAAGGCCTCCATGACGAGAAGAAAAAGAAAAGGAGATAAAGGATCCCCCTGTCTTAAACCCTTTTGGCATTGAAACTCGTAAGTGGGAGAACCATTTACTAAAACCGCCGAACGAGCCGACATAAGAATACCTTTTACCCAATTGCACCATCTACTCGGGAACCCCATCTGTGACATAATTGAAAGCAAAAAACTCCAACTAACATTATCATAGGCCTTTTCGAAATCGATTTTTAAAAGAAAATTTTGTTGCTTATTTCTCTTTATCCACCCAACAGTTTCGTTTAAAACAAGAGGCCCATCCAAAATATACCTTTCCTTCAAAAAAGCCGATTGAGACTCCGAAATAACCGAACCAATAACCTTCTTCAATCTCCCAGCCAACACCTTGGAAATAACTTTACTGATCACTCCTATCATATTGATAGGTCTATAATCTTTTAGACCAACCGGAGTCTTAGATTTAGCGATTAAAGTAATAAAGGAGGTACTGCAAGCAGGACTAATCGAGCCAGAATGAAAGAACTCTTCAAAAATCTTCATGAAATCGTCTTTCAGATAACTCCAGAAATGCATAATAAATCTAAAGTTGAAGCCGTCAGGCCCTGGGGCCTTATCCGCACCGCAATCAAAAACCGCCTCTTTGATTTCTTCCTTAGAAAATGGTTTAGTCATCGCCTCAAAAAACTCCGCCAGGACCTGCTTTAAATTATCACATAATAAACAAGGTCTGTTAGAGCAATCCTCCTTAAACAAATTTCTATAAAATCTCAACACCTCCCTTTTAACGATAGGAGGTTTTGAGATCCAATCCCCATCCACTAATAACCCCGGGATAGAGTTCGCCGCCAACCTCCCTTTAATACATCGATGGAAAAATCCCGAGTTCTCATCTCCATTAACCGCCCAATTCACACGAGATTTCTGTTGCAAATCGCGAGTATTAATCAACATCATTTTCTCCACTTCTTTTTTACTTTCTTCCCAAACCCATATTTCCTCCTCTTCTAACTGACGATCCTCCATACATTTCTCAAGACTTGCAATCTCTTCTTTAATCATGCATAAATCCTCTTCTTCTTTCTTCCCAGTCATTTTCCACCATTTTTTAATAGCATTTCTAATCGCAATAAATTTCTTATGAAGCCGCATATCTGCCGGACCATTCTCCAAAGTAGAATCCAAAGCATCAACAACCACCTGTTCACACCCCTCCCTTTCTAACCACGAGTTAAACCATTTAAAAGGTTTTGGCCCGTAGTTATAGTCGGACACAGAAAGAAGCAAAGGGCAATGATCCGAAAATTCTCTAGGCAGCGTTCGAAGACACGCACCAGGCCACCTATTAAAAAAGCCTTGACAAACCAACACCCTATCAATCTTACTCATCTTGACATCATTCCCCGAACCTGTCATAAAAGTGTATCTATTCCCGTTCATCTTATATTCCTGCAGGTACGCTTCATCAATAAACAAATTAAAATCGTTAGCCGAAATAACCTTAAACTTAGAATTCTTTCGTTCCTCCTTCCACCTAACTGAATTAAAATCGCCCAAAAGAATCCATAACCCATCATCGTTTAAAATATGCCCTTTCAATCGATCCCACAATAATCTTTTATCTCTAATCTTTTGCGGAGCGTAAACATTAACAAAATTAACTACCATACCATCCTCCATTAACGTACCCGTAGTGATCAGAAAGTTTCTATCCTCCACAGATTTCCATTTCTTAAACTTTCTAGTATTCCACCCATTGACCAAACCCCCCGAACTCCCGGTGGCAGCAACCGTATCCGCTTCCCAACTACCAGAAGGCCAAATTTTACCAAAATCAAAATTATCACAATCCGATATCTTCGACTCTTGAATCGCTACAAACTCAACCCCATTTTTTCTAATAAGATTATTAACCCACGAAACTTTACCAACAGACCCAAACCCTCGAATGTTTAAAGAGAGACAATTCATGGCAAACCTGATTGTAAACCTGCACCCTGAATCGTGGTTGAGATAAGAGCGTCAAAACCGTCCAAATTAGCGCCCAATTTAACCCCCACCGTCTTGGTATGATTAATCTCTTCAACAATAACAGTCCCTTCTTCGGCATTCAAAACTGCATCCTGAGGTGTTTCATCCGCATACATCTCTTCCTCCTCGGAACTGTCAGAATAATCGTTCTCAGTGGAAGATATATTCTCCACATTATCTTCTAATAGTGCATCAAATGTGTTGGACACAGGAAGACTAGATGGACCTCTGGTTTTAATCACGTTGGAGTCCAAACCCATCAAAACAGGCCCAATATCAAATATATCATTATCACCAATTTTGGGCCCCTTCACGGGCCTTTCGTTGCTGCGAGAATACTCGCCCGGTTTTAAAGAGCCCACACCCCGTCTTAATTTTTTGTCTTTTTTCCTTTTTAAAACATTTCCATACCCATTGGTCCCTTCCTTCTGCCCAATGCCCTCATTAAAACCTTGAGTTGACTTTTCATATTTAGAATTTGGAAATTCCTCATTATTCCCAATCATTGATTCATCATTAATATCATTGACCAAAGGATCCGGAGAATTCATTGCAGCATTAACTTCTTCTACCGGAGCAAACTCCGGCTGTAACACCGGTGATACTCCGTCGTTGTGAACTTTATCATCGCCCAGATCATCGCAGTAATCATTGTTCACTTCTTCCAGTATGAAATCTTCCAACCAATCATTCGTTTCCTCCGCTAACCAAACCTTGATCGTTCTACCCATCCATCTAAGAAAAGCTTCATCATGGATACGTCTCCCATGTTTCACAAGTATCCCAAGAAACTGAAAGGATGCGTCTAAACCCGATCGTTCCACCCTTGCCGGTTTAACCACCTCGCCAAACAAACTTCCCACTTGATTAACAACATAATTATCCATAAGACTAAGAGGAATCCCATGAATTTTCACCCAAGCAATCCGTTCGAAGGAAACGTCTTCACCGTTCCATACCTTAGGATTAATAAAAACCTCCGGTCGGCCGACCAATTCGTCCTTAGCCATATCGGCATGATCATTAGATTTGAAAATCAACATGATCATCAAACCACCCAAGCACCGTATAACTCCTTCCTGTAATTTCATTTCCTTCAAAGTTGACTTAATTCTCTGCAAATCCTCCAAAGATTTCATACGTACAACAATTGACCTTCCATGCAATTCTTCAAGTGCTTCAGTTTTATCATCGACCACCACCAACTTACCATTCGATGCCCCTGAAAAAGCGTCTTTATATGACATAGTGTTATACATGCCATCCATCTTAGCAGACTTCTCCCCATTAAATCCCTTCCAATAACCTTGCTTTGGATCTTTCTGCTCCTTAGAAGAACGGTTTTGGTTAATCTCTCCTTCTTCCAAGACGAATCTCGCCACATTGAATTTTAACTTGTAGTCCCCCATCCGGACTGAGGACAATCTAGCTTCCACCTCTTTCCGATCTTTAACATCCATAAGAGAGACAAATCCGAATCGTTGACCGTTCTTATCCCTCTTACGTGCTATATAAATATCGAAAATCGTAACCATACCTCTGATAGCTTCTGCCACATCCGCCCCGCTACAACGATCCGGAAGATTGGATACGAAAAACTTGGTTAATCTTGCCTGAATATTGGCCGGAATATTTTTCCGGCTTGAAGTCGCCATCCCAGAGAGCCCACGAGAGAGAAGATTAGTAATTTTCGCAGCTTATTATTGTTGGTTTTGTGCTTTGAAGAATAATAAACACTGTAAAATGGGGGAGAACATATTTTTTTTAAGTTTATATTATGTGTAGGTAATGTTTCTACACAAAATTGACTTTGTGTAGTATAAATTAATTCTTATATGTGTTTAGTTTTCAATATAGATGTTCAACATTACCTTTCAACAATTTTCCTTACATTTTTAATTCTTTTAATAATGAAAAATGAATTATTTATCTTTTTACAATTCTCGCATTAAAACCTCTTTTAAAATGAATCTTTCTATATATATATATAGTATTAGGTTCCTGTACAAAACATATATATTGTGAGAAATGTGAGAACCAATCACATTGCATTCTATTTATAAACCTTGAAGGGCATCAAAGTAATTTGTATTGATTATGTTATTTTTAGTAGATAATGCTAATTAATATCATAATTAAAATAGGAGGATTCGTAGGGAATTATGGTTGTGATCGACATTATCTTCATCATTTATATACATTCAGCCTATCATTATTTTTCATTCACTGAATTGAATAAATAAAATCAGCGAGCATATTATAGTGTTTTATTCGAGATGGACAATTCAATTGTTGATCAAGTTGGTGGTATGTTTTTCTTATTTTTTTTTTTGCGTTTACAATTATGTTTTATTCACAGTATAAGATAACGTAAATATAACAAGATTTTCGTGAAACCATTTTTTGTAGTAGATTAGCATGTGTAAATTAATAATAATGTGTTTTATACAGTTCATCATGATATATACCAAAAAAAAAAATACGAGTAATGTCTATTTCGTTTGACATCTAAATCAAGGTGTTATATATTTTTTTCAATTAATGATATAATAAAAACCCATATATTCTTAGTGTTCTATAAACATTTTTTTCTTGTGTTAAGATATTTTTTATTTTTTCGTATATTAAGGATGTGTTTTTAATTTTTTTTTGTTCTAAATTTTTGTTTATATGCTATTAGGTATAAATTCATACTAATGTGTTTTACTTAAAATACGGCCCTTATTTTTTTTTACAAATCAGGATGTGTTATATCATGTCATTTAACGACACAACGGACATGTAGTGTTTTTTATAAACAATATGTATACATTTTTTAAGGTATTTGGTTCTTTTTAAATTTTTTTCTGTTCACACGGTTTTTTGTGTTTCTCCCCATTTTTTTGGTATGAATGTTATTATTTGTTTTTTGTAAAATATTTTGTTTACGATAGATTATGAATCTGATGTGTTTTTATCATACCTCTTTGTTTTTTATAAACTTATCACATTTTTTTTTGATTGTTTAATGTGTTTTATAATTTCTTATTTCAGACGGTCCAAGTTACGTTCCTGTTGGTATTGAACATGTATCCCCCAATTCTGGAAGGAAGACTTTTTCCCCAATCGTTGATGATTCTTTGAAGCCTGTCCTGGGGATGGAATTCGTTTCAGTTGAACAAGCTTACAATTTTTACAAGAATTACGCAAGTGCAGGCGGGTGGTGTATTAGGAAAAGTACAGAGACCAAGAATCATGATGTAACGTTGTCCAAATACTTTGTGTGCTCAAAAGAGGGTTTTAAGAAGATGAAGGCGTATGATAGTTTGAACGAGCAGTCGTCTAGTAGGGCGACTCGTAAAACACCTTCTATACGCATCGGTTGTGAAGCTAGCATCAGAATCAAGTTAAATGAAAATAAGTTGTATGAAGTGTATTACTTTAAGGAAGAGCACAACCACTCTTTTGTCGACGAAATGGACCGACACTTTCTCCCTTCGGCAAGAGCTTTGACATATGCACAAGAAGAAGCAATAACTGCTCTGGGCGCTCTCAATGTTGGACCTGTTAGAGCTTTTAACATAATGAGAACTTTGTGCGGTGGTTTTGACAAAGTTGGCGCAACAAAGAATGACTTTAAAAATTTTAAAAGGGACATGAATTTATACGTTGAAGAGTTTGACGCCGATATGTTGATCAAACGTTTAAAAAGGAAGAGTGAATATTTGCCAAACTTTTCATTTGAATTCATAACAACTGATGACGGTGTTTTACAGGGGTGTTTTTGGGCTGATGAACAATCAAAGCGGAACTATTACACGTTTGGTGATGTTGTATCGTTTGATGCTACTTACAAGCGAAACAAGTAAGTATTTTAACGTGATCATAAAATATCCCTTTTTTTGCATATTCTGTTATTGTGATGATTAAACTGTTTTGTTTTTTATGTATTTTTTAAAAAACTTGATTTTTTTTTGTAGGTATAACATGATGTTTGTGCCGTTTACTGCGATAGATAACCACAACAGAAACGTTACCCTTGGGGCTGCAATTTTGGGTAACGAAACCGCTGAGACATATAAGTGGCTTTTAACTGTGTTTAAAAGGGTGTTTGGTAGCGCACCGCCTGTTATTGTAACTGATCAAGACCCCGCAATGAGGAGGGCCATAGAAGATACATGGCCAGAAAGTAGGCATAGGCTTTGTATGTGGCACGTGATGGACAAACTTACTGGCAAGGTATCAATATTTTTACGTATTCAGTTTGTTTTTTTTATTCTATGATGGTATTTTATAACCCAAATAACAATTATCAGGTTGGACACGTTTTGTGTAACACCACTGATTTTAAGACAAGATTGTGTTTTATCGTATGGACTGATACACTCTCACCTGAAGAATTCGAGAAGGAATGGGCGATTATCATGAATGATTTTAACCTAACCGATCATGAGTGGTTGAATTCCATTTACCAGCTAAGGGAAATATGGATTCCAGCGTATTATCGTCATGAGAGAATGTCTGGACTAATGCGTACATCATCTCGATCTGAAAGCGAGAACCACTTTTTTGGCCAGTTTTGCAATCGCAAATGCACATTGGTTGAGTTTTTAGGACATTTTGATGCAGCTATCGAAGCTCAGAGGCATGAACATAGGAAAAATGATCACGACACTCGAAACACTTTTCCTGATATTTGGAGTGATTTCCCACTTGAAAGGCAAGCTGCTGAAGTGTACACAAGGACCATTTTTTTTGATGTTCAACTGGAAATAGATGCTGCGATCCATAGAACCCAAAGCTGCAAATTTGAAGAACTTGGTGATTTTATAAAGTTTTATGTTAAGGATTGGGATCAGCTACGCACTACATTTTACGAGGTACAGTTAGAATGTGTTTTATTTTTTCATTTTTTCGATATAATCCAGTGTTTTATATATTAATTTTATAATGCCCAAATATTACAGGTTATGCTTAGGAAGGAAGATATGACTGTTTATTGTAATTGCAACCGTTTCGAACAGTATGGTTTGCTATGCCGTCACATTTTTTGTATTCTTCGGATGGGTGACATTAGAGAATTCCCCAAGCAGTATATTCTACGTCGTTGGACGAAAGAAGCTGTTCCAAATAGCGATCCCAACGCCATTCTTAGATATGAGGGGCAAACTGATCAGAGTGTTGAGGTGTCACGGGTTGTTAGAGAGATTACATATGGAATTGAGGCCAACATAAACAAGTTGGTTTCTAATTTTGAAGCTCTGTGTTCGTTTAGAGATCACGTTAACCAGTTTGGCCCTAAAGCCGACGAAGCTGCCATGAATGTACCACGCAAGAGTCGTAGGGATAGGTTTGCTGAGCTCACAGGTAATTGTCAACCATCATCTATAACTGTTCGTGTTCCTGTTGGTACTAGGTTCAAAGGAATGGGCAAACCAAAGCGTATGAAGTCAAAGCGTGAACAAGCGATTAGTCAAGCCGGAACAAAAAGAAGACAATGTCAGAATTGCTTGGGTTACGGGCACAACATCCGTACATGCAAGGCTCAAAAGGCGGTTGCTAATGATGACGAATTTGGTTCAACATCAATCGAGGAGGAGGAGGAGGTTGAAAATCACGAGTCAAGCGACGAGGAGTAGGCTTTTGTTTTCGCGTGTTTTAAAACTTTTATTTTCTACGTCATTTTTACTTGGTTTTTTTTAACATTGTTATGTTCACAGTTTTGGTTTGGTTTGTTTTTTTACTCATTTTGGATTGTTTATGCGTGGTAATGATTTGAGACATCTTTTTGTGGTTTTTATTTTGCATTACCTAAGTATTTATTTTTTAATGTCACAAAATATTTTTATTCAAAACGACATCACAGTGTGTTATAGTAATTATATTATGATGTTTTTAATAGTTACCAATGTGTTTTATTTTATGTGTGATACCTTATAATGGTTTAGCAAGAATTATATGTTGATTTTCATGTGTTTATTGGATGTTCCAATACAAAGTTACAGGATCATGGAAAAACACTTTAAAAAATTGAAAAAACATAAGCATTAAGATCATATAATAACAGCATATTGTAAACCATCAGTAAAACACCATTATGACACCAGGAAAACACTACTGTTCATATCACCAAAACATAATAAAAGAGTTGTTAAACCATCATCAACATACTGTTCACATCAGCATAAAACTTATATTCAGACCAACAAAAACACGAAAGTGTATATTCGATAACTAGATACTGTTAAGACGCTCCGGTATTTTCTTGGCTGCATAACGATCTAGGCGATTTTTGTACCGTTCAGTCAACTTTTTATACCTGTCAACTCCAGCCTCTACCAACTGTTTTGATATGTTGATGTCACTCAGCAAGATCTTTGTGACATATTTACGCCTTAGCGCATCCAGTTCACGTGTCTGCTTCTCATTAGTCCCACTCTTAGGGTCTATTTCGTCCGACAAACCGCAACTCCACAGTGTCACGGGTGTCCCCTTATACGTCTCCATATGACGCATTACGAAGACTCCACAATCGATCACATTGTGCAAAGTCCTCCACGTGAACTTTACCCTTTCTGGCTGTGTTTTCCTTAGCTTTTCAGCTATAGAAGGCGAAACGTTCTCCATGTACGCCGCCAATGCATCACGCTGTTTACACAAATAACATATTCAGTTAATATTTTTTTTTATTTATTTTTTGACACGCTAATATAATAAGACACCATAGTTGTTGGATTTTAATTACCATTTTTTCAGGCCATCCTTTGTATCTGTCGCCGTAGTCCTGAATTGTTGCGCTGTTGTCGATTATCAGTATCTCAGATGTCATAAAGTTGAAAGACAGAAGGTAGTAGTGTTCTGAGCTGTTAATTGGAATCAATACATGTTGTATCCCCTTAATCGACTTGGACTCGGTAGTTTCCAACACTGATCGCATATTTTCATTGAAGTGTTCTATTCTTGTTTCTTCGGATGCATCGTAGTCATCCTTCCACTATCAAATTTCATAATCAATATATAGACAGCCTTAGGTGTTTGTTCATACACAACCTTAGGTGTTTTCATTATGTATTTTTTTATTAAAAACTTACCAACATAACGGGCGAACAAAACAGCCGTGGTAATGTTCCTTTGCGGCGGTACCTCTCTTCATAATTTAGAACGTTTGCCCATGCCATTATGACCCCTACATGTATTGTAATTCCCGGGCGCAACGACTCCAATGGCGCCCGCATAACTGTTGCGCCGGGGTTAGCAATGAACACCTCATCCCTAATCAAAGCAACGTGTATATTTTGTTAAATTAAAGACACACAACATTAATTACTATAAAATAAATACACACTAAAAAAATACATATACACATACCATTTGTTATCCCAAGCCGAGAACATGTAATCAGAAACATCATCTTCTGTTTTATCTACTTTGTCTCTCAAAGACACCACGCGTTTAACATACGGAGAACACAATGCTTCTGGCAACATTTTTTTGCGTGTTGGTCTTGGTGTTTTATCAGGAAGCTTCTTTCCTTCAACATTGCCTTTTTTAGCATCGGTAGTCCAGGATAGTGGTCTAACATCGAACATTTTCTCCTTTGCCTCTGGTGTCTTGTCCGTATTCCCACTCCTCATCAGTTCGTCAAGTTCTGCGATAAACGAGTCAGTCATACTACATGGTGTAAGCGGTAAAACAGAAATGTGCTTATCTGTTGTTTGTGGTGTTTTATCAGTCTGCCCCATGTCCTCACCAGCAAAACTTGACGAAGTTTTGGTCATCCCAACCAACTCAGCTAGGTGTTTCGTCTTTTGGTTGATCACATCGTTGGTGGGGTACTTCAACAACGATGTTTTTATTGTGTTTTCTATCTTTTCAACCATATTACGATACTCAACTACATGATCGTCCAGCAGCTTGATAGTAACCTACATTTTTAGTGTAATTCATGAGCATTTTTTTTTTGTGTATTTTTATACATATTTTATTTTTATTTATGCAATTGTACCTCAAGTTCTTCGTCAACTTTTGAATTCTCTTCCTTCGCACCTGGTACGTCGCCACATTCTGCACCATCTCTTTCTCCTCCCCCCTAAAACAACATATCACATATTTACAAATGTGTTATATATCAAGTTTACAATTTTTGTTCGTCATATAATATGTAATGCACTTTTTTTTTTACCTCGGTCTCGTCTTCCATCTGAGTGAAGTCCACATAGTCATGCACTATTGGTATCCAAAACTCCCCATCCGATGCGACGTACGGCTGTATAGCCTGAGAATCATTTTGTGAGAGAAAGTAGTCTGCGCAATGTTTAAAGGGCCCCAGGTGATCATCATCAGCCTCAACATAATCATCCAGTTTGTAAGAGCCTTCTAACCCTCCATCTGGAACTTCACTCTTGTCCCCATCGGTAACACCTTTATCGTGGTCACGGAAAACAGTCGAGCCCACAGTTGCATTTTCCACCAGTTTTTCATGTTTTTTAGCAGGCCCACATGACACATCAGCCTTTTCACGTACACTTTCAGGAGCAGCCTTATCACGAACCTCAGTGTGTTTAGCAACCTTCATAAAGCCTGTTTTTTTAGATGATTCTTTGCTAACTGACTTTTTTCGAGCGCTTTTTGATTTGTTACCTTCAACACTTTCCTTAACAAAAACAAACCGTTGAGGCTGAGTCAAACCTTCTTCTCTGGCGAGTTGTTGTTCAAACAAAGCCGTATCCAATTTCAGCCCGAGTTCATCCATGACGTCTGTGCTGAATTCGCCTATAAGATGTGTTTTAGCAGAAGCATGTTTCTTTTTTGCCATCTGGTCGTATGCCAACGCAGCCTGTGTTACAACAACGTAAACCATAAAAAAAAAAAAAACATAATTCAGCTATGATAGTGTATTAAATCAATTTATAAATAAACATATAATACAAAATATAATTACCGCAAGCAATGCAATTGGTCCATAAAATGGTTTATCCGCATCCCATTTTTTCTTGCTACGCTTGAGCATAGTTACCATGTAGCTACACCAGTTAAAATCCTTGATGTCCAATCCCTTTTCTATTGATGGAAGAAAAAACAAGTTCACAGTATTGTTCTGAGTTGTCTCACCAATGAAGGTGTTAAAGAAAATCAAAAAGTTGAGTATGAAGATTCTTCCACTCTCTCGTTGTTCCTCCATGTACGCTTTAAACTTAACTGGTAATGTCCGTGTGGCTCCCTCCTCAAACTGCCCCTTCCATTCCGCCACAACCGTATCACTTTTTCTCGGTCTCTTGTGTTCCTCGATCACACGTTCACCCATCGGTATACCAAAAATATCATGTACCAGTGTAGGTGTTATATGTATAAGATGATTGCCCGTGTTCAAAGTACTTGTGTCTGCATCATAGTTATTCACCAACCAAAAACCCAATTTAGTAGGGACTGAATCCATGTTAAAGTCCAGGAAACCACCAAACCCAATGTCGACTATCGCCTTTTTTTGCTTGCTATTCAACTTGCTAATCAGTTCACACACGTTGCTCATTTTACATCTCAGTTTTAGTTTTGCACCCGTATGTTCAAGATATGGTTTCACACTAGCACGCGCTGTTTTAGGATTTTTCTTGTCTGGTACAACATCCGGTGTTGTTTTATCCTTAACAGGTAGACGCGCGTCTTTGCTTTTGTTTAAGTGTGTTTGAGGCTTAGCTTGCTTCAGACTTGTTTCAACGCAAAGTTTTTTTGGTGGTGGAAGCGGGTCAACAAAATCATCGTCTGGATCGTAATTAGTACCTAAAACACCAGATATACATAACATTAGCCGTAGTTAACTTTTTTCATTCATTAGCCGTATTTTATAACTTATTTTTTTTTTACCTGAATCAATTATTGTATCCTCATCCGAGTCCTCTATAACCAATGCTTGGTCAATTGTATTTGACCACTTCCTAGAACCACCCTTTTTAGATATTCTACCGCTCCTTCTAACTGTTATTATGTAGTTTTATCAACAGACAAAAAGGTGTTTTATGTATTAAACACTATAATGATATACACCTTTTTTGTCTAACTGTTATTTATGTAGTGTTTTCTTACTAACAGGAATAAAAACACAAAAAACACTATAAAACCACCCTAAAACAGAATTAATAGAAGCATAATGGTGTTATTATGTAGTGTTTTCTTACCATAATTAAAAACACCACAGAATAAATAGAAGCTTAATGGTGTTATAGGGCTCAAAAAAAAAAAAAAAAACACAAAAACACTATAAAACCACCTTAAAACAGTCCTTTTCATTTACAAGAACACCACAAAACACACCAACTAAGATTTTTGTTTAAAACACCATACCCCTAATAATGTTTTACTATACAAAAACACCATAAAACACAGTAAA
This sequence comes from Ambrosia x helenae, assembly GCA_030844895.1. NCBI lineage: Eukaryota > Viridiplantae > Streptophyta > Magnoliopsida > Asterales > Asteraceae > Ambrosia > Ambrosia x helenae. The sequence goes on from CM061234.1 coordinate 8,727,114, forward strand.
AATAATTGCATATCTAAAAACACTATTTGTCACAGTCTGACTAATAAACAACAACACCACAAAACAGTCTTTTTCATTTATAAAACATCACAAACACACAAACTAACATTTTTTATTAATAACACCATACCCTAAAAATAAGTAATCTACAAAACATCATAAAATACTGTAAACCCTAAAAAGAATATAAAAAACACTATAGTCACATTCGGATTATTAAACAAAACACCACAAAACACTTCAACTAAGATTTTTTGTTTAAAAACACCATACCCCTAATAATGTTTTACTATACAAAACACCATAAAACACAGTAACATACAATTGCATATCTAAAAACACTATAGTCACAGTCTGACTAATAAACAAAACACCACAGAATTAATTAAAAAAAAAAAAACACTTCAACCACTGAAAAAACCCAACATAAAACACTTCATAACCGAGAATTAATTAAAAAAACACTTCAACCACTGAAAAAACCAACAAAACACAACGATTTTTAAAAAAAAACAAACATGCATTGTTCGGTTTAAACCCAAAAAAAAAAAAATAATAATAATAATAATATGAAAACAATAAATCAAGATCATAAAACATACCTAATCCAAACCTTGCTGGAAGAAACGGGATTGTTGCTTTTCTTTTGGGTGTTTTTTCTTTAACCATCTCATCATCAGTCTTCTTCATCCTTTTCCCTGAACCATCCATTTTTTCGGCTGATTATAAACAAAATAACACTCGACCAGATTAGATGAAGAATAAAAAAAAAAAACACACTCACGTTTGTAGATTATCCCAAATCGTCGGTGATTCTCCATAAATGAGCGATTATTTGCATAAATATCGAGGGTTGGTTTTTGGGAATATTGAGAGAGAATTTAGGAAAGTAAAACGGTTTCTAAAAAAACAACCAACCCGGAAGTTTAAATGACATTACAAAGTTACCATAATACCCTTCTGAATTATTTTTAGTTAATGATAATTAAACACTATTTACAAGATTGCCACTCATTACATATCAACCATTGATCAAGATGATCCAATGGCACAAAACACTTCTTACATTTCTCACAAAAACCACTATTTGTACATGAACTTGACCATATATATATATATATGTATGTATAGTTCATTTAATATTTGTGTTTAATGTTACTCTAAGAGCATTGAGGTAAATTTATATAGTTGATTAACTCATTACATTCCCTTAAATTAGCTAAACTAAATTAAATTAATATATTATTTTCAAACATAACGTATGATGTAGAATAAATTTCGATATGTATAGGATAAAGTGTAGGTTAAATTTTGATATGTGTAGGATACTTGTAGGATATATCTCTCTCACCATTCTTGTACTATATCTATGTAGGTATCATATTCATTATATTTGTTTATAATATTATAGTCTTAATTATGTTATTCATATGTAAAAACTAAAATCTCTATATACTATCCCCTCAAATATATATATATATATATATATATATATATATATATAGGAAAGTTAATTTAAGAACACATATATTTCGTGCGAACCGTAAAAAACGCCACTAAAACCATTCAAATTCAAATTTTCTTTTTACACTCATATTTATTATTATAAAACAATCTCAAAAACACAGTTTATGCATAAAAATTTAAACGTATATAAAAATAAATTGTTTTTTAAACATGTGTAAATTTTCTGTTTATACATGTATAAACTGTTTCAGTTATACATCTGTAAAAAGTTAATTCAAGAGTGTTTTTGCAAGAAAATATAAGTTATATGGAAAGAATATTCCCTTTTTACTGTTGTATTTTAGTTATAACTAGTAATTTTACCCGCGCGTTGCCGCGGGGCACGTTTTATACGTGATAAAGTTTTGGATAAAAACAGAATAAGATCATTAAACAGCATCTGTGACATCCGTCACCCTCGTCTTTCACCTAATTGACATTAATAGCCCTTCAAATATTTCCATGACAGTCCTTGTAAGTTGCGTCGTTTTTTTTTAAATTTAATTTTGAACAAACTAAAATTTTATCACTTATAATTATTACAGATCGGCATAAGTTTTAATCAAATGCGATGTGGAAACATATTCGTAAAAATATTGTATAAAAGAATCCAAGTTTTAAAAGTTTTAAAAGCTTCTAAGTTAAGTTTTGTTAACTTCTATAAAGGAAAATTAACCAAATTATATCAACTCACTAACCTCACTAACTTTAGGGGTCACTTTTGCCAAATTGCAAAACTTGTATTTCAATTCAGTCAAAACCCCCGCCCCTTTTCTGTTTCTTTTTTTCCGGTGACTTTGTGGCCGGATCCGGCCACTTTCCGGCCACCTCAAACCTTTTAATTATCGACAATAACTCGTCTTGAATGCGTATATACGTTTCTTCATCATACATCTTCGAAATTCCATCATTAAAATCGAGTTTTAATACATTAAACCTGAGATTTAATCGGGTTTTTATAAAAAAAACGGTCGGAAGTTTCTTTGTGGATTAACTCGACTTTAAGCGAACAACATTATAAAACGCTCGTGCCACACCATTTCTGCACCTTCACACAACAAAACCCACACAAAAACCAAGTGTAATCGAGTCCAGAAGCTGGGAAATCGATCTCTTTATGATCGAGTTTATCGTCTTCTTGTTCGACATTGATACGCGTTGTAAGTTCCAACTTTATGGTGCCGTTTTACTCTTTATATCATGCTCTACGAAAGCCCTTTATAACAGTTATGAATCGGCTCTGTATTTTGATTATTAGATTTAGGGCTAGGGTTAGGGTTTTGGCTTGAAGAATTGGGGAAGAAGATGAAATTAGCTTTTTATATAAATGTTTAATCTTTCAAATAAAATCACAAATAAGGTTGTGGAGTAGTGGTCACAGCATTGTGTTGCTGTTGATCAGACACAGGTTCGAATCCCCTTCTTGGCGGGTTTGATTATTTGTTTCTTTTTTTTGGGTTTGTTTATAAATAATATTTATATATAAATACCTTGATATCTTAAAATATTCATAATAAATCCATCTTTTGTCCAAAAATTATGAAAATTTAGGAGTAGCTTCTTGACACCTCATAGAATATTATCCCACTTTTAGTTTTTGGAAAATGTTTTATTTTTATATTTTTATGGAATTAAATGGTTTTAATCATATTTAATTGATTAAAAATTCGTTTTTAATGATTTTAACCTCAAATTTTTTGGGTAATTATTTCTTATCATCATGAACTGAAATAAAAATTATTGGTTCAGAAAACATTTATTTTTTTTAATTTCCTTATCTTTAATCATTTAAACATGATTTAATCTCATTAAATCAGTTTTAAATATAAATAATTTCATAAAAATTATGGGAAAATTATTTCAATCTGTTTACAGCAAAAAACATCCATTTTCAATAAAAATAGCATTATTGGATCATATCTTGTATTATTAGTATTATTTATCAATTACGACATAATTAAACGTTTATTTATTTATACTATTACAAAATCTATTTTATAAATACCTTTCTTATAAAATAGAAATATTTCTTATGTTGAAAGTCTTAATTATTATTTGTCGGATCATTGTCTAATACGTCATTATTTATTTCAATATTTATAATTATCGTATTTATTTACAATAATTAGTTAAAGTAATTAACTAAATTATTTTGTCTTAATTATTTAAACATATTTTTAACTAAATACACAATTGGTAATAGTTATATTATTTAGACCACATTTACAACCCTTCATATATTATTTTCAATATACAACTTTTACATTACTTTGACTAATAATAAATACACTAATTCCCCAAATCGACTTAGCAAACCCTAATGCCTTAGACCCTAGATACCTTAGACTTTTAGACATTTCCTTATTAGTACTCTCATACATTATAGGTTGGATTCTTCGGAATTCACATTACTTAGCTCACGACCGCTTAAGTTGGATCTTAATCGCTTTCGCAAACTGTGAGTATATCTTTCCCCTTTTTACTATTTTACTATTTTGGGGTGATTCATGTACCTATTAATCAAGTTTCTATTTCTTTTACTAAATGCAATTCTCATGTGTGTTTGCTTTATGTTAATTGGTGTGTCTATGACTTGTCAAAATCATTAACCGCTGGGTGGCCTAGCTTTTCAATGAATAGTACTATGGTATACCCCCTTGAGACTCTGTTGAGAGAATCTTGGTCATTGTCTTGTTAATTCATTATTCAGTTGGTTAGTCATGTGTTAGTCATTATTCTCAGGTTTGGTTTTGAACGGATATTACTTATTACATAATTGCAAATGGTACCGCACATGAATTGCTAAACACTTTTCTACTATATTTATTTAAACAGGGTATGCTCACCAATACAATTTTTGTATTGACCAAAATATTTTGTACATGTTTCAGGTTGTTTTGAGATGCATTCTTTAAGCTTTCGGATCTATATTTAGATTTTGATTTAATGTATTTCAATTTAGTTGGCAGTTAGAATCGTTGTATTTCATTTCAATGTAATAAATTATTTAATCAATGTATTCAAATTTGCACTTTAGTCCATGAGCTATTGAACAATCGTCAATACGTGACACCTCGATGTTTCCGCCATCGGTTGGGGTGTTACAACATCAGTTCTCGAGTGCTGCTGACAAAACTACCATTTTATTCCCTTTGTATACACGCTCAGGCATTGTACCTAATCCGATTGAACCAAGTGTTCAATAGCTCTTTGAGACCACCTAGTAGATAATATAGGCCGATAAGAAAATAAAAAAGCAAAGTTAAGATGATCTAAAATGTTTTTTCAATTTTTTGTCCAACTTGTTATAAATAATTGTATGAATCAAAGTTACACTTGGAAAAATAAAAAAAAATTAAAAAACTTTTGCAAACTTTGCCATATTTAACTCATTTGGAAAGATGAACATTACCAAATTGACACATCGAAACTTCGATTATCGTTAAGTGAAATAGATGCCAGACATCCAAGTAGCATAAAAGGATAAGCAAAAGAGGATAAACTAATCATCTACGATTGTAACACCCCAACCGATGGCGGAATCATCGGGGTGTCACGTAGTGACGATTGTTCAAAAGCTCATGGTACTAAAATGTAAATATTATTGAATAATCAAAATTGTCTTACATGGAAATGGAAATTACATTGTCGAAATGAAATGTAAATATTGAAATAACTGTATTGAAATAAAACACTAAATGTCTCTTGCTAAAGCACTAGATCAAACTGCACCTGAAACATGTACAAAAATAGGTTTGGTCAACATATGAAATGTTGGTGAGCATTCCTAGATTTGATATATATAGTAGGTTAAAAAGTTATACAATTCAAGTGCAAGCTACAGTGCAAATATGTAAACCATGTATCAAACAAATGAGCGAAATCAACTCTGTGACTGTATAATGTACTGTATGAACTGTAGTGTACTCAACCAATAAATGGATGATAACTTAACACTGGCCACGGATTCTCCGATGAAAAAGGGGGAGAATCAATCTAGGCGGGTTGTCAATCCAAATAGCGCTATCCAATGTTAAGGTCGGCTTGTACCATGTTAATGATTTCACTAAGTACAAATGTAATCCACATGTAATGTCTAAGCATAAAGCACGTTGTAAGCAATGCACATAGTACTAGAATTGTATTGTAAAAATGTAAACTTGTATTTGAAATTGTAATAGTGTACATGTAACACCCCAAAAATGTATAAACGCAAAAAGGGGTAGGAATACTCACAGTTCACGTAATAACTTGAAATTGGACTTGGACAACGAAATATGAATTGAGATTACTCCCAAATGATCAACCTAAAGTATTCGATAATGTGTAAGGGAAATAACTCTAAGATATATGTATTTCTAGGGCTTCGAATTGGGAATAGACGTTTATTTGATTAATAATAATTTGTTTATTAAATATGAGAAATTTAGTGAATAAATAAATAAAAGTCTCTTTGTAAAATTTTAAGTTGAATATAGTCACAACATAAGGTTTTAAGTATGAAAATAATTTTTATAAAATTATTTTCTTGAAAATAGAATATTTAATCTAATTATTTCAAATTGTCAAAATACGACTTTAATATCTAAAAATATTAAAATCAAAGAATTTCTGTCTTAAAAATTGTATTTCAGTTCTAGATAGTTAGAAATAATTTATATAAAATTTTGGTGCAAAAATATTAAAAATTGGATTTATTATGAATTATTTATGATTAAAACTAACAAAAATTGATTAAAAATATTAAATAAATGATTTTTCTGAAATAAAAATCATTTCAGAAAAGTTTATTGTTATGAAAACTTAGAATAATTTTTATGGAGATTAAATAGATCGTTTTGACATTTTTATAGATTTTTATAAATATAATAGCATAAAATTGATTTACTTATTATAAATATTAAATAAATAAATTTTAGAAAACTAAAAATTGTAGGTAAAACTTTAACATCAGATTTACCTAAAATAATTTTTGTGGAAATAATAAAAAGGGTTTTGGTATTTTAAAATGAATTTTAAATATATAAATGGATGTATATAAAAGTTAAGCTTTTATAAAAAAAAAGATGGTGCTTGTGGGATTTGAACCTGGGTTCAGACCCGGTTCATGTACTAGCACCCATGGTTTCCACCACTGGGCTACACGTCTCTGTTTGTATTTAAACAGAAAAACAAAGTTAAAAAGCCTAAGTCTCTAAGGTGTTCTTCCCCAATTATAACTAATCGAGCCCTAGTTTTTCAATTGATCAATCCACACAACATTAACCCAATTAACCATAGGGTTAATGTTGTGCATCGACCGAATAATGAAACCCACAAGAAAGATTTAACTTACAAATACGTTTGCTAACAGATTGCTTGGTCAAGGCTCGGGTCAAAAGATACGAATAAAATCCAAGAACAGCGGATTATTAAGGAGAATTGAGGATTGGGAAAAGTGTATGAGCGAATTGTGATAGTTTGTGAACATCCAATTTATAGGGAACGAGTCAGAATTGTTAATTAGGCAATGGTTGACCATGCTTTAATGTTTGACGCGTATAAGAACAAATTTGGTATGATTAAGCTTGTAATTGGACGGGTATTGATGATTGATAGGCCGGTAATCACGATACGATGGTCAACCATGATTAATTACACAATAATTTTGTTATTTGATTGGTCAACAGAGAAGAAAAAGAGAAAAAAATAAAAAATTAAAAAAATCTGCTGCTGTTGCGAAGAAGGAAGGGAAAAGGGAGAAGTTTTATGTGTGTATATATATAAAGAGGTGTGGAGATAAAACAGATGTGAGCCCTTGGCTCAGGTGGTTGTGGCGTGTGGTTGTTCGCTGGCCGGCTCGGGTTCGAACCCCGGCCCCAGCGTGTTTTTCTTTTCTTTTTTCTAAACAGACAAGGGAAGCAATTGGGATGGGCCAGACTTGCTTATTGGACTCAGATGGTGGGCCGGCCTGATGGGCCTACGTGTGGACTGGGCCGTGCAGCAGGATAGGTAAGAGAGGAAGGGGTGGGTGTTTGTGTGTGATGGGCTTAGAGGGATATTGGGTTTGAGTTTGTTTGATAAAAAGACTAATATACATATCCATATTAAAATCTGATTTTTTTTTTTTAATAAAATTATTATTATTATTATTATTAATATATATAATAAAAGAAAAGTGACGGATGTCACAGCATCCCCTACTTTTAGAAACTTCGTCCCGAAGTTATTAGAAACATAGGGTTATGGATGCTTGGGTAAAAATTAAGATAACTGTGGTCTGGAGAATTCGAATGATTTGGATATGAGGTTTGATTGGTGTGAGTTAAGGATTGGATTAGATTCGTCTCGAATAGCAAGGAGATAAAGATCTAGTAATTCACTAAGTTTCAAGTTTAGGAATCCTATGATGAATGTACGAGCTGATTGACTACAGAAAGACTAAATGAACTACCAAGTAAACAGATTTCGTTCCTGGTCCGACTTCCAGTCTCACTTTCAATGCATCATTAGTGCTTGTATACAGGGTGTACCGCAGCTAACCCACCACACCTTTGATACCTTGAAAACGTACTGGACGCCTTTCCAAAAACCCTAATAGAATTTCACACTACCCTAATGTACCTGTAAATTCATGATTACGTTCCGGACCGGAATCATCAATTTACCTTACATTAAAGTTTTGCGTCCTTCTATGACCCCACCGATTGTTGAGCAGGTTCGATAGCCTCCACCAGCCGTGGAGTAGGTTGTAGGGCCTCTCCCGACTGTTTGAAAGGGCATAGTGACCTCTACCAATCGTTGAGTATGTTTGATAGCCTCCACCAGTCGTGGAGCAGGTTGTAGGGCCTCTCCCGACTGTTGAAAAAGGCATGATGACCTCTATTAAGTGCAGCAATTATTATTCACATAGATTGCAAATTGATAGCATGTTTATGAAAGCAAGTTTGTAAGTACTACAACCATTAAGTGTAAGTGTTATCATGAATAATTAAATGTTTACGAGTATCATGAATAATTATATGTTCAATGCGTAGTCAAATTAAGGGAAAAATCTAGTTTCATGTAATAACCAATGATGTTTTCTTAGAAAAGCATCTGTAAGATCAAGTATCAAGTCCAAACGTTTCAAATAAATGTAAGGTAGAGTCTTGTATGATTGGAAATAAACGTAATCAATATAATAAATTTCCAATCTGTGTTAATACACAATAATACGCAAGGAAATTTCTAGATGTTGTATGCTAATGAGTGCGACAAATTTGGGTACAAAATGATAATAGGATCAAGAAAATGAGAACACGGGTATTGGATTCTCGAATCTTGGAAAATTTCATCCATGGCTTAACCAGTGGGATTAACGTCATCCTGATCATCTGCTTCGTTGATATCGATATTGAAAGCTTGTCCATGTGCCACCAGGTTTATATTGTTCAATTTGGGACATTGGGGTAGCAAGTGGTTAGGGTCTCTACAATGATAACATGCCCGACCGTTAGTAATCTGTAGTGGTCCCTGGGCAGCTGTTTGATGATTACTCTGTGTCCCAACCATTACTCGACAAGTGGTAACAAGGTGTCCAAACCTCCCACATCTAGTGCATTGACGGCATGGAAGATTTGCAGGGTGATGATATTTGCAGGTGTTGCATTGAGGATGGATTCCCGTGTAGGCTTTCTTGATAGGAGGCTGAGCCACCGGATCAACAACAGCATGGTTCTGATTATCGCCCATTCGTTTCTTAGAGTTCGAAGCAGTAGTGGCGACTTTTGCTAAAACAATCTTAGGTTGTTCGACAACATTGGTGGTTTTCTCAGTAGGTGTCTTGGTGCCCTTCCTAACCAAGTTTCCTTTCCTTACGTGTTTGTCTGTTAATGTGGCTGCAAGTTGGATGGCTTCTCCTACCGTAGCGGCTTTGCCTCCAGTGACAACGTCTTGAATCAGGTCAGGTAATCCCTCGATATATTTTTCGATTGCTCGAGAGACTGGGGTGACCATGTGTGGAACCAGTATGCTAAGTTCGTGATATCGAGTATTATACGCTAGATTCTCACCACTGTCTTGTTTCAACCCATAGAACTCTTCCTCTAGTTTCCTGATTTCGTTCCTAGGGCAGAATTTGGCGATCATGAGTTCCTTAACTTCAGCCCAGGATAATGATAAAGCAACATCCGTTCCTCGATTGCGTTTTTCGCCATTCCACCAGGTTAGCGCCTCCTTTTGAAGGACACTAGTAGCATAGCGAACGCGGAGTTCATCAGGACATTCACTGTTCACAAAGGTACTCTCCATGCTTTCAAACCATTGGAGGAGGCCAGTAGCACCCTCCTCACCAGTGAATTTTGTGGGGTTGCAGGAGTTAAAGTGTTTGAAAGTGCACCGAAATTGAGTCGTACTCCCTGTGTTGGCACTGTTACTATTCTGGGTTATCTCACTAACAAGGTTTGGGATCACTGCAGCAATTTGTTCGGCGACTAAAGATGCGAGGCGACGATCAGAACGTCGTCCAGAAGCACGAACAGGGCGTTGGCTGGCATCACGGAGCATGCGGCGAGCAGACATCTATGAGGTAGTCAATGAATAATCATGAGATTAGAAAATGTAAATGTATAACCGTACAGATGATTATGAAGATATGATCTTGTAAGCAATCATGATATGCAAGGTATTGTATATGAAACGGGAGGGTATTATTGGAAAAACTTGTACAAAATGCTGGGAGTGTCCTTGTCTAGCCGTAAAGCTCAACAACAACGTTGACTTTTCAAAGGAATTGAACCCAATGGTGATCAAAGAAGACATGCTTTAGCCTATAAGTGGACACTCACTCCAGGAATCCCCAGGTAAGCATAACAGGTCCGTAAATGGATTTATGCGCTATGCTTGCCTATGCCAGAAAACCCAGTGTACAGGCGTCCACCCTTCCAGATTGCACGTGTCCTTTTTCACACTCATTAAAGTTCAACAACTTTGAAGGAGCAAAAATAAGAGTAGGCATTATGCCTAAGAGTGTCTTCATGAAAGGTAATGCTCCCGTTCCATGATGATGTAAACTTTCCACTCTCTGTAGGGCACCATCTCTATGCACCATGATGAAAGATAAGAAGAATAGAGAGAGGGAAGAAGGGAAAGATAGAAGGAGGAAAGTAGGGAGAAATGAGGGGTAAGGTAATTCAGGAAATATTATGCATGCAAGTTAAAGTTCGGTTATAGTCTAGGCCATTTTATCTAATAACCTAATTCCCTATAACCATGGCTCTGATACCAATCTGTAACACCCCAACCGATGGCGGAATCATCGGGGTGTCACGTAGTGACGATTGTTCAAAAGCTCATGGTACTAAAATGTAAATATTATTGAATAATCAAAATTGTCTTACATGGAAATGGAAATTACATTGTCGAAATGAAATGTAAATATTGAAATAACTGTATTGAAATAAAACACTAAATGTCTCTTGCTAAAGCACTAGATCAAACTGCACCTGAAACATGTACAAAAATAGGTTTGGTCAACATATGAAATGTTGGTGAGCATTCCTAGATTTGATATATATAGTAGGTTAAAAAGTTATACAATTCAAGTGCAAGCTACAGTGCAAATATGTAAACCATGTATCAAACAAATGAGCGAAATCAACCCTGTGACTGTATAATGTACTGTATGAACTGTAGTGTACTCAACCAATAAATGGATGATAACTTAACACTGGCCACGGATTCTCCGATGAAAAAGGGGGAGAATCAATCTAGGCGGGTTGTCAATCCAAATAGCGCTATCCAATGTTAAGGTCGGCTTGTACCATGTTAATGATTTCACTAAGTACAAATGTAATCCACATGTAATGTCTAAGCATAAAGCACGTTGTAAGCAATGCACATAGTACTAGAATTGTATTGTAAAAATGTAAACTTGTATTTGAAATTGTAATAGTGTACATGTAACACCCCAAAAATGTATAAACGCAAAAAGGGGTAGGAATACTCACAGTTCACGTAATAACTTGAAATTGGACTTGGACAACGAAATATGAATTGAGATTACTCCCAAATGATCAACCTAAAGTATTCGATAATGTGTAAGGGAAATAACTCTAAGATATATGTATTTCTAGGGCTTCGAATTGGGAATAGACGTTTATTTGATTAATAATAATTTGTTTATTAAATATGAGAAATTTAGTGAATAAATAAATAAAAGTCTCTTTGTAAAATTTTAAGTTGAATATAGTCACAACATAAGGTTTTAAGTATGAAAATAATTTTTATAAAATTATTTTCTTGAAAATAGAATATTTAATCTAATTATTTCAAATTGTCAAAATACGACTTTAATATCTAAAAATATTAAAATCAAAGAATTTCTGTCTTAAAAATTGTATTTCAGTTCTAGATAGTTAGAAATAATTTATATAAAATTTTGGTGCAAAAATATTAAAAATTGGATTTATTATGAATTATTTATGATTAAAACTAACAAAAATTGATTAAAAATATTAAATAAATGATTTTTCTGAAATAAAAATCATTTCAGAAAAGTTTATTGTTATGAAAACTTAGAATAATTTTTGTGGAGATTAAATAGATCGTTTTGACATTTTTATAGATTTTTATAAATATAATAGCATAAAATTGATTTACTTATTATAAATATTAAATAAATAAATTTTAGAAAACTAAAAATTGTAGGTAAAACTTTAACATCAGATTTACCTAAAATAATTTTTGTGGAAATAATAAAAAGGGTTTTGGTATTTTAAAATGAATTTTAAATATATAAATGGATGTATATAAAAGTTAAGCTTTTACAAAAAAAAGATGGTGCTTGTGGGATTTGAACCTGGGTTCAGACCCGGTTCATGTACTAGCACCCATGGTTTCCACCACTGGGCTACACGTCTCTGTTTGTATTTAAACAGAAAAACAAAGTTAAAAAGCCTAAGTCTCTAAGGTGTTCTTCCCCAATTATAACTAATCGAGCCCTAGTTTTTCAATTGATCAATCCACACAACATTAACCCAATTAACCATAGGGTTAATGTTGTGCATCGACCGAATAATGAAACCCACAAGAAAGATTTAACTTACAAATACGTTTGCTAACAGATTGCTTGGTCAAGGCTCGGGTCAAAAGATACGAATAAAATCCAAGAACAGCGGATTATTAAGGAGAATTGAGGATTGGGAAAAGTGTATGAGCGAATTGTGATAGTTTGTGAACATCCAATTTATAGGGAACGAGTCAGAATTGTTAATTAGGCAATGGTTGACCATGCTTTAATGTTTGACGCGTATAAGAACAAATTTGGTATGATTAAGCTTGTAATTGGACGGGTATTGATGATTGATAGGCCGGTAATCACGATACGATGGTCAACCATGATTAATTACACAATAATTTTGTTATTTGATTGGTCAACAGAGAAGAAAAAGAGAAAAAAATAAAAAATTAAAAAAATCTGCTGCTGTTGCGAAGAAGGAAGGGAAAAGGGAGAAGTTTTATGTGTGTATATATATAAAGAGGTGTGGAGATAAAACAGATGTGAGCCCTTGGCTCAGGTGGTTGTGGCGTGTGGTTGTTCGCTGGCCGGCTCGGGTTCGAACCCCGGCCCCAGCGTGTTTTTCTTTTCTTTTTTCTAAACAGACAAGGGAAGCAATTGGGATGGGCCAGACTTGCTTATTGGACTCAGATGGTGGGCCGGCCTGATGGGCCTACGTGTGGACTGGGCCGTGCAGCAGGATAGGTAAGAGAGGAAGGGGTGGGTGTTTGTGTGTGATGGGCTTAGAGGGATATTGGGTTTGAGTTTGTTTGATAAAAAGACTAATATACATATCCATATTAAAATCTGATTTTTTTTTTAATAAAATTATTATTATTATTATTAATATATAAATAAAAGAAAAGTGACGGATGTCACAACGATCTACCAAGATAAACCGTAGCTCATGCCGTTGTGGTAGCACTGCCACTTTCGCTTGTTTGACAAAACCACCTTCACCGCCTGTTTCATAATGTTTAATAAAATACGAGTCATGAAATAAACAAAATTAAGTATAATAAATAAGATTTTCGAATAGTTATAGTTTTTTTTTTTTTCTCAAAAACATGTCCAACCATAGATTTGGTTGGTTCAACCGTTGACGCCACAACCGACCAGCCCAAATGATAGCACTTCAAGAGTACTCAATCAGACACTTAAGTATGCGACCTGCACGTATCAAAACACAGTGGTTGAATTAGTAGCAGCAACAAATCAATTCAACACTAAACTAAAGAATCTACATTTTGGGAAAAGATGGGATATAAGAGATTTGGGGTTTAAAAAGACGTTAGTCATAATGTGGGATACTGAACAGCCGCAGACCGTAATATTAAACCTTTGCTCATAAATGGGCTACCGAATGCATTAAACCTGACTCATTCAAGAGCAGGACAATCACAAGCGGCGTTTGAATATCCACAATGAAATTATTTGGAATGACTTGCATTAGGCATTTGTACAATTGTAATCAAATATTACACATAGGGACATAAAGGGAAGGATTTGACAAAAAGATACTTGTTTACCTTGTGACCTTTTGTATGTCATCTTAAAATTGACATCAAGTGACTATTTTAGCCATCTATCCTCCTTTATAATGTAGTATAGATGAGGTTTATATTAAAGAAATGGTTTTGATTGATATTTTTATTTGTTCTCATGATTCTCACCATATTAAGTGTTCCCTCCCCTATATATGTGGTAGACTAGTAGGCGGATCCTTTCCAAAGGCCCAAAATCGTGAAAAGGGTGAGAAGGAATGAGAATGGATGGTGTAAATTAGATGGGTGGAAAGAAAGGAACAGTCCATGTGGATTTTTTGATGGAAGAATATTCTGGTAAAGCTGTCTTTCTCTCTCTTATGGGTATGACACTTGCATTTCCCCTCACGATGTTTAAAGGTTAATAACATTTTTATACGACTCTTTTAAAAAAACACCAAATTAACGAGCATTTTATCATCTTTTTAATGAGTAACATTGTGTTATACAAAAAACGAAAAAAATGATGTTTTAAGTGAGTGTTTGCTTATCCAGAAAAAAAAACACGATGCACTGTGCAGTACAAAACACAAATCTACGGTAGAAAAAAACATAATGTGTCATTTCGTTTATCCATTGTGTTATTTTCATCTGTTCATTGTGATTTTTTGTCCCGTTCATTGTGTTTTCCAATTCTGATCGTTGTGTTTGTTTAGAAGATTATGTTTTTTTAATTGAATACGGAGTTTTTTTTTGTACTGTGCATTGTGTTTTTTCGGTCCAATGTGTTTTTTCCGATCTGCCATTTTGTTTTTTTTATCTCCATTGTGTTTTTTTGTTGCATATTCATATTTTTTAGTGTACCGTGCATTGTGTATTTTCTGCGGATTCTGCTTTTCTCTGAATATGGTGTTTTTTGTACTGTGCATTGTTTTTATTCTCTCAATTGTGTTTTTCCGAGCTGACAATTTGTGTTTTTTGTCCATTGTATTTTTAATCTGAATATAGAGTTTTTTTTGTACTGTGCATTGTGTTTTTTTGTTCAATGTGTTTTTTCCGAGCTGCCATTTTATGTTTTTTTATCTCCATTGTGTTTTTTTTGTTACGGATTTATATATTTTTTTAGTAAAGATCAAATACACATAGATTTAACTTCCTAAACATGGGAAGCGAAGGGGGATTTCTTTTTAGAATTTATTACCTATATTCCCCTATTTAAAACATTAATTACATATATAACCAAGCCAAAAATTAAATTACATATTTTTCACTCTTTTAACAAAAAGACAATTATACCTATTAAACATAAAACACCCAACTCCCCCACTCACCTTTCATAAAATAATTACAACCCTTCTCCTTCCTATACGTATGTTTAGCTTCTTCCTTCTTGATTTTGTTATGTTATAAGTAGATAAACATGTGATGATGGTGATTGTGTATAGTTAGGTTGATGGTGAATGGAAATATGGTGGTGGTGTTTAAACCTGTTAGAAATGATGTAGAGCCCTAAGCAACTAATGGAGATTGTTAGACAAATTAAAAACAAAAGTAAAAAAAGGCTTTAAAATCGGGATTTGAAAAAACACATGAAAAGAGAAAAAAGAAAACGTTAATATTTAAAAAAGAGTAAATTTGAGATTTTTATGATTGATTAAAAAATTGGGGTAAAATAGTCATTATCTAACCTATATTTAGTGAAATGAGTATATTTGATATTTATAGTTTTTAGGAAGGAGAAATATTTATTAAAGTTTTGATTTGGGTAAATATGTAATTTATGAAATTTACATAGAGACATATGTAATTGCCCTTTAAAAAAAATTCATATCTACTTAAACATGCTTTGTAGATAAATAATATAAAAAAAGTAAAAAAATTAGTGTAATTAGAGTAATTACAGTAGTTTACACTAGAGTAATTACTCAACAAAAGTAATTACGTAATTACTATACACATTTTTTTTAGATTTCAGTACTAAAATACATATTTAACAATATGAAAAAAAATTCAAAAAAATATACCCTCATTCACTTCTCACGTTAAGGGTTATTTGTAGGATAAGAAACATTTGTACAAGAACCTTTTTCTATATTTTTAGTGTACTATGCATTGTGTTTTTTCTGCAGATTGCATTTTTTCTCTGAATACGGTGTTTTTTTTGTACATTGTCTTTTTTCTGACAATTTGTCTTTTTTATGTCCATTGTGTTTTTTCTTGGCAAATTTGTATTTTCTTACTGCATAGTGCATTGTGTTTTTTTCTGCATGAACTAAACCACAAAAATGGTCATAATTTTTTTTAAATGTTAACTTAAGGGTATTTAAAAAATGAGGGGAAATATGCATGTGTCATGCATATAAGGGAGGAGAATGCTATATTTACTATACTACCCTTCTAGCCAATTAAAAGAAAAACTCACGTGTCGCCTATACATTGCTTCTCACTCATTCTATGATTTTCACCCTTTGCACCACTTGATATAGATACTAATGTGTTTATTCTGATCATGTGGCCTAGTGGTAAAAGGGTCGGTTCTCTCTTTAGGGGAGCCGGGTTCGATTCCCACGGGAGGCATGTGATGGATACCCCTTGTGGTGGGGTAGGTGGTTGGGAAGTGATGGAGAGACCCTTGACCCTTGTGGTCATGGGTTCGACTCCTGATCCCTCCAGGTTTTACTGGTTCACTACCGTCGTACTTTCGGGCGGGTTTGTGGGTCGGGTTTTCCCTGGAACAGGAGACGGGTGGGCCGAAGGGCTCTGTCCGTACGGACTAGAGGCCGTCTGGGGCCCCTTTCGGCCATTGGGGGCCACGTACAGAGTACCCGGCAATACTTTAGTTGATCGTTCAAAAAAAATATATATACTAATGTGTTTACATATAATTATAGATCACAAACCTCACCGTCAACACTTGAATTTTTTATGTTTTATAATTTTGGAGCTTAAAGGACACAGGGATCCAAAAGTCTCCCTTGAGCTGTCTATGGCGGTAAACTTTAGTAGCAGCCGCCAAACGAGTGACCACTACCATGGTTTATTTTATAGTGTTTATACATACACCTACAAAACAACATGGCAAACATCAACTAGTTGCAATGAATTAACATAATGAGAGTAGTAAATGAAACTTGAATGTAAGTAAAGGGTTGTTATAGTCATTTATCAAACTTAAAAGGACATCCGAGTTCTATTGAAATAGAAAAGACAAGACATTGTCTTTCTGTTCTACTTTTTTTCTTGCTCAGACTAGTGGGGAGTGGGGGCGGGAGAGGGGCGGGAAGGGGGGGAACACCGCCGCCATAGGGGCGGGACTAGTGGCGTGGGGCTGAGGGCGGGGAGGGGATCACTGGCGTGGGGGGGGGAGAGGAGGGACAGGTGGCAGTTGATGATTGGATGACCATTATTTGAATAGATTTAATTTATTAAAAAAAACCAACAATCTGTTTTATTAAAAAAAAAAAAAAAGAAATTTTAGAAATTAAAAAAAAAACACAACATTTAATTCATTTTGAAGGCCGTTTTTAAAAAAAAAATTAAATTAAATAAAAAAAATAAATAACAAACATTACATAATTAAATTACTTAATAACCATTACACACTAAAACAACCATTACATAATCCTAATAATTCCTAAATTACTTATTTAAACATAAATAACTCCTAAATTACTTATTTAAACATAAATAAATCCTAAATTAATTATTAATCCTAATTTTCTCCACTATGGAGAGTAGTTGTCCCAGGGGAAGTAGTACTCGGGTGAGACGGAACGTGAGCTGTCCCGTCCATCAGATCTCGCATCTGAGGGGAAGTAGTAGTACTCACTACGAGGGGTAGGTTGGCTATAGTAGTACTCCTCCTCCTCAATCTCCCTCAGGGCTTCCAAGTCCCCCTCAGTTGGGGAAGTCCCATGGTCTTGGGGGATGGGGATGGGGGTAGTTTGCTGTTGGGGGATGGGGATGGGGGTAGGTTGCTGTTGGGGGATGGGGGTGGGGGTGGGAGTAGTCTGGTGTTGGGGGAGTGAAGCAGCCCAGGGGGTAGGGGGCGACAACGTTAGTCGCTCCATTTGTTGCTGGGCCATGACATAATCCATAGCCCAGACCAATTCCTCATCCGTCCAGTCATCATCGGCAGGAGGATGAGGAGGAATGGTTGGTTGTGCAGCAGCAGCAACAGGAGGGGGAGGTAACCAATGTTGTGGAGGAGGAGGAGGAGGATAAATAGGAGGTTGTGGAGCAGTAGGAGGAGGAGATGAGGAGAATGGTAGTCTCCGGGGGCGGCCCCGTCCCCTGGGATACCGGCGAGAATACTGCCGGATATTAGACGGGCCAGCAGCTCCTGCTTGAAAACCGTCACCCATGTTATTCATTGCTTTAGGGAAGAGGAATAGGTGTGACTGAGAATTTGGTAAGGTGTTGTATTTATAGGGTTAGAAGGATGAAGCAGTGGGGGGGAAACTTTGAAATTCAGAGTTTCAAATTCAAAATTTCAAATTCAAACTTCTGGGTGGGAAAAATTAATGTTTGTACTGTGTGGAGCAGTGGTGGGAAAATTTGAAATTCAAAGTGTAAAATTAAATACTAATTAAAATTTTATTACTTTAATATTAATTATTTTTTTATTAACTTAATATTAATTATTTTTTTATTAATTTATTATATTTTCCGGTTTATATTATTATTATTATTATTATTGTTATTGTTATTATTATTATTTAATTTATAAAAAAAAGAAAAAAAAAAAAGAAAAAAGAAATGCCAAGTGTCACTTCCCCCCACCTCTTCCCCCCCCTTCCACTCCCCACAATTATTTTCCCCCCCACAAGGGCCCCACAAGTGCCACATGGCGCTTCCCCCCACCTCTTCCCCCCCACCACTCCTTATAGTCTCAAATAGGGTTGTAAACAAACCAAACGTTCGGTGAACAGTTTGTAAACCGTTCGGCGGGAAGTTCGTTTGTGTCCGTTTGTTTAATAAATGAACGAACACGAACAAAAACTTTCGTTCGATTAACTAAACAAACAAACACGAACAAATGTCTCATTCGTTCGATTGCGTTCGTGAACGTTCGGCAATGTATTTGTTTACGTTCGTTTGTTTATATCTGTTTGTGTATGCTTGTTTATGTTCGATCACTAGTTAAAACTTAAAAGTTATAGTCTTTCAGTTTCTTTCCTAACTTTTATTTCTCTCCTAAACTTTTTCACCCTTATACATTAAATATTTAAGTAATGTTTTGATCTTCTCGCATTAAAAAAACATCAATCTTTTTAGCTGTTGGTCTTACTATACTAATGAAAAATCTCAACCTTTTGTTATGATTCCTTAGTAGATAATTAAAGATGCTACTACTTTTGACTGCATAGTTATAATGCAAGTTTATGTATCATTGTGTAATTAATATTTGTTTTTATATGGTCACAAGAAATCGAAGAATGTGCAGAGTTTAGGAAAGTTGGATATTGACGAATCTAGACAATTTTTAGATAATTATGAACTATTGAATTGGGAATATCATGTAGTCATGCCTAAGTAATTTTAGATAATTATGTCTAAGTTAGTACAATTTGCCTTATCGTTTAGTGGATGTATTTTGTCTAACGGTTAATATTAACAATGTTTTTTTAGTTAGTTGCATATTAAATGTTTGTTTGTGTTCAAGACCCGTGTTCACGAACAGTTCACAAACAACTGAATTTCTTAACAAACAAACACAAACATAGAATTATGTTCGTTAGTGTGTTCGTGAACGGTTCGTTTGTCCAAGAAACCTTAACAAACAAACACGGACAAAGCCTTGTTCATGTTCGTTTGGTTCGTTTACAGCCTAGTCTCAAATGATGTTTTTTAATTGCAGATCCAATCAATCAACCGTCCATATTTTTTTTCAACTAATAAGACAATTCTCTACCTCCATGATTAATTTCTTTGTTTACTTATTCATCAATTTGAGTGACCATGGTTAGGGTGGAGGGTATGATGATCGGGTAGCATCTCGGGTATGAGCTACCCGATTGGCAACACCATATATCTCACCCTATTGGGTAGTTGTTTTGGGGTATTAATTTTCATGGGGATCAGTCAATTCGGGTAAGGGTGTGTGTAGGTGGGATCACTAGACCAATAAAACCAAGTCAAGAAGTTAGAGAACACTGAAATCGAGCACATAATTGATGCGTTAATTGAGTTAGTTGTAAAAAATCGCTCGGTACCCTTTATCTGAGTTTGTCACATGATCAAATATTTTATGGCCTTCCATACAGAGAGAGAATAGTAGGTATTGGGTGTAAAATTGTGAGACCCATGGTTTAGGGTACCTTAGGGTAGTGCCCCCACCCCCAAATCAATGAGTTTTAGAGTAGGTTAGGGTATAAGTGAATTGACAATGTAAGATTGATGGAAGCTATGATAGTTTTGGTGACCACTCCTCCGACACGAAGTGCATAAAAAACTCTTAACCAGAATAGGATCAAAAAAAAAAAAAAATACCCAAATCAGGTATAGCAAAAAACTAGATATTGAGGAAACGGTATGGATCCAACCCAATCCACATGGACTCATTTTTGTTGTAGAATAGCGCATTAAACTCGATTTTAAACACCATGTAAGGGACTAATAAAATAAAAAATTAGAAAACAAACCGTAGTTGTAGTTTCTATGTTATTTTTGTTGAGTTTTGCAATTTATAATAAAAACAAAAAATAATTAAACAAAAAATTGACTTTGTATATTATAAAAAAAATAAAAAATAAAAACTATTTTTTTATACCCGGTTCCATACCTTAGCCGCACCCATTTACTATCAGGTAGGGTTTTTCACTACAAGAACCTATTCCATACTCGGCCCGGTTTGTCGTTGACCATTCCCAAAACCTGTTTGACCATACCCGGAATCAGTTCTAAAAGACACCCGATGTTATGTACCTCTACGTGTGTAGTGTGGTTTTATAATTCCCGATCACAAGCTATTTTGTTCAGTTTATAATCATGGGTTATTGTTTCGTTCTTTTTAAATTCATAAGTGTACTCTCTCCAACCTATGACATCTAGGTTGTGAGAAGAGAAAACTTCATATGCACATTTTTCTATAATTATTGGGACACTAACAAAATATATGTTGATAAGTAACTGATACGGTTAAGCGCCTTTCTAAATAGACTTAGAGGGTGTTTGGGATTGAGTTTCAAAACAACTTATTGACTTATTGGTTTTTCCAAAAATCCAATAAGTCAATAAGCTGTTTGTGTAACCCAAAAGCACTTTCTGTTTTGACTTTTGGCTTTTGGCTTTTAATGGTGGAAAAACTGTTTTTGAAAAGTTAGAAATCCTGACTTTTGGCTTTTAGCTTTTGACTTTTGGAAAAAATTAGAAATTTACCACCCATAAACCAATATTCACAATAAGTTAAGCAAAACACTTAAAAAAAGACAATCTATTGACTTTTTGACGTTTCTTATTCTAAAAGCTAATCCAAACACTTTTTTTTAAAACTCCTTTTCAAAAAGTCATAAGCCAATAAGCACTTTTGATCAAAAACACTTTTATATTTCCAAACTCAATCCCAAACACCCTCTTAATCTTCAAACATATAGTGTGCCATAATTCCAACTATATTTTAGAGCATCTATACCGCAATCATCTATTGCTCAGTTGTCCGGACTTTGCCACTCCCAAAATAGAAAACTGACTCCAAAAGTGGCCCGCCTATCTCATAATTTGTTTTTAGGCGTCTTTCAACAAAAACACATCTCCTCATTCTGTATTCTCCATGCAAGTCCAATAATGACCAGATAAAATAGAAATAAGGGTAAATTACAACAATCGGCCATTATGGTTATGTCAAATTTCAGTGGTTGTTCTTTGCCTTTAAAATTGACGTGATATGTTCTTTATGTTTGCAAATGACATAACATGCAAGATTTATACAAACATAAAGGACGAATCCTATCAGGTAAATGACAACTATTGAAATTTGGTATAAACATAAATGACTATTTTTGTAATTTACCCTAGAAATAATTACTTAAAAGGAAACAAATTAAAAGGAGCTCGAGTGTGTTTATAATATGTGTAATGATTAAATACAAATGAGATTAACTTACTAAACATGAGAAGTGTAGGAAGAATTTTTTTCCTATCTATTTAAGCATGTTTTATAGATAAAAATATAAAAAAAATAATAGTTTTTTTTGGTATAGTTACTCTATTAGAGTAATTACAGTAATTACCGTAGAATTTGTCTAGTAATTACTCTACTTATACAGATTTCTTTTTTCTTTTTAAATATTTCATGGCTGAAATACATGTTTAACAAGATGAGGGAAAAAAAATCCCTCTTCACTTGTTACATTAATACATATTTATAGGATAAAACTTATTTGTAAAAGAACACTACTCTATATATAAATCCTTACGGACCATTGTATATGAATAAAGAGATACTCCAAATGATTACTAAAAATACAATAACCGAATGGAAGCCGACTCGACCCGTACAAAAGGAGTTGCGGTTTTGATCCGAACCCGTAAGATTCTTCTTTTTGCCTATCAAGGTAATGTATTAAAAGACTTTCAGAATAAGCAAGGAGCCTAATTGCATCAAGATGAGACTTTTTTAAGTTGTTACTGATCTCAACAAGGAACTAAAGTTATAGTGTTAATCAACCAATAAACCAAAGTTCATGTCAATTGTCAACCATTCAAATTATCATATCTGGCCACATGCTCCACAACCAAATAAAGTAAACCCTTAACTGCATTTCCTTTCTTTAAGCAAATCAAATATGTCTAAAGTGAAAAAGCAAACCATGACATAGGATTTAATCATCTTTGTCCCTCTTTTTATTATACTCCAATAATAAGTCTAAGTTTAAAACCTTGAACGCGTTGTAATTTTCAAATGCAATACCGATATACGTTAATTTTCAACCTAAAACACTAGTTGTAAAATGGGTTGATTGTACGAGTCAAGTCACATGTAAAACTATTGATTTTAGTATTGATACTACAAAAAATTGTTAAGTGAGTCGTATGCATTGAAACTGACTTGGGGTAATCTTCAACCCATTGACACGTTTTCTTGCTAGCTATTTTTTTAAAACATCCTTGTGGTAAAATAAAAATCAAGTCGTTTTCTTTTATGTGGCCTTAAGACTATATGCAATGTATATGTCTTTTTTGGCTTAAAAATGTTTATGTGACATCCTTCCTACAAACGCCCATTGCAGCAATCTGTTGGTGGGCACTTTTTAAGGATACATTTTATGTGAATAATGGCTACGGATGGGGTATGTGGCCAGGGTTAGATTTCATTTATTATTATTTTTTTTTTTTTAGTTTTCAATCTTACAGGTTTAAAACATTTATTTATACAACTTGAGAGATCAAAAAAAATGTTCTAAACATATCTAATATTTATATATATTCAACCTTTTGTTTTATAAAATAAACCCTAACAATAACCATATCTAGTATATCCACAAATAACAAACTTATTACCAGAGTTTGAGAATGATGAAACGTAGTCAAGCCTTACTTTTATTCTTGGGGATAGTGAGATTGTGTTCAGATAGACCCCCGGCTCCCAACAAATAAAACTAAATATATAAAAATAGAGAACTACTAATAACAAAAAAAATTATAAAATATAATAATAAAGGTTAAAACTTTTATAATGTTGGAAGTTGTCACACCCGGTCTGAGCGGAAACATGGGAGTGCAACGTCGAAAGGTTTTCAAGCAAAAGGTTTGAGCAACACATAAGAAATTGATAGTTTTGATACCAAACACATGAATTGTTTTACAAAACATGAAGCAAATTGTCTTAGCGGGTAGAACCCCATAAAAACACATAACTTTAATTGTTTAAGATAAGACCCACAAATGTTGGTACCACACAGTGAAAGCTCAAACCGGTTTCTCAAGTCCCAGCTATTTCTGTAATCAATTACCTGAAAAACATGCATAAAAGATTTGTCAACATAAAGTTGGTGAGTTCACATGTTTAAATGTACGCAAAGTGAAGTTAGTGAAATTCGTGTGTGACCAATCAAAGCTATCTAAGCCAATGATTACTATGTCGACATGAGTCCCATAACCAAACCTCTTGACTCTTGTGCATCGCGCATTGTACAATAAAGACAATGTAAAAATCGTAGAAAACTAGCACTCTTTTGTATGTGACAGGTTCGAGCAACTAACCAAAAGTGGGGTGCCAACCCAGTATATCTATTTAAGTGTTCCATGGCTAATTGTTTAGCTAATGGTTACAGTGTAATATATGTACGAGGGTTGTTGAGCTCATGAACCGTTTATCTCATGTTTCACATGGTAGTCATGATAGAATTCACTCTAAACGAATTGTAACTTGAAATATGTAGCATGTTCCCCCCCCCCCCCCAAAAAAAAAAAAGAAATAGTAAACAAGGGGGCCGTGAACTCACCTGATGAGTGATATTTGTGCAGTAGTCTAGCAAATGAAAAAGCTCGAATGACTAAAGTCTAAACGAAAGTGCCCTAAAATGCGAAGGACACCTTAAGTCTTTATACAATTATACTCGATTATTTACCATGCAAGTGGTTCACCCTATTTATATGTATTTGGACTATATGTACATAGTGTTATGGTACATACACGTGACGATTATTACGTATCATTGCTTGTCTTTTTGAAAAGATGTATGGTTTTAACTTGTAGATCTTGAAAACCCTCATTAGATCCGATCATTTATAGTTGTAATATTAACTAATCTTGTCATTTAAAGATCTTGTGTAAAAAAGAAAGTTAACATATGTTTTTGAAGTCTTATGTTAAAAGTGTAGTTAACACATGTTTGGTCCTTTTAACATATGTTCCTTATAAACCATGAGTTTGTATATGTTTATGTTTGAAGTTCGAAGAGTCGAATTTGTGTCTCATATACAACACTATACACACACGCATACTCATATGTATACGTACGCGAGTTATGTATGTGCATATATGTATGTTTACGTGCGTGTATATATATATCATATATTTAGGTATATGCATGAATATATATATATATATATGATATATAAGTTCAAGTTTTTGAGTGTTTTATCAATTATAACTCATTGTACTAGTGTATTAGCATGTTTTAGGGTGCCGGGTGAACATGTTTCGACTAAGAATAATAGAATTGAAAGGAGTATAGATTAGTGTCGACATATACCATAATAATGAGCCAAAGAACAAAAAAATGGTCGAGTCCTAGTCGATTTCTTCCAAAGCTCGGTTTTTCTTCGTTTTAAGCTCCATGATCTACCTACAATCAAAATAACCGTAGTCATCTAATTCCAAACAATAACATGATCAAATGTGGATATAATACGCGTTTTATCATCATAAAGGGTTGTTCCTTGAACCACCCGTCAGAGTGTATGTTGTGA
The DNA here is from genome assembly GCA_030844895.1 of Ambrosia x helenae. Lineage (NCBI taxonomy): Eukaryota > Viridiplantae > Streptophyta > Magnoliopsida > Asterales > Asteraceae > Ambrosia > Ambrosia x helenae. The sequence continues at coordinate 8,752,536 of CM061234.1, forward strand.
GTGTTAGAGGAATTGGGAGTTGTGGTGTTATTCAAATGGGGTTCTTAGTCCTCTTATAACAGCAGAGAGAGAGAGAGAGAGAGAGAGAGAGGGGGGTGTAAGAAGGTTGTTTAATTTCGGAATGTCAAATACCATGGGTTTTGATTGTGGAAAAGCAAGTTGCCTAACATATATAATAATTTGACCTAGAGACTAGCTTGTGCATGCTTCCATTGGACTCTTCTTGGCCGATTTTCCGGAAGGCAAAAATGAGGATTTTGGAAGGTAAAATATGGATAAGAAGATGGTGTAGGGTGGCTATGGTTTCGAGATGTGTATGTTGTTTGTTAGTGTTTATTGTATGTATGCACACACATACACATGGATCGCATGAGTGTGTATATATTGTATATTGAATCAAATTCCAATCACACACATACATATATGCATCGTACGTGTGTGTAGGTATATACATTAGCTCCATTTTAATTACACACACATATATCGCATATATGTAAGTATGTATGTTGGTTTTGTTGGTTTGTGCATTGTATTTGTAAACATATACATTGATTATTATGAACCCACATATGTATGTATATAAGCCATATGTGTGTTGTATGTACTATGAAAGGTCCACATCACACACTCATGTATGTATGCGATTGTATATAAATGTATATATACATGTTTTTGTTTACATGATTCAATCACATATACACATATATAAATCGTGAATGTGTATATATATATGTTATAGAGTGTTGTTTTATTCTATCATCTATGTGACACCCGGCATGTTCGGCTTAAACATAATAGTAACATCTAAGTCTACCTTAGCGAGAAACGTTTATAAACAAACTTAACTGGGTTAGTTGAGTCGGGTCAATTAGGATTGTCCAGGGTTCAATGATCTGGAGGATCATTGGGAGTCGTTTTGGGAATACATTAGTACCGGGTTCCGTTGTTGGTGACATTACATGAACTAATTAAGTATATGTGTAGATTATGGGTCGTGTGGTGGATTGTATACTTATACTTGCTTAAACGATGTACAAATGATTATACGTGCCTAAACATGCTAAGTATAGACTATGGATGCATGCTTACGTGATTAGATGTGTTAGAATGCGTTAAACACGACAAACTGGAAAAAGGTTAACATGTGTTAAAGAGTGTTGTTAACATGTGTTAAAAAGTGCTGATGACCTGAATGTGGAAATAGTGGGCGAATGTGGAAATGGAACTTGAGAAATGGGCGAATGTAGAAACAAAGTGGGCGAATGTGGAAAGATTCCACATTCGACCATTAAAAAGGGGCGAATGTGGAAAAGTTCCACATTCGACCACATAAAATGGGCGAACCTGGACCTGGTATAAATACCATCCTTAGCCATTTTTCACCATTTCACAAACCCTAAACGCCTCCAAACACTCTCTATCAGCTATTATCATTGGGGAAGGAGTTTTTGAGCTTGTTTTTCATAACCTAACTCTCTAAATCATTACAAGTGAAAATCTAAGGTATGTTCTTCATTTCAAATCCTTTTTAAACAATTTTAACTTGTTTTCATCTAAACCCCAAGGGTCCAGATCTGATATCAACATGTTTTATGGGTAAAAACCTTCCTAATATCTTTCTAAATAAAACCTATTCATAAACAATGAGTTTTTATGCAAACTAAACATGTGTTAATATGATATTATGCATTGTTTGATGATTACTTGTTGTATAGATGATATGATAACAACCTAGGGCTGTTATTAATGATGGGTTATGATTGAAACATGTTACCTTTGATTGTTGATGGTGTTTTGACGATTAAAGGGGTTTTAGTTAGATTTAGGGCTTGTTTTTGGATGGTTATGATAAGGTTATGATAGGGGTTTCTTGTTCATGATGATTCGAGTATGATGAGCTGATTATTGATTGATTTCAGAAAGTTTCCTAATTGGGTAATATTTTCATGCATGATGATGTGACATCTCCATAATTTACTATTTTAGGAAACTTGTAAAACGGATAGATTTTGGGGTAAAATTGGTAGGGTTTCGTAGGAATATATTAATGATGCTTGACTGCTGTAACTCATGATGTTTCGTGATGTTTTCGGATGTTTTTGGACGCGTTTTTGAGTAAACAACACAGCAGGGTCGAACCTGGAACACCTTCGGCCAGTCGAACGGGCGAAGGTGGATTCCAGGGGTCGAACCTGGAAGCTAAAGGGGCGAAGGTGCCATAAATGGGCGAAGGTGGGAAGAAAAGGGGCGAAGGTGGAAGTTCAAAGCCACATTCGACCTTTTAGGGACACCTTCGACCACTTACAGCCACATTCGACCCTACGTTAACAAAAATGAGATTTTTGATACAAACTAAGTGTTTTATGCTTGAACCTTGCGTGTAATCTATGTGTACTTGATTAGTTAGGGTAATGGGTCACCAACGGGATGTCGGGTCGGTCTAGTGTGTCGGTTGAACATTTAAACACGTTTTAAAACATACTTGGTTATGATCTGGACAATCGGGGACTAGATAACCTTATGGTTATTAGTCGGAACACTTATGTGAACATTTTGATAGATCTCCGGTAGAGGGATTATCAAGGGCTAAACATCTTTACATATATTTGAGGAACGCTATCTAAGGTGAGTTCACGGCCCCACTTTTACTGCTTTAACTTTTGGGGGAGAAAACATGCGCTAAACTGTTTTGGTAATATATGTCATACTATGGTTTTGAACTTGTGTACTATGCGATCTTTTGAAAGTCCCGGGGGAAACCATGAATGTGCGGGGTTGCACAACGGGGGAAATGTGGATAGATCTATTGGGCGTGACCTGCCCCACTCGTCGGCTTGGAGGGCCGGGCGGGTGCATATTGTCTCGAACAGGAACATTATCGTGCTGAACATTACGGGCTGCTAAACATGCTAAACATTTCTAAACGTGTCCAGTAATGGTTTCCAATCGTAGTAGTAACAAACATACGCCTAGCTAGCGTACTTGGTAACATTGATATAGTATGGACATGGTAACACTTGGTAACTCTTTTGAACAAACCTGTGAACTCACCAGCATTATATGTTGACGTCTTTTTGGCATGTTTTTCTCAGGTCGCTAAGGTAGCAACAACTGGATCTAGGCGCACGAGTCGGCACGGGCGTCTAGGGTTTAGAGCATGGTCTTCATTAAACATTTGAACTATGTCTTTTGGGTTGTAAACATTTAAAGCTTCCGCTACAGTTTATGTTTTTATAACTATATCTTTTGAGTTTTGTGTTATGCATATAGTGTTGTTTATTGTGACCGTTGACTTGAATCCTGGTTTGTCATGCGCCTCGCGGTAAAACCCCGCAAGTGGAATTTGAGGGTGTGACAATCTATACATATATAAAGGCCGATTGTGTGTACGTATATAAAGTCGTTTTTGCCTATTGATAACACATGTGAAATAATAACATAGTTTTGATTAGATAGAATGTCATGTGTAAATCAATGTCTATATATATGTTTGTACTTGGGTAATAACTCATTTTACATATGTATCTATTTAGAATGTGGTCCATGATAAAACTCCATGAATTAACACGTCGAATATTCATAAAATGTATTATAAAGACTCGGGTTTTGTATGGAATTAAATAGTTTCCAAATTTGATATTGTCACATGTAATCTTAATTCGTTTGTATGTAACCATCGAACATTCTGTTGCTTCCTGTTAAGTGTGTTATTGGCTTGATTGTTCATTGCCAATTGTTTTGGGTTAATCAAGTGTTGCTTGCGTAAATGGACATTGTTGGAAAATGTAACGAATTCCTGAAATTGTTTGGGCTTTGCTAGACTTGGGACAACATATAGTTAATGTAATAATGTCTAATGCATAATAAAAATGACATAGTTTTAGGGTGTGTATGGATCTTGACCTGAAAATTCGACGAGTGTCACAGAAGTTTTATATAACTTAAATACACATTATTTTTTTTATTCTTATTTATGTTGTCACCTCCTCAAATTCCACTTGTGGGGTTTTACCGCGATGCGTGTGACATACCAGGATCCAAGTCAACATTCATAATAAACGACATCTATATGAATTAAAAATCAACATAACAAACCATGCAAGTTAAACTGACAAGTATAACGGAAGCAAAAGTAAGTTACAACCCATATAAATGACTGTAAATAGTTCAAAAGTTTATAAGTAATGTTTGACGCAATGCATGATAAACGAGACTCCGTGCGACTAGCCTCGCTGCTACCTTAGCGACCTGAGAAAACATGTTAAGTTTGTCAACATATGATGCTGGTGAGTTCACAAAGTAAAATTTGCAAAGTAAGTAAATGTTTGTAAACGTTTGTAAACTAGACCCACAATACCATTACATCTATATCTGATACTAGCTAGACATCGTTACATGATACTAAAGCGTTATGAACCATTGCTGAATGTTAGTAAGTTGCCTTAATTCCTTGCCACCGGTTATCACTCGGTATCGTATGTTAGATAGGACAAATATGAACCCGTCCGATCTCCAGTCGACCCGAGTGAGGCTTACCGGGCCCAATAGATCTATTCACACTTTCCTTGCTATATATCCATGTATTCATGGTTCACAAGTTAGAAGGAATATAGATGAAAGTCGCCTAGTACCCATGTGATATTATGTAATGATATGGTTTAAGAAAACGCTAAAGTTTGTACATCATGTTTCTCCCCCAACAGGAAAACAGTAAAAGGGGCTGTGACACTCACCTTAGGTTGCATCTTTGTAAAATAGTACTCAAAGTTTGTGTGACAATCTTCACTACGGAAAACCTATCATAAGACGCCTATAAGTGTTTGACCGATGATACGTTTGTCCAAAAGAAACCCTTGGTTGTCCAAACCATGACTGTGTATGTTTCAAAGAGTGTTTGATGTTTCACACGACCGCATAAGACTCGGCATCCCGTTGGTAACACATTATATCAGTTTAAGAACATATATAGTTCCCATACAAGTAATGCACGTAAAACACTTGGTTTATAAAAAAGATTCACAAAATTCCACGTTATGGCGAACGAGGCTAAGGTCCTCTCATTCGCATGAACGACCATGCGAATGAGAGTTCATTCACCCTTTTCAAGATGTTTAACAATTTGACGAAGAAAAACCCTTCAAATCCGATTGAAGACCCCACGAATCACAACCAAACACTGATTGAGTCACATCTGATTGAGTCACAAATTTATTCATTTTGTACAAAAATCACATGTTTACCCAAATGGAAAATTATGGAGATGTCACATCAATTGCATGAAAAGTTTACCCAAAATGAAAAGTATTGAAATCATCATAAAAACATCATTTTCCAGATTATCGAACATAGATTCAATCATCCTATTATGTTTCTGTCATGTTGTAAGCACATAGCACAACAAACCCTAGATCTACATGAAACCGAAATGGGTCTAAACCAATAACATGCTTACACATCGAAACATCATCAATCCATGTACCTAATACTCATACAAACATCAAATCAGTAGCTTCACTTCACATGTCATACAAACAACACAAAAACCTCAAACCCTAGGTCACCAACCTAACACCCAAGTTTATACTTTGTGAAAACCAACCATTTTATAAAAAAGTTAACAAATTTTTTTAACACTTGTTAGCGGAAATGACCTAATGTGTTGCAACTTTTCAAATAAAGGTTGTTTTTCTTGTATTTATCTAGTTAAAGGGACACCACATGCAAGTTAGTAACTTGGTATAAATCTAAAGGACGAAAAGTATAGGTATGCATGTGTATTTTTGTTTTACATAGGTTTAAGTTTTGCATACGGTTTTTTTTTTCTTTTCTTAATTTTTGAAACAATATGATGATTAAAATTAAGATATTTTAGAAACTATTACGTGGAGTTCTAATAACCCATGGGAGTTCTCAACGGAACTTATATGTGTGTGATGTACTGTGTAGTGTATTTGAGAAAAAAAATACGTATATAATAATGGTTAAATGAAAAAGATAAGAGAGAACTACACAATTAGTCCTTGTAATTTACCATTAGTTTCATCTTTGATTATTAAGATTTAAAATTTCAAGTTAAGGTGTTAAATTTAGTTTTTGTAACATAATAGGGTATTACCACTAACGGGGATTAATATTTAACTGGGTTTATCCTCACGTGACAAATGGTAAACCACAAGGACCAAAGGTGAAACTTAGGTGGGACCCACCTAATAATCTAAAATAAAAAATAATTAAGTTTGTAGTGGGGGTCGAACCCGGGTTGATGGCCGGGTCAATCCTAAAACCAAATGGATCAACCAACTGAGCCACTTGCTCATCTGGTTTATTATTGAAACGCTTTGTATAAAGCAGTTATAAGATCGAACCTGGTTCTTTATACTAACCCATGAATTTTAACCCTCAAATCCAATTCGATTGACATCGAATTAGACCACAACCGTGAATGAAATCATAAGGCTATTAATCTACATGGTTTTGATCAGAATTCAATGTAGATTAATAGCCCTATGATTTCATTCACGGCCGTGGTCTAATTCGATGTCAATCGAATTGGGTTTGAGGGTTAAAATTCGTGGGTTAGTATAAGGAACCAAGTTCGATCTGATAACTGCTTTATAAAAAAAAACGTTTCAATTATAAACCAGATGAATAAGTGGCTCAGTTGGTTGACCCATTGGGTTTTAGGATCGACACGACCATTAACCCGGGTTCGACCCCCACTACAAACGTAATTGTTTTTTATTTTAGATTATTAGGTGGGTCTCACTTAAGTTTCACCTTTGGTCCTTGTGGTTTACCATTTGTCACGTAAGGGTAAACTCAGTTAAATATTAACCCCCATTAGTGTTAATACCCTATCATGTTACAAAAACTAAACTTAACACGTTAACTTAAAACTTTTAAACCTTAATATTCAAAGGTGAAACTAATGGTAAACTACAAGGACTAATTATGTAGTTCTCTCAAAAGATTAAGTTGTATGTTGTTGTCAAAGACTATTGTGATTGTCTAATTACATCCAACATCCAAGAAAACCATCACATTCATCTGTATTCTCAAGGGTTCTTTATTAGAATTTAAAGTGCTATCAGATACTAGAGTTCGGATATATTGGAGCTTAATTAAGTTGTTTTAGGGAAGCTAGAACATAACTTCGTAAAACTTGTATTAGTTTGTCAAAATGAACTCATAGATCATTATCATTATGGTGGTGAATGTTTGAAGCCGACTGATTATATTCTTATGTATGATCATTTAACCTTGGTCTACTGGCCTGTTTGGCCAAAAGTATGTGCTTTGTGTCATAACTGTAACATTACGCATTTAATTCTTGTACGTTACGCACCGACATTTAATAAAACGTCAAGTTTCTTATTTACCCTCGCAATTATTATTATCATCGCATTTATTATTTTTGTCGTTATTTTGGAACCCTAATGATATATATATTATTATATATGTGTGAGTGTTATATAAAAATCAAAAAAATGTTTGCCTTGGCCGGGGTTCGAACCCGCGCCAAGGACCGGCTCAACCAACACACCACGCACAAACCAGCTGGGCTGGCTTTCTGTTTGTGTTAAACCCAGACCCACAATAATTATATACGCGTATTAGAAATCCTCACAGTTGACTAGAAAAGTCAACTGTGGGATTCCTTGTTGCCCAATCCATTGTTTTAACACGAAATTGATGTATAATTGGTAAGATCGTGCTATTACCGGCCCATTATAACCAAATTGCACAACCAATTACACGGCATTGTTGCCCTAATAATCATTATTGGCCGCGTACAATGATAAGGAAAGTCAACTATACAATTAACCCTAACCCTAAACCATTAGTATAAATAGAGGCTTTCTGGACCTTGTACAATCGCTCATACCTCTCCTTCAATCTCTATTTCTCTCTATCACTGCTCTGATCGTTGTTTATAGCTCGTGGTTGACTTTTCCTTTTGACCCGACGATTATCATTCATACCACACTGTAAGTACAATTAAGATTGTGGGTTTAGTTCATCGGCGTTCCAGAAACAATAGCCCTAACATTAATCGGGCTATTGTTGTCTGAATCAATCAATTGATAATCTAGGGTTCGTCGACTTTTATTTGGGGATAAACTGTTTCAAGGTTTACGTATTTATTTAATTTCAATCTAAAGATAACACAACCACCGGCCTAGGCCAGGTGGTTGTGACTCTGGTTTGCTACGAGGGTCACCCGGGTTCGAGTCCCGGCTCTGACCGGCTTTTTACACCTTTTTTTCCTTTCTTTTCTTTTTAAACATTAATTAATTATATATATATATTAAATCCTTTAAATCTTTTAAAATTCTTTTTAAATACCTAAACTCTTTTATAAACTCTATAAAAATTATTATTTGTTAATCTGATATAAAAGATTTAATTACAACTTTTATTTTTCAGAAATTCTTTTATTTAATATTTATAATAATTAAATCATTTTTATACTATTATAAGTATAAAAATCCATTATTATGTCAAAACAGTATTATTAAAATTCCCAAAAATTATCTTAACTTTTTATAAAGTTAAACTTTACTGAAATAATTTTTAATTCAGTAAAAACATTTATTTAGCATTTTTAATCAATTTTTGTAAGATTTAATCATATTTAATTCACAATAAATCCAATTTTCATCATTTTTGCACCAAAATTTTACACAAATTATTTTTAACCATTTAGAACAGAATTATGATTTTTAAAATAAAATTTCTTTAATTTTAGTATTTTTGAATATTAAAGTTAATAATTGGCTATTCTTAAATAAATAGATTTAAAAATCTATTTTAAATAAAATAATTTTATAAAAATTATTTTATTGCTTCAAACACTTTATTGTACTCATTCAAAATTCAAACTTTATAAAAAGACTATTTTTCATTAATTATCCAATTTTCTTTATTTAATTAACATTTTTAAATTAAATTTAACAAATTGATTATCCCCAAATCGAAACCCTAGAATACACATATTAGTTTATATAGACTTAGACTTATTATATATATTACCTCATTTTAGGGTAATATTTGGCATCACTTTGGGCAACACAATTATCATATCTTTTCAACAAAGTTAACATTTGCTAAGGTGAGTTTACATAGCCCCTTTTATCACCACTTTTTGGGGTGAAACATGTTATAACACTTTTTATTGCAATTCAATCATCAATGTGTTTATGTGTTTTCTATGTTGCATATTGTCTTGAGCATGATTAGAGTAAGCACATTCTAGCATAATCATTAACATTGATCAGCCGACGGTATACATTGATAGATCTATTGGACTGACAATCCCACCCGGATACGTGCCTCCTACAAAGGTTACGTGGGTGTTTGTTATCGCATAACATTATTCATTGGGACCATAAGTGTATGGTATGTATTATTTATAACAGTCAGCAGGGTTGATTATGCACTCGATTTATTTCTAATATGTTTCTCACATATGGGCTAGATTAACACGACACATGAATTGCATAACATTTTATTCATTTATCATCAAAAACCTATGTAATTCTCACCAACTTATGTTGACCCAAAATACTTTCAAAATTAACATGTTTCAGGTAACAATGAAGCTGAGGCTTGAGTTAGCATGAGGATATATCTTGAAGTTTATTTGAAGTTTTTGAAGTTATTATTTGGATGTTATGTATTTGAATTCTTAGACATTATTTCACATTTTGGATATTATGTTTGAATAAATTATTTAAAATTTATATTATACCATGTGCTACTGAAAACAATCATCAATACGTGGCACCCCGATGTTTCCGCCATCGGTTGGGGTGTTACAATAACATTGTACAAAAAGATGTTAATCACTGCTGATGAGCACGGTGAGTAACGAAAGTCCATTTTTTACTAATCAAATACAAACCATGCATTGAATTTGTTATTAAGCTTGTTTGATTATCCATGATTAAGTGTATCCATAACTTTTCACACATTTCCCTTGTTGCCCTCCTACAGGGTCGGCTCTTAATAGGGGGCGATGCTTGCGACAGCCACAGGCCCAAAATTCTTGAGGGCCCGAAGTTTTAAAAAAATTATATATAGGGTGAGGTTAGAGTACAAATGCCATATTTCATAAGAAGTGTGAGAAGAAATAAGAATTGATATGTATGCATCATTTTTTGAACATAGTCATGATCTTTTGGATTGTTTAGGCTAGACATAACAACTAAAAACACAAGACAATTTATTTTAGGCTTAGAAACTTAAAACACCATACACCATGCCAAGAACATGTGTTTTAAAATGTTGTGTTATAGCCATGTGTTTTAGCTATATTATAAATTTCATGGCTATATTATATTGCATTGTGCTTTAAATTGTGGTGTTTGGCGTTTTTCTAGCAAAAATAACCCAAAACATAATACATAAATCTATGCCTAGATGCCAATTCTTAATCTTTACCACACTTCTCATCAAATATGGTCTATGTACCCGAATCTTTACCAATACTAGTGGGGAACCCGCACGTTGCTGCGGGGACAATAATTTGCAACGTGATACTCGTTTTTGTAAGTTTATCAATCCTCTTGTGAGTTTTTTTTTCCATGTTAATGTTTTGAAATCGGATGTGAAAGGTTCATGTCTCTGTGCCTTTGATATTTTTTGACTTGCTTTTGTTATTCGCTTGTTGTTCTATTAGAATTTGATTGGAAGTCGACTATAGATTTACCTATGTGTTTTTTTTAGACTTCATTTACTTTAGTTATTACTCTCTCTAAACTGGGAATTTAATGCCAATACTAACAAAGAAGCTGCGTTGTTAAAAGTCATATCACCAACTTAATTGTTGCAGTTCATTCAAAATCCTATGTTTCAATTTGATAATCTTTGGAAACAATTAAAAAAATATGCATCTAAAGCAAGATATAGTCAAATCATCTGAAATTATTTTGTGCTTATTATAGTCAATATATTATATGTAGTTGACATTGAACCATATACTTGTAGCCTAAAATCAATAAGATTGAATTTCATACAGAAAAAGCAAAGGCAAAAAAAAAATTTATTATCTATATTTGAAGATTTAAAAAAATGTTGTCATAAAAGCATGCTATGAAGCTGCATCACTCAAGCAAATTTTGCACTTCAAGATAGAACAAATTCAAGCAAACTAAAGCAATGACATTTGTATTACTTCAAAAAAATGTTTGTCGAATGTGAAGGAAACAACAAATGTAAAGAAATAAAAAAATTATATCATTAATAATGTCATACTTTCTCAGCTGCTTCAGTAATTTTCGGAGGTGAATGTTTGGCATCATTCTCGACAACTACCACAGAAGAGGTGGTAGTGAATTGATCTCAAAATACCTATAATAAAATGTCATAAAATAAAGTAAACTAAAATTTCTGTTGTTACATGTTTATTTGAGATGTACATTACAAAAAACCACAATATAAAAATACAAAAATAAAAATCATTATATAATTAGGGCAAAAATTAAAACACCTTGCTAGCAATTATATGGCTGTTGAACCATATCTAAGCTGCAATACATAATGAGATTGCAATGATTCACACTTAGGGCAAAAATTGAAATACTATATGTTGCACTTAAAATTATTAAAAAGAAGTGAATTGAGTGGAGATACCTTCATTGCATTAATATGTGTAGCAGTGCATACATCTCAAGAATCTGGTGATACAATTAGGGAGACATATCATCAAAGAGAAAATCAACGTTTCTTTGTGGATATGATCAAGAAAAGCTTTAGGGAGCCATGATTTGGTGTTTATGTAGGGGGTTACATGGGGATGTAGATGTAGTCATTCAATTCATATGGATGGATTGCAATTGATATAGGGATGTAAATGTAGTTTTGATTGGGTGTTTATGGAGGGGGGGGGGTTACATATTGAGAGAGATATAAATTGTGTATTAGACACATATACAATTGACATTAGAAGTTGTACATGAGGGGCATAAAGGGAAGAAATGACCAAAAGTTATAGACTTGTGAAGGGACTCTTCAACTTCCACCTTAAAAATTTGATAAACTTACCTTATATCTTTGGTCCTTAATAAGGTAATCTTTACTAATATATAGGGGAATGTTAATTTGCGAACACATATATTTCGTAACCATTTATACTTGTGTTTATCAATTCAACCCAGTACCCACCAACCTAGGGATCTTTGAACACCCATGAAAAAAGGTTTATGTACAATATATAGAACCGAGACACCTTAGGTTTTCTGGCAGCCACATTGATGATAAACGATTTAACACGATATCAAACCAAAAGTGATATGGTTTAGTGCTTAATCCACCTTTTCTCACAATAATTCTAGAGAAAGCCAAGCCAAGCGTTAAAAGTTAAAACCTTGTTCTTACATTTTTATGCCTATTTTGACATATTATATATTTATTCTATCAAATCCAAAATTTAAATTGTTTTATATTTTTTTCTAAATATGATCTAGTCTCTTATTTTAATTATTTCTTATTTATATAAATCACTAAATTTTAAAGTAACTTAATTTTCTTTTTAGCATAATAATATTATTATTATCATCATAATTTATCCAGATTATTGCAAATTGTCATTATTAATAATACAACGATTTCTTGCGTATGTTAATAGTATTTATTTTAATTTCTACGGATTCATGATATAAAAACCATGCTCTTCATACTTTTTAATATGGAATGCTTAACAAACACTCATACGAAACCAATTACACTTGTCTAAACATTATTAATAACTACAAACTAAACTTGAGTAGATAGCAAGACCGTCATCTAATAGGTTTAATTCTATGTTGGAAACTAAGATCCTTCGATCACATACTAACTAGACTTACCTTTGATGTTGAGTTGAATGTGACAACTCGATCCACTTGTCATGCTTAGTTTCTTTCTCAAAAGGAAAAAAGAATAGGGTTTTAGTTACCAATTAATCGTTTTAAATCAATTTGTCTTGTTCGTTTCCTACTTAAAATAGATGCATTAAAGTCGAATGGAATCAAAGAAATCAAATACTTCTATTTATTGAATAGAGATGAAGTCGGCCAAGCTGGTCCTTTTGTCATTTTTTCACATGAAAGTGTACTTAAAGTTTCTTTTCTTCTCTTTGGAAATTTCTTTCTTTTAATGTACGTTGGTGGTGGAAGAGCTTTTAATAACCGATGATATTATTCTTTTCTACTTAAAAATAGTCAATAAAAATGCAACTTTACAAAAACTATGGAAAAAAAGACTCTTTATAAAGATTTTGTGATTGATTCTTGCAAAAGAAAGGTAGAGGATTAATGGCTTGAAGAAATATATAGGTGGTAGGGACAAATGCTCAAACAACTAGTAATGCACACGTAGAAAACAATACAGAATTTTATTGATGCACCAAGTAGGAATTAGGTCATTCTTATTCATTTTTAACCTAATACACAACATTCATTTTTTAATGTATTAGTAATATCGTTAAAGGTTAGGTTGGTTAGTAATGATAATATTTGGTATAAATTATGATCAACAAAGATTATATTGCCCGAGAAAAGTTAAAGGAAGCATATATAAAGTAGACACAAAAGTTGCACGTAGCACCAACTAGTTCAATAATTTAAATTTAAAATCATAATTTGCTCAAAGTTTGGCCTTGTCGTGATGTCTTAATATTTGGAATTTAAGGGAGATTAAGTACTTGTTTCATCAATTATTTAATTTATATCCTAAAAACAATTGGAGAAGTTTTTGGCCATCTAGCAATATCACCTTCAACTGATCTCACACATTGATCCGGCCACAACAGTTTACACGCATTCTTACCCGGTCCATGTTTTATTATCAGGAGTGAATCATGCATAGATATATTTTTATGTGAAGAAACCATTATGAGTGTGAAACAACATGGGAGATTGAGGAATGATATGTTCATGGTACTCTAGTCTCCTTGAAAACTAGGACTTCGTTGTTTGATTTCCTGATTGCATGAAATTCTTTTATCACATGTTTCATGAAAATTATTCATGTGTTGATGTTAATCTATTTTACACTGTTTTACACTTTTACTACAGTTCAAAATTTTAAGATAAGTTTTCTTAGAACACTAGGTTTATTTATCCACGCACGTTAACCAAGGCTCAGATGAGGTGCTCATTATCACCACCAGAAATACCTAACCAAATGGGTTCAGACGGAGACATCTCCGTTATCACTGCCACCAACAAAAAAACCCTAAACACCAAATACAAACTCATATATAATCAAAGCTATCAAAATCATCGACACATCACAAATCAACGGAAAACAAGAAAAGAATTCAAAGCTGCAATGATCCAAAGCAACAAAACAACCCCAAACCCTCCTAACAAAGCTAGATCGAATTGAAGCTATGAAAACCATTGACACATTACAAACCAAAGAAATACATGAAAGGAAATCAAGCCTACAAATAGGCGAAATCGAGCTTTATGAGGCTTAGAATTCCAGAAAGCATGACTTCAAGGCGATATGCAAGCCTAAATCTACTATCCATTATCCTTGCAAGGCCATGTTCATCATTTTTTTGAAAAAAAAAAATTTGAAACTCATCATAACCATTGGGCATACTAACCTACATAGATTTGCCCACCATCAATCTAACATAACATTTCTCAATCACGGATTCATGACGCACAAAACCAAAGAGCCCAAATGCCACATAGATATATTGACGATCACTGCCACCATGCATTTCCTGTAACGGTGACAAAAGGCAGGCATCCACCATCACCACCATCCATCGTTGGGGGGACATATGGTTTTTGTAATGTTAATACTCTAAGAGCCACCATCCACCACCAATGGACAATAGGTTAAAGACGGTGGAAGCGACGAAAGCAGCAAAGATCCAAAGCAGGTATCGTCGACTTAAAATCTTAAAAAAAGTTATATCATAACGTAGATAAAAATGAACACAACATAATGACATTAATGGCTTAAAACTTATTGACGCAGGGATTACCAAACAGCCTCTAAGATTCTAAAAAAATGAAAGTTAAATTTTGAAAAGAACAAAAAATAAAAATTGAAAATTGGTTAAGTAATATTTGACTACTTTTACATCCTTCATCTCAATTGTTTTCTCATTTACATTATACTAGTGCTTTATTATGCCATACTATCTTAATTCTTTTGTTACTATTTTGCTTTTTAATAATAAAAAGTACTAATATATTGTTGAATTGGGCACTAAAAGTGTAAACGACATTATTTGATTAATATTTAATAGGACAAATTATTAATATCATAAATTAAAGGGAGCGTCAGTCTTTTATGGTGAATCCGATATTCAAAAATCAAAACCATGTGATTTCTTAAACTTAATAGAAACGATAAAATGAACGAGTACGAGAAATCATGTCAGGTCAAGTGAGATAGTTGCTAATATGATATAACACAAGAAGACATGAGCATGTGCATATGTGATTTTAAAACCATATAATACACATGAAGGACACACGAATCTAAAACCTAAATTCCATTTTTAAAATATGCACATGCTCATGAATCTAAAACCTAAATTCCATTTACACACGTAATTTAAAAAAATTTGGTTAATATTATGGTTTATGGCTGAATAATATATGAAATTATCACTAAAAAAACTTTATTTGGATTTATAGATTATGTCTCGTGTTTTATACATTACTTGGAACATTGCACGTATATTTTTTGTACGAAGATTGTGAACGAAGCAAAGGATCGTTTAGTAGTGGAAAAAGATTGAAATATAATCTTTTATAGGAATTCTGTAGGTAATAAGAAAGCACATACTTTTGGATTTTTAGGGTATAAATTAGCAAATAATAATACATGCATTTCATTTTTTTAGAACTACTAACACATGCATTTTCATTAACTCTTTTAATTCTGATGAACCGAGTCTTTTCAACGTACGGTGTAAATTTTATATTAAAAAAATAGCAAAGTGGGTTGCTAATGTGTTTTTTTTAATATTTATTAAAAACCTGTTATTTTAGGTTCACTCTTAAAAAAATTCTTTACATAATAAACAAGTTTTATAACTGATATATTTACGAGAATAATATAATATAAGCTTAAATGGTCAAAATGAAACCAAACTAAAACTTTATAAAATGATACTTCCCCTAATTATAATGGGTAGATATTGATATGTTAAGACATTTCAGAGTTAAAAAAAATAAAAAATAAATAACTAAATAAACTGAAACTTTTTTTTTCCTTTTAAATAGATCGCACAAAATATTTAAGATACTAGTACGTGTTTGTGACGATTGCAATTAGAAATGCTACAACTTTGTGTATATAAAGTTATTTAAAAACATATGGATGCCTTATTAATTAGTTGTTCATACTTTCATTGACTCGTACAATTTAGTTTGTTAAAAGTTTGAACTGATTTGGGTTGAGTATTAGTATCCAAGGAAAGAAGCTATAATATATAATAGTTTTGTTCTATATCATTTGAGACATGTATAATATGATATAATTATTAACTTTTTAATTTCTCTTAACTTTAATAAAAACAATGCACAAAATTATCAAACTGACAAAAGACGAGTCTAACTCATTGAGTCACGAGTTGTCTCAAACTAAAGGTGAGCCAAATACGAGTTTAGTTTCTAGA
Source organism: Ambrosia x helenae (assembly GCA_030844895.1). NCBI lineage: Eukaryota > Viridiplantae > Streptophyta > Magnoliopsida > Asterales > Asteraceae > Ambrosia > Ambrosia x helenae. Next base: position 8,769,169 of record CM061234.1, read on the forward strand.
TTGGCTGAAAACACATCAAATCGTCAACTAACTCAAGTACAAATTAACATTGTCTTGACTCGAAATCACTCGTTGGAAAATAATAATGATAATAAATAAATAAATAAGTCCCACTTTGCAAATTTCAATCATTTCTTGGTGCACCATTAAAAAATTTACCCAACTTAATTAAAGAAAACATAATAATTTCAATCATAAAATAATATTACTAGTGACAACAATATCATTAACATGAAATACCCCATTACAACATTAACAAGCATAGTCCTTCATACTTCATAGTTCGTACCAACATTAACCCCACCTATTTCACCAACCAACAAATCTGATTCCTTTATTATTATTATTTTTTTACGGTTTCGAGGAGATCTACATAGGATTCAGCACATAAACATGTTTGCAGAAGCCAAAATAGGCTGGTTAGCATAAACATAACTCAGTGAGTTATTCATCATGAACTCGTCAACAAAACTCAGTCCCACTGCCACCATATTGCTCCTCCACAAACCCACAACCCGTATCGACAAACGGGTTAACGAAAGCGATGATATCGTTCAGCGACTGCAGCTGCTGGCTGAGCTCCGCCACCTGGGCTCTCAGAACTCGGTTCTCAGTCTCCAAATTCAAATAATGTTGTGTGGTGATAGTGACACTTGATATCATGTTATTATTCTCTTTTCTGAGTTGACTCAGTTGAGTCGCGAGTTCATCCAGATGCTTTTGCTTCCTCATTCTTGATCTCCGTGCTGATTCGCGATTGGATATCATTCTCTTCTTTTTCCTCTGATCTATCACGTGTTGAGTATCTTTTTGGGGAATCGGGTAGGAACCAGAACCGCCTGATGATGTTCCTGTAATGGTACTACTAGACGCCATTAATAGTTTTGCTATAGATGAAATTTTACCAGATATGATAAGCTAATTGATCTGTATTTGTAGATGTGTAGATGTAGATATCGATATAGAGTTATTATTAATATTACAAAGGTGGTTTATAGTAATATAGTGAAAATAAACGAAATAATATTATTAATAATAATAATAATCATGAAATGCAATAAAACCAGTAGAGGAAGACGACTGAAAACGATTGAACTAAATGGGTTCGACGTCTATATGTGGAATTGATCATAAACCCGGAAAGAAACAATTCACTGAGAATTTGAGGAGTCATGTATATCAAACATTAACAACAATAGGTTGCACATTAATGTTGATTTTCAATGAAAACACAAGAGATATTAGGAATATGAAAAGGGGAAGAACATAAATAAGGGATTTTATGATTTTTATTTAGTAAAAATCAAGAGATGATGATGATCTTATGGATATGAGAAAGAGAAGGAGAGGGGGAGGGAAATTGTGAAGGATTGTGGGGGTGATTTATAGGACAAGCTTGAAGACCAAAGGTACCATGGTGGGAGATTTTTTTTTAATAAAATGATTCTAAAGTATATGTGGGGTATCATACCTTTTGTTTTCAATTAAGTTTTTAACCATGATGGCATTGCTACATTATTGTTGATATTTAACATATAAACACTTACTGTTTGTTTGTTTGGAAAACTCTTTATAATATATATATTTAACTTTATGTCTATTCATTACATTGCATCAAATCTTAGTACTATCTTTTTTTTCTACTTTTAACTAATTACCAAACACACCTAACCCCAAATTCTATTAAAACACTCCTTTTGTCTTTCTTATATGTGCATAGTTTAGGGATGTTTGATTTGGTGGGTCTTGGAAAAAAAATCTGGATTTAAACCACTTACTACGATTTCGGTTTAACGATTCGATTTCGGTTTAATGATTTTATTGATTTGAGCTATATTTTTACCATTAGTTTGTCTAAAAAAAAAACTTATAAAATAATAAAGATAGTTTGCGTGTATAATACATATACTTATCCATATATCCCGGTATGAAAAAATAAGCATATGCAATGATATTTTAATGATGGATTCCGTTTACACGATTTGGAACCATAAACCCAAAAACCACCAAGATCGAATTGTCTAGATCCCAAACTGACGAACTTCCTTTGGTTTAGGTGCTTCACTTGGCTAGATTTAACGGTTTATAAACACCAACGTTGTGCGCCATTTGCTAGTCATTTGTCACTTATACCAAATGAGTCAGGTTTAATATAAATTTACTAGTTGGGTTCATTTTTCTAGTGGATTTCATGTTTCTTGTTGTTTAATAATAGACTATTAGTGACATTAGTAATAGGGGTTAAATGTGTAACAATGTGGTCTACAAATGCCACATATGTAACCCTAATTACAACATATAATATATATAACCTTGTACAATCTAATTGTCAAGGTCATCTTACTCTTTTAATTTAAATCTTAAGTCATAGGACTCATTGTTTAACTCATCATTAAATGGCCAACTAACCCAAAATACACATTTTTTTTGTAAAGTCCGTCTATAATTACTTATTCGTGTTTTACCCATTTTTTTAACATATGTATTGCTTTAGGTTTTGGTTTTATCAAATTTGGATTTCGGTTTTAGAAAGGGCGGTCAAACACCAAATTGATTCTGAATCAACATACATCGGGTTCATATATATAGAGGTATGTTAAATGCAAAAACAAATAGGGCAAATGTAATAAAAAAACACTAAACTTTCAGTTTTTTTTTTCCTTATTAAAGTCACTTAATAATTTTGGGGTATTGGATTTTAATAATCCCAAGTTTACACCATTGGCCGATAATAATCCCTACTTCAAAAATTGCCAATAATAATCCCAACTTTCAAACATTTGGCCTGTGGTAAACCTTTTTTAACTGAGGACTAACTGGGTTAGTTTGTGCTGGCGTGGCTGCTGACTGGGCACGATGATGTGGAACAGATGCTGATGTGGCACGATGACCTGGTTTTTTTTTTTTTTTTTTTTAACAACAAAACAAAATCTATATATGATTATCTTCCAATCTAGAAAACAAATTTCCATCTTCATCCCTCCATCATCATCATCTTCAACATAACAAGTATCTTCATCCACCTCCTCAACACCACTGCCACCACCATCTTCATCCCTCACCTGCAACACCACCGACGACCCACCCGATAATAATAATAATAATAATAATAAATAATAATAATAATAATAATAATAATAATAATAATAATAATAATAATAAACCGGTGGACTACTGAATACTGAATTACTGATGCTACATTACTGGGCCACAACAATTAACATTGGGTCAGACTATACACGTGGGCTGTATAGTTGCTGCTTCAGATCCTAGCAAAAGGAGGTTGGATTCAGAAACAATGGCGACCAACTCAACCCTTCTTCCCTTCATACCACCCTCCCTTCATACCACCCTCCTCTCCGCCGACCAACTCAAACGACACCGGAATTCGAGTTCAGAAAGCCCCTCAAACGACACCGTTTCATCCTCACCCTTCTTCGCCATTGTTGCTGCTTCATTGAGCTCGAGGAAGAAGACGAACAGAGCACCAATAATCGGTAAAAGGAAGAAGACGAACAGATCTGTTCATCGCCATTGTTGCTGCTTCAGATCCTAGCAAAAGGAGGTTGTGGGTTGTTTACAAAGGTTTGGGGATTCTTTGTTAGGGTTTGTTAATTGGTAGTTGAGATTATAGATGAAGATGATATTGTTATGTTGAAGATGATAGATGATATAGATGAAGATGGATTATATAGTGAATTTGATTAGAGATGATTATGATGAAGGAGGGTTGATGGTAGGTGAAGATGTTGTTAATGAAGATGGTTGATGATGTTAGGAATTTTTTTGTGCTTTGAAAAATATGAAATAATAATATAAAATGCCATGTCAGCTTAAGTTGTACACGTCATCGTGCCCAGTCAGCAGCCACGTCAGCACAAACTAACCCAGTTAGTCCTCAGTTAAAAAAGGTTTACCACAGGCCAAATGTTTGAAAGTTGGGATTATTATTGGCAATTTTTGAAGTAGGGATTATTATCGGCCAATGGTGGAAACTTGGGATTATTAAAATCCAATACCCCAATAATTTTTTACACATAAAAAGCACTACACTTTCATTTCTTTTTTACAAAAGTTACTAAACAATTATTTGTATCTAAAAAACACGAACTTTCTATTTTTCTAATAAAGTCACCCAGCACTTTTTTTTCACATAAAAACCTCAAAATGTCAATTTCGAACAAAATTTTGATTTTTTTCGTTTTAAACCCGGAACCGGAACTTCGGGTTGTGTTTGCTTATGTGTTCATTTGTTGCATAGGTGGCCTACATATTTTTTATCCTTAAAACAATAAAAATTATGAAGTTGATCATCAAGAAAGTTAAGTACTTCAAACGTCTTACATCAATTAAAAACCAAAAGTATAGTTGTTAAAGATTAAATAATGTATTTCTTTAATCAATTAATTTCATATTATTATTTTCAATCGATATCAAGTACAAAGAAAGAGTAAAACTATTTCATCATCACAATTTCTGTTGTATTAACTATGGAATGGTAAAGTTCTTCATGACTTAATAATTTAGCTTTATTATCTTCTAGCCTTTAATAGGTTAACTACTTTATTTTTTTACATTTAACTTTTTAACGGCTAAACTTCTACTCCTGTAGAGCTAGCAAAATTGCTATCGTCAATATTCAAATCCACGACCTCCCCAAGAGGAAACCTCTAAGGAAAACCCACTTACAGCTGAACCAAATAAAGGAACATCGAGTTAACAAGTGGATCCAAACTCAGCCTAGTTTTTTCATGTCGTCACAATTTTAACCCACCCTTTGTTTCTTGTTGAACTCGTTTCATCATGTTTAAAGTTGTGTAAAAAAATTCGTCTCACTATTGTTAATATTTCAGTTTGTGAACTTTTATCCAACATCGTTGAACGAACCATATGCAAACAACTTAAGTAATATAATTTTTTTTATAATTGCTCACAAATATATTGATAGATTGATTAAAAAACGTTATTCCTTAAATAACATAGTTTTAAAAGTATTTTTAGAAAGGAATTGTATATAAAGAATTTTATTTTATAATGACTATTAATCTATATCTATACTAGATTTATACCCCGGGAGCGTCCCGGGGTTGAGAAATCTAATATGACATATCAATTTTACATACGAAATAGACTGGTGTGCTTTACAGTTACATGCATGAAAGCTTCGGATAACACCTAACCTAAAACAATTAACAATGTATCTCCAATGTTAACGTCTAACCTTAAACAATGTATAACTCTAATATTAAAACCTAACCTAAATAATGTACAACTCTAATGCTAACACATGTTGTAAATAGAATTCATATTTACTGGTTTGAACATAATTAATGACTTGCCTATACATGATTAATGAATAACCTGAACACTTTGTGTTTTTTTTTTCTGTATGAACAAAACCCCACAAATAAATAGTCGTTTTTTTCTCTCGTGTTTCCTCCCATAACTTTTAAACGTTAATATCTTTTATATACGAGATTTTTTAAAGAAAAAAATTACACCAAATTAACGAGCGTTTTATTATCTTTCCAACAAGTACCAAAGTGCTATATAAAAATCGGAGAAAAAAATGACTATTTTTTGTAACCCGACAGGTATTGTGTCGGGTTTGGGATTAGTTTAAAAAAAATTGTGGGTTTGGGTCGGGTTTGGGATTAGGTGATACCCGACCCGATTATCCGAAACAACATACCCAAATACCCGAACTACATACCCGATCATATACCCATGAATTTTTTAACGCATCACATAACCCTTAGACTAATGCGTTCGATATTTCAATAATTAACTTTTTTTTCTTATTTCATGTTAGTTCTTTTTAGAATGATCGATTACAAACTTCCGAATTCATTTTTAATGGCACTAGATTTATACCTCGGCGCAGAGATTCGTTTTTTTATATTTGAATATGATAACTTATTGCAGATATTTGTTTATAATAATAATAATAATAATAATAATAATAATAATAATAATATATTTTATTATGTTATATTAGATATTTCAACCCGGGACGCTCCCAAGATAAAAACTAGTTATGTAGATATTTTCCCCACCCAAAAATCCAAAAAAAAATAAGAAAGTGGGTTCATTCAGAAAATCTATTACTGATAAAGATAATATATTTGTTTCCTTTGTTATAAAAGTTAAACATGTACATGTTTTAAAAAGTTAAAAGATGGCAAAACTACTATGTTTTCCACTTGCATATCAAAAATTTTATTCAGGTTCAAAAATTATTTTATCAACAGAAAGGTTGATTTATCTAAACTGGTATTACTAATATATTTGTTTCGTAATTTGTATGTCATGCTTAATTTAACCCAGCTTTTACATATTGAAAATGTTTTTTATTGATAAATTATATTATTCATATTTGTTATTAATTTGTGTTATCGGTTGATTACGTTACCATAATCTAATGGGCAGGAACAAACATAAACTTGTAAGACCGTATCCAACGTTGGTGAATGGAAGGCGCTCGTGGCCTATTCGGAAAAGAGAGGATGGGAGAGGGGCGTATTATGATGTAGCTAGGAGAGAAAAGCACAAAAATTCATTGATATAGGTAAGGACAATACGAGAGGAGAGGGTCTCCCGTGAAAAATGGAACCCATGAAGTTTAGCGTTATATACTAGTAATGTGTTATAAGACTCATTTTAGTTTATCAGATCTGAATTTGAATCATAAATCTTTCAGATTATACTAGTACTACCCATTTTCGATGTTAAGAAAAATATAATACATATAAGAATGAGTACGATAATTTGTTATAAAAAATATAAAGTAATTGATAATTACTTCCTAAAGTATTATACGTGTCAACACTCGAGTAATATCAAACATTTTTTAAGAGTGTCACCGTTAAAAAATATCCTATGCTGGCCACGTATGGATTGAATAGACAACGATGAAAAATAATATTGTTATATTGTATGGTCGTAAAACTAAAAAGTAAGCATAATGTATGACATTGATCGTTTATTCTATGGGTGTTACTTTCTAATTTGATGATTTTTTAGGTAACCATAAACCAATTTGTAAGAATTGGTTATAAATTAACGAAGCCGAAACTGAACATTTTAATTCGAAGTTGATTGGGTAGACGACGCAGCCAAAAACTTAATTAAAAGTCAAAGCCGGATGGCAACAAAACACTTAGCAGAATGTCAAAGTCGATAGGTAAATTAATTAACGAGGAATTAGCATATGGCGTTAGAGGTGAGCGAAAAAAACCGGTTCGGGAACCGAAACCGGTAAAACCGATCTGAACCGAAATCGGTCAAAACCGGTTTCACGTGAAACCGGTACTAAAAAAATCTTAAACCGAACCGAACCGAACCGAAAACCGCCTAAAATCGACGGAAAACCGGTCAAAAGAAACCGAAACCGGTACACAAACCGGAACCGAACCGAAACCGGCATCGCTAAAAACCGTCCGAAAACCGATAAAAACCGAAACCGAACCGAAACCGGTTTAAGAAAAAATACATTTTTTGGCCATAAACACAAATAAAACTTTGTTTTTTTTGTATTAATATTCAATTTCCTTCTTTAAAAAACCCTAAAAGTTATTAAAAGTTAAATTTTATGTAATTTATACGATTTTAAAAAGTGCGCGAAAAAACCGATTAAGAACCGAAACCGAAACAAACCGAAACCGAACCGAAATCGGTCTCCGAAACCGGTCTTACGAATCGACAAAACCGGTCCAAAACCGAACCGGTTTGAAACCGAAACCAATTTAGTCAGAAACCGGTACTGTAGCGAATCGGTTTGGAACCGAAACCGGTTCGGCAAAAAAAAAAAACGATTTGCTCACCTCTATATGGCGTAATCGAGTTAAAGTGTTAGATGGGCTGCCAATTGCATTACTTCATTGTAGGCTAACAATTGCATTACGTTATTGTGGGCTGCCAACTGCAATACAAACTAATATAGGCCCAATTTTTTCTTATATATGTCCAATAAAATATCTAAATAATTAAGTTAAAAATACCTAATACGATTCTTGATATGAACTTTAAACGAACTTTTTGGAAAATTGACCAAACAAAAGTTATAAGAAAAACTTACCACAAACTAAATCCGTTAGAACACTCTTCCTTTAGTTCATAAATTTTGTTAAAAGATCTTTATTTTTTTATTTTTTTTTTCAACTCAATAAATCATTTCTCATTAAAACAAAATACGGAAGTTACATCATGATAGCAGATAGACGGGCAACAAGTTGCGCCGCCACCCCTTTTTGAATTTTATCAACAAATTATTGTATTACATAATTTAAAATGGTTTAAGCTTATGATATGCTTTTATGGAATCACTAGCTTTTATCCCGAAAGCGTCCCGATGTTGAAAAATATAACAATTCTAATAATACTAATAGTAATAGTAATAATTATTACTCTTGTAATTAAATAAATAAAAAAATAACCTTGCTATAAGGTGACACCATGTGTTGCAGTGTTGCGAGATTCTTCCAATGAAAGCATGGCGATTTGGCTGAATTTCAACGTCGTAGATAAGAACCTGGTTTAAAAGAAAAAACATTATTAATGAATAACCTGAACATTTTGTGTTTTTTCTTTCCTGTATGAACGAGACCCCACAAAAAATAGTCGTTTTTTTCTCCGTTTTTTTATATAGGACTATGGTACTCGTTGGAAAGATAATAAAACGCTCGTTAATTTGGTGTAATTTTTTTCTTTAAAAAATCTCGTATATAAAAGATATTAACGTTTAAAAATTATGGGAGGAAACATAAGAGAGAAAAATTTTAATTTGTTTTTAAATTTTTTTTTTCCTAAAATAACTCAATTTAAATTTAGTAGATTAGGTTTTATATTACTACGTATTATTTATTTTTTATTTGCCACATGGCATGACACATGACACACTCAAGGAGGAGAATGCATCCTTGAATGTCATGTCATTAAAATGACTTTTTTAGACCTTCATTGAATGACAACTCATCAATACTTCATTAAATGACAATTCATCAATATTCAAATTTTTTTATTATAAGTAAAGATTGGATAAAACTAGCTTTAGTTTGGTTTGAAACATACAAAACGACATAAAAGTGTACACACGTGTATTTGTTAGATATTAGATAATTACTAGTAGAGTGCCCGCACGATGTAGCGGGAAACACAAACACTTCTAAGGGTGTGCATGGTTCTGTTAAGTTCGATTATTAGCCTAAACCGAAACTAAAATCAAAGTCATCAATTAATAAATCTTATTAAACAATTGGTTCCTTGGTTCGATTAGTATTGTTAGATTATCGATTTTAGTTCGGTGTAGTTAATTTTGGTGGATAACAAAAACAAACTTTGGCTATTTTTTTTTTTTTTTGCCTATAAGTATATAAAATGGAGTAATAAATACATGAAAATAGAGATAAAAAAATAGCCCTGTAAATGAACCGAGTGTTCATGAGCTGTTCGTGAACTTGTTCGGTGGAAAGTTCGTTTATGCCGTTTATTTAATAAACGAACAATCATGAACAACTTTTTTTTTCGTTTAGTTAAATGAGTGAACATGAACAAATGTTGAGTTCGTTCATTTATGTTCATGAACGTCCGTTTATGTTCATTTATTTATGCATGTTTAAGTTTATTAATTACATACGTAGTTATATTTACATAAATACAAACATAAATTGGGCTTTAGCTACCTGTATAAATATATTACCAATTATTAATTGGGTTTTTCAGTAATACGAAATCGTTCACATTTAGTATGTTCGTGAACGTCCGTTTATATTCGTTGGTGAACTGTTCTTTTAGGTTTAAATGAATGAACATAAACGAACAAGAACATGACAAATTTCTTAATGAACGAACATGAACACAAAAATGTGTTTGATTATGTTTTTTCGTGTTCAGTTAAAATTAAATGAACATTCGGTTCATTTACATGCCTAGATATAAAAGCTAAAAATTTCAACACCCCCTCTATTTATACCGCTACTACAATTTATAAACCTATCTACTCAGCTTCAAACCATATTAGAGTATAATTTGCTATATACTTTTAATTAAAAATTTGATTTTTTATGTGATTAACAATATCTAGAGGTGAACAATAATTGAAACTCAACCGAAATCGAACAAAAACATACAAAACCGAACATAAAAATTAACCAAAACCGAGTTAACCTAATATTGATTTTTTCGTACCCTAAGTTAACCAAAATTAACAAACCAAAACTGAACCATTCATACATGTATATCCTTTATACATCCATTATATGTATTTATTATACCTTCATTTCATGTGCTTGTAAGCAATATTTTAACCAAAGTTTGGTTTTGGTTATTAACCAAAATTAACTAAACCGAACTAAAAACGACAATCTAACCAAATAGACCGAACTAATTAACCGGTTAGTTAACAAGATTGATAAGCCGATAATGCCGATTTTTGTTTCGGTTGAGGCATATAACCGAACTCAGCCTAGCCCAACCATGAACCATTAGAAGTGTCTGTGTTTCCTACCACATCGTGCGGGCATACTGTTATGAATATATTAATGAGTCTGTTTCAGTTTAACTAATTTGGGTTAACTAAGGGTACAAAAAGAAAACGATAGCCAATTTTAAGTTAAACCGATGTTTTCAATTTTCAATAGATTTTGGTTCAGTTTTGTCAGATTTTTGGTTTGGCTTCGGTGAACGGTTTAGTTATTGCTCACTCCTATATATCATTAATCACGTAGCACATAAAGATTTTTTAAATAAAAAATAGCAATACTATACTCAAATTAAAGATAATAAAATGCTCATTATTATGATGTAATTTTTTTTTTATAAAAGTATAAACGTATTAATAAATATGACTATTTAAAATAATGAGGGGTGGTTTGCTTAAAATATGGAAAAGAAGTTTAATTATAATTTAAATAAACAAAAGTTACCTAAAGTTTAAGGGATTAAATTGTAACTAAGATATGGTATTAAAATGTAACTAATGTATGAAAGACTATTTTATCCTCATTTTAGGGTTATTAATGAAAAATAAGTTCTTAACTTTTGGGTATCTTAAACTACCACTCACTCATGCATTATAATATAGTATAGATAAGAATAAATAATTAATTAAAACCTAGAGTCCTGATCTGATAAAACTTGTTTTATTAATAGTTAATGACTTGTAGATGTTTAACATGTGTATGTGATAAGTTTTGATGATGATTTGATTGTATTACAACCAGTGGCGAAGCTTGACCTGAAATTTCGAGGGGTCGGAAGTCACCGGGGGTCGGAAATCACTAGTTTTAGGGGGTCGAAAACCAGTTTCAGGGGTCGAAACCGTATATACCCAAAAATTTCTATACAAATACTATATAATCGGAACTTCAGAGCGAAAATTCGGGGGGGAGGGGTCGACCGCCCCTCCCCGCCCCTTAAAAGCTACGCCCATGATTACAACATAGGATGCATGCTTAATCATAACAATGTTATTTTTATTGGGGGGGGGGGGGTTAATATTGATGGGGTTTTTTTGGGAGATCCAAGCTTCATCTTTCTTATGGATCAAGCATAAGTCTAAGCGCAATGACATTAGTTGGGAAAATTGGTTGTCGTTTAATTTCCATTTCCATGTAACACGATTTTTTGGGTCCCATAGTGGAGTTATGGTTTGAGTGTGGTTTTTGGTTTGGACTAGTGTCTTGCCAGTATAAACCTTTTTGTGTATTTTTGGTTGAAATTAAATGTAGTTTGCCGTTAAAAAAAAAAGTCTAGACGACACGTCACCCATTTTTCCCTATTTCACTCTACGTCGACTCAAGGAAATGGTTTAATTCCCTTAACTTCACCTAACCATATATTTTCAATGGTTTTGGTTTAGAAAAGGAAAATAATTAAATGCAGAATTTTTAATTTTCGGTTAACATGTTAACAAGTAATTTTTTTAACGCCAATTAACACAAGGAGGGAGCGGTATGTAATACAAGTTAACTTTCTATGTCACCCTTACACGGTTTCATTAAAGGATGGAAGAGAAAGGATCTCCATCGTCTTCCTTTCTCTCTGGTTCCTTCCAAATTGAAAAGATTGAAAATCATCCTAAAACCTTTTTATTATCCTTCTCATTCCCTCCCTTTCCCTCCTACAAAAAACTCTAAAACACATTTTTTCCTCACTTCCTTCCCAATCCTTTCTCTTCCATCCTTTGATGAAACTCTGGAACATAGTGTTAACACCATAGATGTTAGAGTACACCCATAACCTAATTCTAGTGATTTTTAAACTAAACACTTCTTCACTTGTAATGACACCGGAAAACATAATTGAAATAATCAATGTAGATTTCTTATTTTGCTACAAAATTCAGGAGTTCCATTTTTTTTTTACCATAGTTATACACTACGATAAAAGTCAAATACAAACAAAATTAACGTGCGAAGCATGCGAACTAAATGAAACAAAAAAAAGTGACGGCGACATTTTCGTAAATAATGACAACCACTTTTGTTATATAATTACGCTAGAGTAATTAAGCTAGTTATATAAGCAGAGTAATTATATAATTACTGTAGTTATATAAAGTTTTCAATATTTACATAAATGACATCACGTGTTTTTTTCTTCATTTCGTACGTTTCGTACGATAACCGTATTTATACGCGAACTTAACTCTATACACTACTTATACCACTAAACATATAATTGACATTAACACTATACTAAACACCAAGAATTTTTTTTTTTTTTTTAAACTTACCAAGAAAAATTCTTGTTCTAAAGAGTAAAGACTCAACAAAACAAAAAGTCAAAATTTCAAAGATTTGACTTTGTATTACATGTCACCACTGCCACCAAATAATGATTACTCAATAATGCCACTTTTTAAGAACCCAAACAATACTATAACCCCTTTGACTCCAATCATCCAAACAAACCCTCAAATAAATCATTAGATCATCACATGCACATATTCCGTAACCTATGCCATTCAATCTTTATCATTAAAGGTATGATTTTTATATTTCTTGAAACATAACTGGTCAATTATGTCTGAATATACATGAAATTAGCTTAATTTGTTGATGGTGATGCAGTTGTTTGACTTTGTGATTGATCTTTAAAAGGGGTTGTAGTTTGGTGATTGTTTGATAGCTGTGTGGTGATGTCTGGACCACTTGATAGATTTGCAAGGCCTTGTAAGTGTTTACTCTTCTTCTTTCATCTGTTGTTTGTTTATATAAAAATATGTAATTTTTGTTTTAGTGTATAGCTATGTTTATATAGTTATAACGTATATAAAGATATAGAAGTATATAGACTATAGAGTGCAGTAGAGATCTGAGGTAATAATGGTTGGGAAAACTTAGGTAGAAGAAGCCCTATGAATTAGAGGTGTGCAATCCGGGTTTTTATTTCCAAACGGTTTGGGTTGTATACCCAATCGGTTTGGTCAACTTTGGTCGAAGTCGGTTTGAGGAGAAACCTGTTTGGATGATAAATATTCGAACCCTATTCAAATCGGTTTGGATCATAATCTGGAATTTTTTAAAGGAATGTTTTTTTTAGTCGGATTAAAACTGGTTTGGCTCGAATCGGTTCGGGTCGAAACCGGTTTGGGTGACTGGAGGTGGAATTGGTATACAAATTGGCAGTTTGGGTCAGGTTGAAACCAAACAGGTATTTTTTTTGTCCATCTCTACTATGGAGGGTTAGGAGAACATGTGAGCCGTTTAGGCTCAATGGGTCGGTTCTCATCTATGATGTTTTGTAGGCTTCGAGGGGTCATCAGGCAATGATGAGAGACCGGTGAGAAGAGAAAGATCAGAAAGAAAGTCTGATTTTGAAAACTCAGAGGATGAAAGGAGGACAAGAATCGGATCGCTGAAAAAGAAAGCGTTAAATGCATCTAGTAGGTTCAAACATTCTCTCAGGAAAAAGGGCAGTAGAAGAAAAGGCGATGGCGGCCGGGTCAGCTCTGTCTCAATTGAGGATATTAGAGACGTAGAGGAGCTACGCACTGTTGATGCATTCAGACAAGCACTTGTTTTGGATGAGTTACTACCAGAAAAACTTGATGATTATCATATGATGTTAAGGTACTTTAGCTGTATTAATATATGATCTATACAAGCTTTAAGCTTATAGTTTATGTTAATTTGCCTAAGGTTTCTGAAAGCAAGGAAATTTGATATTGAAAAGGCAAAACAAATGTGGGCTGACATGATTAACTGGCGAAAGGAATTTGGCGCTGATACGATTATCGAGGTGATTAATCATACAACCTTAGAATTATTTTCCTAATATGTGATATAGCATTAATACTAATAATATTTATTTATTTCAGGACTTTGATTTTCATGAGATGAATGAAGTTTTGAAGTATTATCCGCATGGCAACCATGGAGTGGATAAAGAGGGAAGACCTGTCTACATCGAAAGATTAGGGAAAGTTGACCCGAACAAACTGATGCAAGTTACAACCATGGATCGTTACCTAAAATATCATGTGCGGGAGTTTGAAAAAAGCTTTGCTTTTAAGTTTCCCGCATGTTCAATTGCTGCAAAAAGACACATAGACTCGAGCACAACCATTTTGGATGTTCAGGGCGTAGTATGTCCCGCCTTATGCTATATAGCGTAAAAATATACATATAGTTATCAATATATTTTATCCATTTTGAATGATTCAGGGACTGAAGAACTTCAGTAAGAGCGCTCGTGAACTCGTTATGCGGCTACAGAAAATTGACGGTGACAATTATCCTGAAGTAAGACAAGTTACTTAAAAACGAAGTCTGTTATCCTTGCCATTTGTAACTAACTTTATTTGTTCAGACTCTCCATCAAATGTATATAATCAACGCCGGAACTGGTTTTAGGCTGCTTTGGAATACTGTAAAGTCATTTTTAGATCCCAAGACGGCTGCAAAGATTCATGTACGTTTTCATAAGAATCACAAATTTACTGTACAAGCTTGTTGTGTGATATCATGTTTCTTTTGTGTCGGTCTTTCCTCAGGTTTTGGGTAACAAGAATAAATTGCTTGAAGTTATTGATGCAAGGTAATTTATCTTCACTTTATGCCGTGTATGTATGTATGTTTGTTTGTTTGTTTTTATAAGTAAAATATCGTTTAAATATGAAATAAAAAAATGACATTTTGTGCAGTGAGTTACCGGAATTCTTAGGTGGCACCTGTACTTGTGCCGATAAAGGGGGTTGTCTTCTATCTGACAAAGGGCCATGGAATAATCCTGAGATCTTACAGGTTATCATCAAGCTCAAAGCGCTTATTATATCATCTTATTTGCTAGTTTTTTTTTGTGACTGAATCGACCGTTTTGTGACACCGTGCTGCAGCTGGCTCTTAACAGCGAAGCAAGGCGAGCCAGACAGGTGGTTAAAGTTTTAAATAGCGAGGGAGAGATTGTTGCATACGCTAAGCCTCAGCTTCCCATGGTAGAAAGACACAACTTTGGTAGTTTGGTTTTATTGCTGTTTACAATACACGTTGGAAATTTTACAGTGTTTATTTTGACCAGCTAAGAAGCGGTGATACATCTGCTGAGTCGGGTTCAGAAGCTGATGACATGGTATCCCCTAAAGCAATGAGGAATTATTCACATCTTACGTTGACTCCAGTTCATGAAGAAGTGAGTATCCACCTTTATTTTTTTCTGCTTTATTGATATCTGAAACTGCAGCTGCACTCTGCGAGTCTGTGGCTCTAGTTATATTTTGTTCATATGGTTCTTATAGAAAGTATATTAAGTTATTTCATGTTGTATATAGGCCAAGACAATTGCAGCTACAAGCTATCCTGGTCAGGTTTCTGGATACGATGAATACGTTCCCATGGTTGATAAAGCTGTTGATTCTGGATGGAAGAATCAACCTTCAACTCCAAGGCCTTGTGATCCCACAGGTCAAAAATGTGTTTTTTTTTTTCTCATTCGGGGGGGGGGGGGGGGGGGGGGCGCTCTATATTAGTAACAATAATAATTTAATTTGTTGAATAACATGATTTAGGCTGTTTTATGCGTTAAAGGTGACTTTTGAACCATTTAGTTCTAAGTTATTCTAATGTTTTTGCGCACTTTACGGTGTTTCAGTAACTAACCTGATTACAAATGTTGGTGGTACAGGGACCGGGATACTTATCGAACCTGCTGCTCAAAAGGGCCCAGAAAATTTTCATTCTCGGATATGGGTGATGCTTTTGGCCATGTTCATGACCATATTCACCCTGTTTAGTTCAGCCATGAGCCATGTAACTAAAAGGGTTGCTGACTCACCATCCGAGGTTGCCCAAAATGCTGAGGATTTCAGTTTTGATGCATCAACAACCAAGGAGGAATGCCGACCTCCATCACCAACGCGTTTGTTTAAAGAGACGGAAATTATCAATTCTGTTTTGAAAAGATTAGGTGAACTTGAAGAGAAGGTTGATACACTCAAAGCAAAGCCATCCGAGATGCCTTATGAAAAAGAAGAATTGCTAAACGCTGCTGTTTGCCGTGTTGATGCTTTAGAAGCAGAACTTATAGCCACCAAAAAGGTAAACTTTTAACTATTTTGTTCTTTTATTTCTCATTCTTATGAAATTTACACACAATGCACATGATAATTTTTCGCCTTAATATCCATATTACTGTTGTAAAACGCTGTGAGGTCAACGACACATACTTTGGTTTAATCTAGAATACAAGTAGACTGTAGTAGTCCCTCTCTGGGCTCTGTCACATAATGTATGAATTTTGACATATCATATAAATAACATGTTAATTTATATCTGAGATACCTAAAACACCTCTTTAATAAAGACAGGCATATGAATCTTGTGGTCCGAAGTTAATGTGATTAACAAATTTACAATGCTGTTGAGGAATGGGTTCGCCGTCTTTTGGTCATACCTGATTTTTTGCTAATTTGGTGGCAAGTGCTTTGTGACAGGGCCGTCCATGAAAATCTCTAGAAATTCATGTACCCTATCTGAACCGTTAAAAAATAGGTCCCTTAGGCCCAAGTTTAAGTGTTAAATGAGTTATATAAAAAATATATATACATATATATAGGAATTTTTTTTTTTAAATTATGCCCTCAAGATTTATGGACCATGTCCGGTTGGCCTCCTCGGACCTCCCCAAAGACGCCCCTGCTTTGTGATTATGTAGCTAGAGGTGGCAAAATGTACAGGTTTGGTGGTTGGGTAGTACGTTTCCCGGGACACTTTTATATATAATTAGTGTGTTAAATATGATTACAAATAGTTTTTTTTTTTTTTTTTTTTTTGAAACAAAGGATATTGATCAGGTGCACTAAAAAAATAAATTTTAGGACTCGTTTATTTTTTTAGCTATTTTTTTCTTAATTGACCCGTTAGAGGGAAAACATAACTCGAATATGACGAACACTGCTACGTCTTTTGCAGGCCCTGCACGAAGCTTTGATGAGGCAAGAGGAACTGCTAGCATACATTGATAGTCAAGAGGAGAAAAAATTCAGGGTGAGTATAAAACTGAGGTTAATATATGTATTTTTAATAATATTTATCGATATAATTTATTGCTACATGTATTTGCAGAAGAAGAAATTTTGCTGGTGAAGAGCGTTGAATGTAAGCGTGCGTGTGTATAACTGTATACAAGTGTTTTTCTTTCTCATGTTTCTTTTGATAATATTGTATTATACAAACATGTTGACATTAACTTCTTGTTCTAACTGTCTCAACTCTGTGAGGCATATTGAATTTGTTGAAAATAAGTTGTAATGGATTTGAGCTTGCCTTGATAATGACTTCTCTTGCAGGGTTCTGGGCTGCAAAATGGTCAATGCCCGACCTAACCCAACCTAACCCGTGCTTGGTTTCAGATGGCTAAACTACCCTAGAATGCATGGGACTGATTAGAGGCTTCAACTCAGACCAATTCATACGGTTTGATGGTCTTTGGTTTTCCCATTTTTCTCATGGCCCATTTCATCTTTTCCGCGTCGTGAGCTTAGTTTTGTTTTGTTTTGTCTTGGGCTTAGTGTAACGAGTGCCTTTCAGACTACGTGAACGTGAGAGGAGGGCCGGCCGCTTACATATTGCGATCACACAAACACCGTCTTGCACCCAAGTTGTGGGGTGAGCGTGGGTGTCCTCGCCCTCATGAGTGAAGCAATTTGACTTGTGTGTGAGTGAGAGAGTGAGAGAGATCACTCCATAACACATGTTTGTGATAGTGAGACCATAACCATCATGGCATCATGCCTAGATGGTGCCTACATGGTGTGCATTTCACTATTACTATCCCACTTCACAACTCATGGTCACATCATATAAATTTGACAATGTGAATGTAATTTCGAAAACTAATGCATATAATTCTTAATAATCATTTAAAGGTTTGCATGTTTTAAAAAGTTTAAAGGTTTTAGCGAAATTCAAATTCAATAAATATCTTTTACAAAGAAAGATATATAAAATAAAAGCGGGTTAAATTTTGAACACTATAAAATTCAGAGTAAATTAGAGTTTTCGTCCTGTATATTCATACCCAATTTCAAGTTTCGTATTAGACTAAAGTAATAGCGAGAATTGTCATTTATGTTTATATTTTGTAACAAGATTCGTTCTTTTCACTAAAGGACGTTAGTTTATAAAAAGAAGGGAGGATGGGATGAGAGAGATGGTGTGTCACGTTTGCTAATGTGTAAATGTCATGCCGCATTCATATTGTAGAACACCATGTTGGAGTGTCTCCAACTTCTCTCTGAATGGATGGATACCCATAGAGGTGCACAAATTTGGGTTTTTCTAATACATGATTTTGGGTATGTAATCGATTTTAGGTATGATTGGGTATTGAGGAGAAAACCCATACTCTATATACTCGGGTAGGGTGTGATCGGGTTTTGGGTATAACCGGATATTAATACCCGGTTATAAAAAATAAGTATTTTCTTTATTATTTTACACAAAAATAAATTCGTTTAAAACTTAAATGTGATTTGTAATGTAAAAAAAACTAAAATAAATTAAAATAACATAAACTCATTCATTCAAGTACAAAATATTTGGATTATAATTGTATTTAAAAACAAACTTAAATATAAACGTAGTAAAGTAAACATAAAATTATACTAAAAAAAATTGAGTATCCTATCGGGTATGTGAAAAAAACGGTATCGGATATACGATATAACCGGTTCCGGTTATTTTTGGGTATAAATCGAATATGGTTTCAAGTACGCATATTAAGCTCAAAACGTATACCCTATTCATACCCTGCGGATAGTGTCGGGTTCGGTTACGATTATAAAATAACCGAGTACGAAATAACCGGTTCCGATTTTTTTCTCTGTCCGGGTTTTTTTGGCCCACCTCTAGATACCCGTAGGACTGTAGGTTAAGAAGCAAAAACCACTATTGTGAAACAATTGGGCCAAACAAAGCCCATCACTTTCATGGGCTTTCACCATACCTATACAAAAATCCTTTTAGGGTTTACAACCAAAACATCTTCATCTTCTTCTCTTCTCCTTCACCGGACTCCGCCGCCGTATTAATTTCAGTGCTTTTCTAATCCGATCAAATGGTACATTTTCTTCACTACATCTTTATACCAATATCATAAACCCTAACTAACCCATACTCCATTATACTTTTTTACAGGCACCAAAGAAGGAAAAGGCCCCACCACCGTCATCCAAGCCTGCAAAATCCGGAGGTGGAAAACAGAAAAAGAAGGTTCTAATAATAATATTATTTGTTTAGATTTGTTAAAATGGGTTTTTTATAATAATAATAGTATATTAAATTGTGTGTTAATGTTTAGAAATGGAGCAAGGGAAAGCAAAAGGAGAAGGTGAATAATATGGTGTTGTTTGATAAAGCTACTTATGATAAGCTGCTTGCTGAGGCTCCTAAGTTTAAGCTTATTACTCCTTCCATTCTTTCCGATCGTCTTAGGGTAAGCTGTTTTTTTCACTAGCTGATAGTTTATGTTTTTGCAATTTTAGTTATATGGTTACACTTTTATAGTGTATTTATCTGACGTTGAATATCTGAAATAGTATTTTAGTTTAAAAGCGAGGGCCCGAGATAAAAAAAAAAAGCCAACAAAGAAATAAAGTAAAAATATATTAAAATAATAAAAATAATATTATTATTCGTCTAGTTAGTATCAAAAGTTTAAAATATTGATGTGTTAGTGTATTGATTTGAAGTAGTTTTCCTTAGATAAAAGTAGAAATATGGCTGGAATCTTGCCATAGTTTAACGAATTTGGCTGGAAACTCTTCGGAATTTGGGAATCTAGCTGAAATCTGCGCCTAAACCATCACCTGGAGAATTAAAGCGCAATTTCCTTGACTCAAAGCGCAAATGCATCGCCTCGCCTAAAAATGGGCCTAGGCGCAAGAGGCGATGGTTTTTAAAAAACTATGGTTTTAGAATTGTAGCTTATAGTTGCGTTTTGTATTTTTTTTTAATTAAATTAGTATCATTTATATGAACTTTGATAACCTTGGCATTGGTTGTAGGAGTGTATATGGTTCGGTTTATTTTTTATTCATAACCGAAACATATGCATTCAGTCTAGTAAATTTTAGTTTTTTTGGAAAACTTATAAATTTTAGTCTTTTTATAACCAGAGTAAAACAATTAAGGTTCCAAGATTCGTTACTAAGCTCATCCAACATTTCATGTCTTATGTTTTTTGTTTCACCCTGCATGCGATTGATGTTCACTGGTTTAGTTCACTTTCGACTCAACACACACTTTGAACCATGTTTGCCATATAATCGGATATTGTTTTTTTTTACGATAATGGTTATGATTTAATTTTATAAAACATGATGGCAGATTAATGGATCACTTGCAAGGAAAGCAATTAGGGAACTGATGGCTAGAGGTGCAATCAGGATGGTTTCTGCGCATTCAAGTCAGCAGATATACACCAGGGCTACCAATACTTGAACAAGTGCTTTTTGTTTTCTTTATCGGCCTTAATGCGTCCTGCGTAGTTTTGTTTGTTTTGATGAGGATTTCTTATGAATTGTGTTTGGTATAATTATTTTTGTTATTGTCGAACCTGATATGTGCGAATCAGATTTAGATAAACAAGGAGACCAGAAGAACATTTAGAGAGAATTTCCCACACAAAGTGAGTAAACACAAAGAAAATAACAAACTACGCTAAACTCGCTCAACCTGCTACTAACTAACTCAACTGCAAAACAATGGACGCGAAGACATATGACCCATGTTGCATGGGATCCGGAATGTGCATGTATCATAACCATGTAGAAATGATTGGTTTTTGGCTTTAAGCAAAGGTGGTTGAAGCGTAAAGCATCGCAATGCGAAAAAAATGTTTGCCTGAGAATGCTAATACTGATCAACAACTGTCCTAGTAACTAAAATTATCCAGGTAAAATTTGCAAAGGCTTGGAAAGCTTAGAGAACACTTAAAAAAAGCAGACAGTTCATACTTTATATTAGTTAAGATTAGAACAAATCAAATTTTAAAAATAAATGTGGCTGAAGTACTTATTTGTAAAGTACGTCAATGACTGAGCTACTTAATAGCTAACTCCAAGACATAGTCTTAGTATTAGGGCTGCGAACGAACACGAACAAGGCCTTGTTTGTGTTCGTTTGTTAATAAAATTATGTGTTCACGAACAGTTTATGAACATTTACCGAACGAGATTTTATGTTCGTGTTCGTTTGTTAAGAAAACACTCATGTTCGTGTTCGTTTGTGTTCATTTGTTAATTTTGTTCATGAACGCACACGAACATAAATAGACATTAATGAACACAAACAAGTGTTCATGAATAGAACCAAACACAAACGGATGTATATTAACTTTTAATTAACATCGAATTTACATACATTAAAATAAATAAAAATAAAAGAATATAAAAAAATAAAAACATTACTAAACTATAGAACACAAACGAACATAAACGAACGGAATTTTTTGTTTGTGTTCGTTCATCTATTAAACGAACGAACACGAACAAACTTCCCGCCGAATGGTTCATGAACTGTTTGCTGAAAGTTAAGTTCGTTTGCAGCCCTATTTAGTATGCTATATTTGATCGGTTTGGTGGACTAAGATTGACGTTAAATGGGCGTGGTATCATTATCGACAAATCAAATTCCCTAGATCAATGAATAAAAAAAAAAGTAAGGATCCAGTTTATTAATAACCACAAGAC
The DNA here is from genome assembly GCA_030844895.1 of Ambrosia x helenae. Classification (NCBI taxonomy): domain Eukaryota; kingdom Viridiplantae; phylum Streptophyta; class Magnoliopsida; order Asterales; family Asteraceae; genus Ambrosia; species Ambrosia x helenae. The sequence goes on from CM061234.1 coordinate 8,791,358, forward strand.
CAAATTTTCACCTCACAGATTGCTGCTGCCATCACCATTTACATTCGCCCATTTGAAACCGAATCATACCGTTTCAGCTTTGGTCAGCTACACTAGCGTAAAGAAGTAAAGCATATCATGCCATATTGCTTAAATAATATGATCATATTATATAAATTCAGTATCTCTTCATTAGTTTTTAGTGTTGTTTACTGGTAGTTTTTGTTTGTCGAGCCGGGGGTCTCTCTGGAAGCAGTCTCTCTATCCGCAAGTATAGGGGTAAGGTTTGCCTACATCCCACCCTCCCCAAACCCTACTCTTAGTTGTGCTAATTGTGGGATTTACTGGGTAAGGTTGTTATTGTTGTTGTTGTAGTTGTTAAATGCTGATTCTATGTTGTTAAATTCTTATCATGTCAAGTGCTTATCCATTCCTCACCAAAGTCACACGAGCTCAAATCTCACACAAAGTGGGCAATAAATGAATTTTACAGGGTGTTTGGGATTGAGTTTCAAAACAACTTATTGACTTATTGGCTTTTCCAAAAAGCCAATAAGTCAATAAGCTGTTTGTGTAATCCAAAAGCACTTTCTGTTTTGACTTTTGGCTTTTGGCTTTTAAGGGTGGAAAAACTGTTTTTGAAAATAAATTCTGCCTTTTGACTTTTGGCCTTTGACTTTTGGAAAAAAAATTCAAATTTACCACCCATACAACCAATATTTACAATAAGCGAAACACTTAAAAAAAGACAATCTATTGACTTTTTGACGTTTCTCATCTCAAAAACTAATCCAAACACTTTTTTTAAAAAACTCCTTTTCAAAAAATCATAAGCCAATAAACACTTTTGACCAAAAGCACTTTTACATTTCCAAACTCAATCCCAAACACAAGTAGATTTTATGAGGTATGTGTATATCCAAAACAAGAAAAAGTTGCTGAATTAAATGAATGAATATCAATGCATTTATTCATTTGGCATCGTATAGGATCAAATAGGAACCTTACATTTGGTAAAAAAAAAAAAAAAAAAAAGAAACTTGAGAACCAAAATGCTATTAACACATAACTGAGTATTATTATAATAGTAGCATGAAATAACATTCAATTATTTTATTATCAACACTGAATTATTTATAAATAACACTTTGGTTGTCACAGTTAAAAATAAGCAAATGGTACCCGATACTGAAACCCAACTACTATGTATGAACCACTTTCGGTATCGATACTCATTTTTTTTTTACGATTTTAAGGATTAATACCTTCGTTTCCAATACAATATTTCCCAACTTTTTACCTTCAAAAACTGTATCGTACTTATAACGTACCCACTTATTGCCATTTTTAGGGTCAATACTCTCAATACTTCTACAATATCAAGCCCATCCCTAATCACACCTTTAATCTTATTCCGACTTTCGCGCCAATATTAAAACAACCAAAACTTCAGTGCATAAATCGCAAATTTTACACAATATGATCATATTAGTTGTTAAATGCCGGTCCCATATTGTTAAATTCTTATCATGCCAGGTGTTTATTCTCACCAAAGTGGTACGAGTTCAAATCCTACAAAGTAAGCAATAAATGAATTTTAAGAGTAGATTTTTGGAGCTATGTGTTCACTGTTCAAAACAAAAAAAAAAGTTACCAAATTAAGTGAATGAATATTGATGCATTAGAGGCCATATTATCCATCTGACGTGGTGTAGGATCAAATACAAGCCTTACTTTATGTAAAAATTGTGAGAACCAAAGTGCTAATAACAAATAACTCAGTGTTATTACAATAACATTGAGTTCTTTTGTTATCAACACTAAATTATTTATAAATAGCACTTTGGTTATCATAGTTAAAGATGGGCAAATGGTATCTGGTACCAAAACTGAACCATACTAAATCGATCACTTTTGATACGAGTACCCGTTTTTTGCGAGTTTACTTTCGAAACCGGTATAATATTTTGCCTGACTTTTTACCTTTGAATACTATATCCTACCCATTTATTGCAATTTTGAGGATCGATGCTTTCAGTACCTTGCAATTGTATCGATGCTTTTCAGTACCAATATGGTTATACCAGAACAATCCCCTTTTCGACGTTTTCTTAATCTTATTCCAACTTTGGTGCCAATAATAAAACAACCAAAACTTCAGTGCATAAATCGCCATTTTACACATCTTCTTCCAAGTCATATAAATTATAAACCCTAATAATAATATTATTAATATCCATCAACAACACTCTTCTTCCCCAAAACCCTAACACAACACAGCAGCCACCAACACAACAACAATGGGAGGCAAAGCCAAAGGCAAGCACCGTCTAGACAAGTTCTACCACTTAGCCAAAGAACACGGCTACAGATCTCGAGCCGTTTGGAAGCTAATCCAACTCGACTCCAAACACTCCTTCCTCCGTTCCTCTCACGCCGTCCTCGACCTATGCGCCGCGCCAGGCGGCTGGATGCAAGCCGCCGTCGAGCGCGTCCCCGTCGGCTCCTTAGTTATCGGTGTCGATCTCGACCCGATCCGACCCATCCGTGGCGCTATTGCTATTCAAGCGGATATTACTACTAGTAAGTGTAGGTCTACTGTTAAACGGTTGATGAGTGAACATGGTGTTAAGGCGTTTGACCTTGTGTTGCATGATGGCTCGCCTAATGTTGGTGGGGCTTGGGACCAGGAGGCCACGGTTCAGAATGCGCTTGTTATTGATTCCATTAGGCTTGCTTCCGAGTTGTTGGCTCCTAAAGGGAATTTTGTTACTAAGGTAATATAATATTAGTTTTGTTCGGTTCGATTCGAGTTTTATTTATTTCTAAAGCTCGAGCTTGGCTCGTAGGTTGTATATTATTTCAGGCTTGGGTTTGACTCGTTTATTATTTGTTTTTTTAAAATGTATGTTAGTTTATATTAGGGATGAGCTCCGGACGGAAAACTTCCAAAACCCAAAACCGATACCGAAAACATACAGTACTGTATCGGTTCGGTACCTGTATGGTATCAGTATTTTACCTTAAAATACCGATACTATACCGATCCCCGTACCGAAACGAAACCGAAAACCTCTAAATGTGAGTATCGATACCGATACCGAACACTCTTGGTTCGGTACGGGATCGGGATCGGTTCGGTATTCGGTGCAATATGCTAATCCGTAGTTTATATAGTATAATTTAGCTATTTTTGTCATTTTATGAATAGTGAGTATTATTACTTTAAATATATGTGTAATATATTAAATAAAAACTATATACATAGTGGGCTCGTTTAGGTTCCCAAGCTGGCTCGAGCTCGGTTACGCTCGGCTTGTTTCTAATTTTTTTTTTCGAGCTGCGTTTGCATCCCTAGTTAATTGAACGAACATGAACCGGAGTTGTGGCTGGGGAATGGTTTTGTTTTTGTTTGTTTACGTTAGGCTAACATTGACTTAATAAAGGGTTTTTTTTTTCTTTTATTTATATAATGTTAGGCTTGTTAAACAGAAATATAAACTTTAGTTTAAATTTTAATTTATTTTGCGATAACTAAGAGGAAATTTTGTAGTATGGGTTTTTATGTTTCTTTCTTGGATGTTTGTTGGTGGGTATGGGGTTTTTGGGTTTCTTGAATCTTTTTTTTTTTGCATAGTTAGAGTTGTGAACGAACTGTGCGTTTGTGAAGTGTTTGAGTTGAAGTTTGGTTAGTAAATGCATAGAAATGAATAAAGTAGTTTGCTTGGTTAGTTAAATGAACGAACATGAACATGGGTTGCGTTGGTTTGGGAAATGGGTTTATTTTAGGTTTTTTTTTATAAACTTTCGGTGTGTATGGGGTTTTAGGTTTCTTGAATCTTTTTTGTTGTTTATGGTTTTATATTTATAGTTGCTTATTTAGAATTGTGTACGAACCGAATGTTTGTGAATGGGATGAAGTATGGTTAGTAAATGAATAGAGGATTTGTTTGAATAATTAAATGAGCGAACATGAACTTAGGTACCGTTGATTCAGGGATGAGTTTGCTGTCGTTTGTTTCAAGGTTTTTTTAAATTAATTTTAGTTTTTTTTAATATTTTAGTTTTCTTTTAATTTTAGGTTTTCTTAAACTAATGTAAGGATTTTTTTTTGCTATTGAGGTTTTTTATATTTTCTTACAAACGTATGGATTTTGTTGCTTTCTTTTTAGTTGTTTGTTGGTGTATATGCGGTTTAGGGGTTGGGTTTTTAGGTTTCTTGTTTCTTTTTTGTTGTTTATGGGTGTACATTTGTGAATTATTCGTGTTGGAAGTTTGGTTAGTAAATGAATAAAGGAGTTTGCTTGGTTAGTTAAATGATCTTTACATGAATGTGGGTTGCATCGGTTTGGGATAGGTTTGTTTTCGCTGGTTTATGTTAAGTTAATAAAGTATTTGTTTTTATGCTTCTTTTTTAGTTACTTGTGGTTTATGTATTGGGTTTTTGTGTTTGGGATTAGGAATGGTCAGGTAATAATGGTTTGGCGGAAAGTTTTTTTTAATAAATAAATTAGCGGAAAACAGGGAACTTTCTTTGATTAATTAAATGAACAAACTTGGACAGAGGCCGGGTTGGCTTTGGTCAGATGTGTGTGTTTGTGAATGTTCGGTAAACGGTTCGTTTTTGTTTGATTGTGTATGTTAGGTTACTAAAGGTTTTTTTTTTTTTTTTTTTTTTTTTTTTTTTTTTTTTTTTTGAAAACATAATTTACTACTTTACATATGTTTTGGGATAAATTTGTTTACGATTTTATGTTGAATTATGGTATTTTCGGGTAACTATGTCAAGTACTTCCCTTTATGTATATTTTTGGTGACTATGTTTAATGCATGAAATTAAGAATGCTGACTTTTGTTTTTGAAATAATTATGTGTTTTGTTTGTTTGTTTATGAAATTAACGAATGAACACGAACACGAGATTTTGTTGGCTTATTTGTTCGCATGTCCAATCGTATAGCTTAACGAGCAAACGTGAACAGTGCCTCGTTTCGTTCGCTTACAACCTATCTTTTAACCTCTTTGTGTATATTGTTTACTGACAGTTGAATCCTGTAAAATACTAAAACAGTGTTATTAACATGATGATGTTTATAATATGTAACAGGTTTTTAGGTCAAGGGATTACAATTCTGTGCTTTATTGTCTTAAACAGGTATTGGATTATATTTTAATTTGTAATGGGATGTTCGATGTATGCGATTCTTAATCTTGGAATTTGTTTGCAGCTATTTGAAAAGGTTGACTCGCATAAACCGGCCGCTAGTCGTAACTCATCTGCTGAGACTTTTCTGGTATGTCAGAAATACAAGGCTCCTGCTAAGATCGATCCTCGTCTTTTTGACATTAGGCATCTATTTCAGGGAGGCAAAAATCCAGCAAAGGTAAAATCATCCAGGTTGTTGATAATTTAGTGGTGTTTACAAACCTGTTTTATAGCAGCCAATTATGGCTTTGGAAATCGCGAACCACAGTGGTTGCTAGTTTTAGCGGTTTGGTTACGGCAGTTTGGAAGTTTGAACCATCTTTTCTCTTCTCTTTTAAAATTTGTTTTTTGAAATGATAAAGATGGTTCATTAGTTTGTATTAGTTTTGGGATCACTAAACTGCCAAAACTGAACCGTGATCTGAACTCTGTGTATCTGAAACCAGCCGAATCTGTCAACCTGCTTAGGTTTGGGTGGTCTGGTCTTCAACGCCCCTAATAGTTATATTTTCTCCTTTCATTGCCTTATTTTTGTGAACTTACCATTTCAGATCATTGATGTAACTGGACAAACAAGACAGAAGAGAAATCGTGATGGGTATCCCCTCTTTACATGTGCTAGTTGTTTTAAATATCTTTTCCCTATTTGTTCCCGTTGTGACAAAATGAACCTGCTCTTGGTACTGGGATTGTTTGGGACTTATACTTTCTTTAATATCTTGAAGAAGCTTGCTAGTTCTGTGAATAAAAGTTTATTTGTTTCTTATCATATATGAGAGAAGGAGAAGTTTTAGTTGTTTGCTTGTTGCTAAGTCTTCAATGTATCAGGTATGAAGATGGGGATACGACTTTGAGGAAAACATGTTCAGCTTCAGATTTTATATGGTCAAGTGCACCTCTTGATGTTCTTGGTACTGTTACAGCTATACACTTTGCAGATGACAGTTCTTTGCCTATCATGAATCATGCGCTGACTACGGAGGAGGTAGTCCTATGATCTTTTCTTTCTTTTTTTTTCCCAGCATTTGGGGAGTGAGGTTGATATGAATATTATGGTCTTATTTGTTATTTTTCTAGAAAACACATGTAACAATTAGAGCTACCTGTTTTACCAGGTTAAAGCGCTATGCGGCGACTTGCGTGTTTTAGCGAAGCCAGACTTCAAGCATCTGCTGAAGTATGGAGCACCTTGCTTTTTCTCTCTTCTTTTGACTACACTCAAATAATTTATGTTCTGTAATAAACATCGCCCTAGATATATGTAGGGTGGGGGGGTTCATTACATAACATTATAATATAGCAAGAACAAAAAGAACAAATCTAAATCGTTTAATTATTTTATATAAAAACATCAAACTAATTTGTTTACATGTATTTTTGAACTCTTGATGAATACCATGCATGTAGGTGGTTCTATAGTTAAATGAATTTTGTTCATTTTTTTAATTTGATGAGGAATAAATAAACATTATCACATTTCAACCATTTTCTTATATTTTAGAAGTTTTTAAGATTGAAAAATATGAATGATTTATTTTGTTCTTGTTCTTGTAAAAAATGTCTTATGTCTTGAACCCTTCTATATTTATCATATATATATGATATCAAATGCACACACACACTTGTGTGTATAATTACATATATATATATATGTGTGTGTGTGTGTGTGCATGTGTGTGCATGTATATACTAATAGAATAGAGGGGTGTAGTTTCATGATTCTCAATTTTTTTTTTTTGCAAATTTAGGTGGCGTATCCATATTAGAAAGGCCTTATCTCCAGAAAAGGAAGCTCCCAAACCAGCAGATGTTGAACCTGAGAGCAAGGTTGATGAGGACGAGGACAAGGATGATGATGGACTGAAAGAAATGGAAGAATTAACAAATGCTATGCTGCGTAAGAAAAAGCAGGAAAAAAAGAACAACGCAAAACGACGAGCTAAGGTATGATCTAATTTCAAAACTCTCCCATCTTAAATTTTATGCCTGGTCTGTTTACCCTTTACATATTCATATATGCTTGCGTATAATTGATTAATTTAGTTCACATGTAAATGCATGCTTAAACATCTTATATATCAGTTCTCATTTTTGGGTCTCCATTGATTGGAATATGTAGGATAAAGCAAGGAAAAAAACTGGGATGCAGAGTGATGTAATGGAAGATGGATACACTGATATTGAGCTGTTCTCTCTATCGTCTATCAAGGTCAGACTGATTCTCAATTTAGTAGGAAGTTTATGAATTCTTTTTTTTTTTTTTCTTTTTAAACACATTTCATTGTTATTCAGGGGAAGAAAGATCTGGTAGCTGTTGATAACACTGAAGATGATGGTCCAAATAACGAAGCAATGGATAGTGATGATGAGGAAGACCAAGTAGACTCTGAAGACAAGTCTGACATGGACTCTGATGAAGAACGCCGAAGGTGTGTGCATGACATGTTTTTTGTTAGGACGAAAAGATAATAATCACTAATTGATTTCTAAACTCGGGTAGCTATGGTTAATTTCTACATTTTGCTTACAGATATGATGAGAAAATGGAACAGTTAATGGAAGAAGCTTACGACGAGTATGTTGCCAAGAAAGAAGGAAGTACAAAGCTAAGAAAACGAATGAAGCAAAAGCACTCTGAGGATGGGGAACTTCTTGAGGTTCGGGCGCTCTCTCTTGTATTTGATCAATATTATTATCTTTCTATATTTGTATCTTGTCTGTAAATGTGGCAAAATGGGTGGGTTGTGTAACATGTAACTTTTTTGAGGGATTCAGAGCGGGTCAACTCAGTTTGGATAAAACAATTGGGTCACGTTCAACCTGTTTCAGTTTAAACACATTTGACCCATTAGTGGGCTAGTCAAGGTTGTAAAAAGCGCTAGGCAGACGGTGGGGGTCTAGCCTAGGGACTAGGCGGGGCTAAGCTGATTAATCGTTTTGGAATTTTTATACGTATATTTTATATATATTACACATATTTATATAAAATATAGCTATTCATAATTTAAGTATATATCATAATGTTTATTTTTCACTTTTTATGTATTAATGTATAATTTTAAAGACCAAATGTAAACTTGTGAAGATAGAGGGGGTTAAATGTTAAAATACACAAACTTACACTTTTTAGTTATAAACTTGTAAATTTAGAGACTAATGTAAACTATTTAAATATAAGGGGGTTAAATGTTAAAACTTTAAACTTATTTAAAACACTAAAAGCATTACGCAGCCACCTATTTTCGTCTTCCCCTTTTTCTGTTTCCTTTTCCCCCTTTCCGGCAGAATCTGCTCCCCCGCGCCAGAATTTTCCGCCGGAGTCCGCTATATTCATGCTATGGAGTCGCTAATCACGCCTAATCCCCTGCCCAGGTCAAAATTACAAGGTTTTAGGCAGCCTAGCGCCTAGGCGACCGCCTAGGCTGCCTTCTTTACAACACTGGGGTTAGTGATAAAATATAACTAACATTGGCTGTTTTACTGCTATGGCTCATCTGTACTCGTTTGCAGAATATCACATAAATTGCAGTGCGCAACAGTTATCTATTTGGACCTGTTGTTTTATGTTCTTTTGGTGACGAAAGGTTGACTTGAACTTGTTTGTTCATTTTAGGGTGGTGATGATGACGATGATGATGCTATTCATATGGATGAAGACTCTGACAACAACGATCAAGAATCCAATCCTCTAATGGTGCCACTTGATGATCGCGAGCCTACAGCGGAAGAAATTGCTAACAAATGGTTTAGCCAAGATACGTTTGACGATGATGGGAACGAAAATTCAAAACTGGTCAATGATGATGATATGCAAGTGGATAAAAAACCTGATGATCAACTCATGGTCCCAAAGAAGCCGACAGCAAAAAATAAGCCTCAAAAACCTCAATCTTCTCAGCCTGCCGCTACTGAAGATTTTGAAGTAGTCCCCGCCCCAGAGACAGATTCGAGTGATGACTCATCATCAGACGAATCAGATGATAATGTGGAGACAAAAGCAGAAATCTTGGCTTGTGCGAAGAAAATGCTTAGAAAAAAGCAAAGAGAACAGATGCTTGATGACGCGTACAACAAGTACATGTTCCATGATGATGAAGGATTACCCAAATGGTTTATAGATGAAGAAAAGAAACACATGCAGCCTATTAAGCCCATAACGAAAGAAGAGGTTAACGCAATGAAAGCCCAGTTCCGAGAGATAAATGCCCGACCCGCTAAGAAGGTGGCACAAGCAAAAGCCCGAAAGAAGCGGGTTGCATTGAGGAAAATGGAGAAGGTAAGAAAGAAGGCAAACACTATCGCTGATCAAGAGGACATAAACGATCGGTCCAAGATGAAGATGATTAATACGCTTTACAAGAAGGCGATCCCGCAGAGACCGAAGAAAGAGTTGGTGGTGGCAAAGAAAGGAGTACAAGTGAGGACTGGTAAAGGGAAAGTACTTGTTGACAGGAGGATGAAGAAGGATGCAAGGAAACATGGGATGAAGAAGGAAAAGGAAAAAGGCAAAAGCAAAGGTGGAAAGGGTCAGAAAGGTAAACGTTCTAAGGGTAAAATGGGAAAAGGTGAAGGGCCCAAGGGTAAAATGGGAAGAAAGTGAAGCTGCAGAAATATGAAGATATTTTTTGAGTTTTAATATAAGTTTTGTTTCAATGATATTTAAACACATGCTCTTTCCTTTATAAAACACCTACACTATGCGAAAATCTGTTTTTTTTTGTTTTTATAATTATTTCTGCCTGTGATGTTTATGATGTGGCTTGATTGTTTTTATGAAAGTTTAGGCCGAATTGTTAACTACGATTTTTAAAAAAACAACAAACTGAACTGGCAGGATTTGGTGCATCAGTTGGACCAGTTGGTTTTACCAATTTGACCGTTTAACGTTTGTTTTATTAGTTTAGTTTGGTATGAATCGATATTTTATTTTAGAGAAACTGTAGGATACAAAGTATCCTTAACATAGGAAGTGTAGGAAATCATCTCAGTTGGATATGCGTAAACCCTAGTTAACTCAATTCTGGTTGATTAAAAGGGTATTTTAGACTTTTATAAAACACCCAAACCCACCCTTCTCAGTCACACAAACCAGAGAACTGAAAGAGAGAGGGGAGGAGCCGGAGCCCTCTCCACCGCCATCGACGGCGGAGCTCCGGTGAGCAGCCACCCGTCACACTTGCAAAACAACCGGACCCAAATCAGTTATAACTTCACAGTCGTTCGTCTTATCCTGCACACTCTTCAACTGAACGTCACAACTAGAGTTACTAGACGCCCCAACCACTACCTTGGACTTCACCGCAGACTCACGTATCGCATCAATTTCAGCAAAAACCGAATCATCAAAGTTTTCATAAAAAAAATAGTATGCATTATTGTAGACGCCTCGGTGTTGAAATCTGATCGTCCTGTTCTTGTTGAGTTTGTTGCTGGCTGGTGTGGTCCTTGTCGCTTAAAAACCGGTATAATGGTCCAAAAAGGTTTAAATCGAACGTGCGTTTAAAAACACACTCGTTCACAAACCCGTGCGTTTAAATACGGTGCGTTTATATTGAAGTCGCCGAAAGAAGATATATGTGCATTTTGTTGTATTTCTTTTGTATTTTATACAAAGAAACAGTGTGTACATTCGAATATAGAAACGATAAATCACCTTGAATGAGATCTGTAAGACTATACGGTGTGGGGGGCGGCCTTGGGTCATCGAAGCCGGATTGGCCCGGCCAACACCCCCCCCCCCCCCCGTGCCTCCTCTAGCCAAAACGACCAAACTTGGAAGATTCGGACCGGCCATTTGATTGGCTGATTGTTTGTTTGTTTGTGGGACCCTTCTCCAATCTCCCTTGTTTTCCCTTCTATTTATTAAAAAAAAAAAGAAGCGAGTTACAGATCTGGAGTCATGAAAGCCCAAGGTTGAAGATGACACATTACCCCACGAAATCTTAATCATGCCACAATCTTGAAATAAATAAACTTTATTTCAAATTTCAATTTACCCCCGAACTATTAAGTAAATTACAAATTATATATTATTTATAATTTAGAATTAAATAAATAAAAGGGTGGGCCAACAGTAGTGGAGGACTACCCAAGTAGGACTGCCTCCATACCCTTGGGTAGTCCTCAAAATGTCTAAAACCATGTGGGACCCACTTTTTACTGACGTGACGGCAAGACTTCCCAAGCCTTGCCTAAACCACACCACATAGTCTAAGAGTTTGAAGTAATGAAAGTGTAGAGAGATGGAGTAGAAGAAGTCAAAACCATCATGAAACATCTTGAGAGGGTGATCAAGAACATGGGTGAAGTACTAAGCTCGATAAAATCATCGTCAGAAGAATATTTCCACTATGCGGTTCAGTCTTTGGTGAAAGACGTCAATGGTTTTAGTTTGGATTCTTTTGAAACCAGTGAAGAAATTCATTATGTTCAGAAGGAAGATGATCTATACGCCATTAGCGATGTCAAAATCTCCACAGATTATGAATTTATAAAGGTGCGTTTATAATAATTAAAGGTGCGTTTGAAGTTTTTTAATTTTTCAAAGGTGCGTTTTCAATTTTTTTCAAAGGTGCATTTGTTTTTTTACAACGTACGTTTAAAGAATATACAATGAACGTGCGTTTGTTTGTCACACCCAAATATACAACGCACGTTTAAAAAATATACAAATGTGTTTAAAATTTTTATAACGCGCGTTTAAATATATGAGTGTGTGTTTAAAAAGCCCTGTTATCAGCAACTTCGTCTTCTTCGTTCACAACTTTTTAAAACCCATTTCTTATCTTTAATTCTTCTTTCTGAATCAAAATCGAAAGCTTCTGATAAATAATACTGGCGTTTTTATTCATAATACGTATGATTTCGAATGATTTATCGTCCCATTTATTATACTCTGTTTTCTAATTTTTTTAATTTCAAATAGTGATCTTACGTTTTGGTTCAATGTAATCGACGTTTTTTTTTTGTTTCTTTGATTGTGTAATCATTCAGATTGATTTAATCGATCTCAATCGATGAAAAATTATGTTTCGATTGAATCTGTTGTTACGATTTGAAAAATATTTAAACGCTTTTTCCTAATTTACCCTTGGTTAGTTTAACCCAAATATGATTAGGGTTGTTAATTACCATCTTGCCACCTTCTTAATCTAATGGCTGAGAATGCTTTCTACACTTCTCACGTTAAGGTTCTTTGTACGTTATCTCTTCCCAAATAATAATAATAATAATAATAACTTAGTTAACAAGGATATATATATATATATATAGGGTAGGGATCATACAAGAACCAACTTTAGGGAGAGAACCAGAGAACCAGTGTCAACATAAACAAAAAAAAACCTAAAAACCCCACCTCCACCCCCTAAAAACCTAAACCCACCCACCTCACTCCCTAAAAACCTAAACCCCCCATCACCCACACCGCCCCAACCCCCCCCCCCCCCCCCCCATTTGTGAAATGCACATGTGCAACTAACCCCACACCCCCCAAAAACCAAAACGCTCCATCCCATCCCCCCAAAAAGATACCCCATCTTCCACCATACCCAAAAACTAAACCCTAAAGCTAAACCCATTAAAAAACTTAACTATAATAGTGAAATGCACATGTGCATGTAGTACAATTATCTTATTTTATAGTTTTATATAGAGGTTTTTTTTAAGTTTATTCACTAACAACCCCAAAAAACCTAACCCCATCCCATCATACCTAAAAACTAAACCCTAAAGCTAAACCCATGAAAAAAAACCCAACTATAATAGTGAAATGCACTTCGCGTTTATTTAATGATCATTGAATAAATTTTTTTCCACCTTATATATCATATCACGTCCATTTAATGATCATTTCATTATGGTAATTGATAATTTATTCAAAAGTGTGCTCTAATAGTGAAATACACATGTGCATACGGTATATGTATGTATATATATAACAGCAAAATGCACATGTGCATCAGACCTGACGTAAATATGACGTAAAAAAGGCCATTTTTTTGTTTTTTTTTTATTTTTTTTCAGAAAGATTAACACTAAAAAAATATTTTGGTGTTTTTACTTTTTTATTTTTTTAGGTTATATAATTTTTTTTATTATTTTTTTAATTTTTTGGTGGAGGGGTTTTTGTGTTCACACTTGGTTCTTTGGTTCTCTCCCTAAATGGTGGTTCTCAAATGATCCAAATCCTATATATATATATATATATATATATATATATATATATATATACACACATTGTATTATAAGCATCAAATAAGGCAGTTTAAGATACTTAAAAGTTAAGATATTTTTTTGGTTAATGCACAATATACACTCCTAAAATAAAGGTAAAATAATCATTCAAACACTTTTACACTCTAATACCCCCATCTTAGTTATACTTTAATTCTTTCAACTTTACTCAACTTTTGCTTATTTAAATAATAGCTGTATTTTTTCCCTTGTTTTAAGGAAACCTACCTATCACCATTTCTAAACGATCATAATTTTTTCATACGATAAATTTTTTTTAAATTACACAATCAAAACGAGCATCTTATTCTCTTTAATATGAAAGTTTTGCTAATTATTTTTTTTTATCTTAAAAAGTCGATGTTTGTGTGATTAACAAAATCTAGAGATGAGTAATAACTTAACAATTATCTGAAATTACCCAAACCATTATATATTCATGGCTTCGGTTTTAGTTGAGGCAAATAACTGAATTAAACTAAACCATGCATATCCGTAGAAGTGGTTGTGTTCTCCGTAACATCGTGCGGGCACCCTGCTAGATTGTCGGACACCACATACTACTACTACTATTATTATTATTATTATTATTATTATTATTATTATTATTATTATTATTATATAATGTATATAAGAGAAAGATTGTTGAAAATAAGAGGTACAAAGGAATTAAGCTTATGTACAAGTAGTGATGGATACATATTGCATCCATATCTTTAAAACCCAGCTGGTTAAATAAGCGGGACTTGATATTGTTTTCAAATTTTGAATTCCCTAAAAAAGTGGAGTTCTCTCTATACATTCATATCCAGGCGAATGATCCTTTTGAAACCCTAAATCCCTCTGACGTTCTCTCTATAGATTCACTCATTACAACAAATCAATCCTCTCTCTTAATAGAAGAACAACATGCTTTAACTCCAATTAAAGCTCATTCAAAATTCAAAAATCTATTTCTCTCTCACCTCTTGCACTTTCCCCTATTTCTCTTCCTCAAACATTTTGTTTTTCTCAACACCATTGAATATGCAGATCCCTCTTTGTGTGTAAGGTTTGGGTTTTTATTGTGATTTCTTCTTCTTGCTTGTGACGATTATGTTTATGTTTTATTTGTTGCACCTTTACTTTTGTTTTTGATGAATCTATGTTGGTAATGATATTGAAACTATTGTTGACGAATTAGTCATGTCATTTTAGCTTTAATCTGCTTGGTAAACTAGAATTTTGTTTTTTTTTTTAAACTGCAAGAATGCGTTTGGGAGACAATATCATCATCTTCTCAATTGAGATTTGTTCTCGGGTGTTGATCCGAGTGTACATATTAGTTAAGCATATTTATATTTTTATTTTTACTTTTCTTTATTTTGAGATTTTATTTTAAAATTTGCAAAGCAAAAAAAGGAAAAAAGAAAAATTTCCCCCGTACTCAATCTCCATTCGGGGGAGATCATTCTCGAACCATATTATTTGTTATTATTATTATTATTATTATTATTTGCTATTATTATTATTATTATTATTATTATTATTATTATTATTATTATTATTATTAATGTTTTGTTTATTTGTTTTTGCCGCGATTCGCGAGCATTTGAGTTGTCATGCAGGTTATTATTATTATTATTATTATTATTATTATTAATGTTTTGTTTCTTTGTTTTTGCCGTGATTCGCGAGCATTTGAGTTGTCATAAAGGCTATTACTTGGTTATGCTTGATCGCGCAGGCAGTTGCACGTTTTTGGGATACCCCCGCATATTAGCTCACCTCGTTTTTGTCGGGGGAGTATCGGTTTTCCTTTCTTTTTTTTATTTTTATTTTGGCCATGTTTGACACACATTGGGTACAATGTGTGTTTTATTTTCAGAAAGTCATAAAAAAATCAATAAAAAAAACTTAAAAAGAAGTGAAAATTTTGAAAAATACAAAAAGAAATAATAAAAGTTTTTGCAAGTCCTGAGGCGATTGATTACACACAGAAGACACGCCTTAGCCATTGTAAAGCGTAAGCTGGAGGCAGGTCAATGTGGGTTTGCATTTCTTGGGGGCATGAGATTTCTTTAAGTTGTGCGATAGTAAAGTAGGTTCAATTAGTCGGTTTTTGAAGTAAAATGGTTTTTGGAATACTTATTGATAGTGGAACAAACCTGATTGAGGAAGACCACTCTTGGCTTTTACCTGCATCCCATTCCCACACTTGATAGTGAGGTTTTGAGCCTATTTGAGTACTATGATATTCACTTTCATTTGTCGAGTGCTACCTACATGCTGCTTGATTACAAAACTTGTGCATCATGATTCATTTCTAGACCTTGGGTTTGGACTTGGTGTTGGCGGTGAAATCCTCAAGATGGATTTACCTCAAATATTCTGTGTGACATCCGCAGGATACTGAAGTACTAAGAAGACTTCAGGATGTAACACTGTTCTAACCTATGCGCATACTGAGGATAGACTAACGAATTATCTTGTTGTAACATTATTGCAGGTACAATCAATCAATGATAAAGACTTGTAACTCTTCTCCAACGGCTATATTGTCTTACTAAGTCAAAGAAGCTGAGGATGCAAGAGTTATACGTGCAAGGCAAGTCCAAGCCTAAAGAATAGGTCAAAGTGTAACCGTCGAGAGTTGAATACAAGGCGAAAAACAAGGAAACTGTTATACCAACGTATAACTTAGTTGAAACAGCTCCAACGTTCACCTGAATCATTCAAGGAGCATAACTAAGTAGCGAATATCATGGGATCTTTTATTTATGTTATATAACTATAAATAGGGGCATGATGAATGAAATAGGACCCATTACTTACACATCGTTAACACTTAGCTATTTCTACACTATCTAATACTCTCTCTACTCACACACACAACACTACATTGTAATCATAGTTCGTTCACCATACTTCCAAAGTTGTAACACTTTTTACCATTTTTTAATATTAACAAACAAGGCAGGGGCTTAGACTCCTCCCGAGGTTTTGTGTCGGCGATCATTAAGTGATCAAGGGCTTTCCTCGTACATCGAGTGTTGTTCTTTGTTTACATTACATTTACATTCATCTATCTTTGCTTATTTCACCATTCTGTCAGACAGTTACATCCTCAGGATATAACTGTCCATCCTGAACTCATCATTTGCCATTCTAAGCATAGTTGTCAGATTGTAATTTATTTGCTGTCCTAAATTGTCACCTTGAAAATAACACTAAGTTTTTAATGTATTTCACACATTTAGCACTCTACCTCACTTTTACTAATTTGGAACTCATCATTTGCCATCCTAAGCATAGTTGTCAAGTAATTTATGTATAAAAATTTAAACTTTATTGGTTTTTGTTGTGGTTTATCATCCGGATAATGTTTGGGTTATACTTTTAGATTCATATGTGGCTATAGTTTATTGACTTTGTATTTTTAAATTAAAAGTCGCATATTTGTATCATTTGCTTTGTGTGATGATTTGATGGGTTGACTTGTTGGCTTAGGATCTAGAAATTGGTATTTAACATCGTTTTGGGTTTGTCACCTACCTTGAGATCGAGAGGAGAAAAGTTGTGGGTTTGTTAGAATTTTTTGGATTTAAGTTCAAAGTTGCAAGAGAGTGAGCATTTTATCTATTATCCTTTTGACCCGCTTTTCCCAAACATTTACCTTTAGGTTTTGATTCACCTTTTGATACCGTTAGGTGGTTTGTGATTAGTGAGACCAATAGGAGATCTAGTCTTTGGGTGCGTAAATTTTAAGTTTGGTGAGACTGAGAGGAGATCCATTCTTTACCCGGTGAGCTTCACACGACTGCTTAGGATTACATTTTTTTGTTCTAGTGAGACCGAGAGGAGATCTAGGACGCTAGTGTTTCCCGAGTCGGTTATACACGTAGATCCCGATAGTCATTCGAGTATCCATTTCCCACTAGCTTTCAACTTTATCAGTAGGATTTCCAATCTAGGTACATCTTCTCCATTTCTGATTCCCTTTTCGTGAGCATTTACTCTCTGGTATCTCGTCCTTGCTGCTTGTTTATTTCTTGTCTTATTTTATTTGTTTACTTGTTTATCGTTTTAGTTACTTGTTAGTTACAAATCATGCTCTTTGATATAGATTATGACTCGGCAGAGGTTTAGTATCGAAGGCTGCATATCAGTGTCCATGGATTGATACTCGGGCTTACCGACTTTACTACACTACGACCGGTATACTGTCGTGTTGCGTGGTTTAGCCTGGCGATTCCATTTTTAAAACCAGATTGTGAAACTTAAATTTTTATACATATTACATATAAATCACGACAATCACCTTACCATTTCTTTTATGTTCTTACTTGAATATTTAAATCGGACATATGTAACTTATTTGTTGAATATTCACAAACTTTACAATTTTTCACGGGGCAAATGCCCTATTTAATGGGCTTTTAATTGTGACATTGTCATGTTGGTTGATGAGTTTAAATTTTCTTTAGGTAGACATTCATTTTCTATGAATGGTGCTTTGATCATGGTGGTTGGGAAATATTTAACTTAAATGATGTGTTTTCATTAGACAATGTTAGGATAGAAATCACAAGATTATATCATATTTTGCGTGTTTGATACATACTACTTTGAATTCTCCAAGCAAGGCCTCAATCTGTTACGGTTGTTAGTTAACTAATTGATTGTCAGGTAACTTTATACAAACTTAAATCTTTCCAGGAGAAGAATCATTATTGGAACATAAGAACGGCATCAGTTTGTTCATATTTATTTGGTTCGTTTACAGGTCTAACCCATGGTTGATTTTTATATGTCAAATTTATGTTTAAATGCTTTCTTCTTAGCCTACGGTTGGGAGTGAGCTAAATGCCTTTAACCTTTTTTTATTGACATGATATAAAGTCTAACTAAATTTGGCTTTAGACTCTTTAATCATGTTTTTTTTATAATATATGTAATAATGTCAAGTTTCTAAATTTAATTGTTGCTCTTTGTTGCATATGTTCTGATGCTAACTTTTATAATTTGTAGTTCATCAGCTTCTAATGTTCAATGAAACTAACACGAAGCGTCTTTAACACAATGGGTATGTTTGGCAAAACTAGCTGGAGGCTGGTAGCTGAAAGCTGGTGGCTGGAAGCTGGAAGCTTTTTAAATATATTTTGGTGTTTGGCAGAGTAGCTGGAGCTTTTAATAAAATGAATAAAATGACTAAAATGGACATAATTAAAAGCTTGTAAGGAAAGTTTTTATTTTATTTTTAAAATAGAATGGGTATTTATATCATTTACTTATTAAAAGCTTGTAGCTAGTAGAGTTTTTTCTTAAAAGCTAGTAGTAATAGCTTTTCACTATAGAGCTTTTTTTCCTAACTCAAAAGCTTCCAGCTTTTCAACCAAACAAGGCTTTTTATTGAGTAAGAGCTTTATCTTAAAAGCTTGAAGCTCCTAAAAGCTCATTGCCAAACATACCCAATATCTGTATGGAAAGTAAAGTCATAATTACTTGTTTCATAATTTTTTAGTGCATAGTTCAACGTAGATCTCAATATCTTAGACTTTTTGTTTAACTTATACTAGGTTAATGACTGTGTGGACACGCGGTTCAATAAATTTTCGTATTTTTAGGTGTAAAATTTAGTAAAACATAAAACATAGTAAAAATATTATGATAAATTGTTAAAAGTAAAAAAATACACATATAATTGAAATATCATTTCATAATACACCACATTTTTATTTTATTTATGACCTTCCCATCGGTATCAAGTAACTAAACCCATGTCCTGTTCTTAACTCTTGACAATACCACATAAAGATGGCCATGTGTGAGTCTCGGGTCTCTCAAACATAATCCAACCTTCAATTACCAGTGTCATTATCATCTATGCCATTGTTGTATTTGTAATCGTAATTGGCCTTGTTGTAATCATCATAAATATCATAGGCGTCGTCAAAATAAACTTTGTATGTTACTACGCGTGGCATTTTGTAGTTCAGTATAAAAACAATAACCATTAGTCCGGAAATATATAAATACATGTCATCCATAATATGCAAATCAAATAATAAATCTAAATCAGGGACAAACTTTCTAAAAGAAATAGAGTTTATTGTACACTGAATCAAAAATATCTTCTAGACACATTGTTGTAATGGTATGGACATATAATCATATTCGTACAGTTCGTTCTGGCACATGAACAAAATGTATACCGAGTCAAACTTACTTTGAAATTATATACAAGGAAAAAGAAAAAAATCTATAGACGTGCCCAAAGTTTACTGTGATATCAATCAAATATATAATTAAAATGAGAGAAATTAACCATGAATTGACATACCTCATCAAGTTTAAGTTCGAAAAGAATGCCATGTGCAGGGAAAAATATACAACTTCTTTTCTTTATATTCCATGGAACTACATGTCCTTTAGATTCTGAAAAAATATATCATTAGTAAAATGATCATTTCAGAAATATGATGTGGTTACAATTGTGTAATACTATAGCCAACTAAAATAGTAACAGGTCAAATTGTGTGAAACCTACCAAGAATTAAACCATACACTCCAACATTAAAAACATTAATTAATAAAAACATTAGGTTTCTACCTTTCCGTCAAAAGCGTATTTATAAACCAAGACTGAAGTTGCGTTTTCTAGAATTAACAGGATTTTGAAGATGGTTTGCCAACGTTGTGCGACAATGTGTTGAATAACCTACAATGCTCAGAAATTATTATGCAAGCAAGTTTCCAATGCGATGTCCATTTATAAGGTATCGTTGTAACTTGAAATCAAACGAAAGAAAAATCTTAGTAGGGGCCGGCTATTGAAATGACAACAATACTGCAGATTGGAACATTCAGTTAGGGCCGTTTAATCTATTATTGCCAAAGATTGATAAGATTAATTAATTCAAATTCATAAATTCATAAAACGCGTATATAAATAAGCATTCAATCATGTTATACTAATTTTTAGATTACCTAAATTAACTAAAACGTGTATATGAATTCAAATGTTTTATACTAATTTTTAGATTACCTAAAATAAGTAAAAGGTGTATTTGAATTCAAAATAAAAAAAAAACACATAAAAACAGTATTCAAATCATAGTAATTTGTGAATCAGAGCATGATGTCCTTAACGTTAACTATATAACTCTTTATAACTGCAATACTAGTACCTCCTGCTTCTTTTACTATATCAAAAAAAAAAAAAAAAAAAACTTGAGCATCATAAAAAAATTATTCATCTGGAAAAGAGAAGACGTGGCAAATGTCATTAAATAAAAACCACACATTACAAATAAAATCCTAAATCTATATTTTTTCTACTAAAAACAAACTTAATCACCAAGAAACGTATTTAGACTCTAATTAGGAGACCATATAAATTACATAAAATAACTAATTTTATACTAAAAAAATAAACCTATTTATAGACTCTTTTACAATTCATCCACCCTCAACTTTCACATATGAACCATACCTAGGAGTTAGATTAATTTCTAACAATATTGATCCTTGGGTGTCTAGCATCCCCTTAAAAGTGTTGTATCCTGATTTATTTCGTTTAGAGCTCGACAAGGGGTGTATGGTTTGGGATTGGCTTAATGGTAACCAATGGGATTGGAGAAGGCCTCCATCTACAGTTCTGGAAGTTTAACAGCTCCAGGATTGTACGCAAGTGATCGAAGGTCAGGTTTTAGGTGATGCGAATGACAGTTGGTTTTGGGATTCAGGTTCAGCCGATGGGTTTTCGGTCAAGGAGGTAAAAAATGGATCGAAAGTGGGCTTTCTAGTCCTAGTATCATGACATTTAGTTGGTGCAAATGGGTGCCGATTAAATGTAACATTTTCATGTGGCGTATGTTGATGGACCGTATCCCTACTAAGCAGGCGTTAACTCGAAGGAATATAAACTGTGGGGATGGCATGTGCAGCTTTTGCGATGTGACATCCGTCACCTTCATCTTTAATCAATTGTCAAATTTAGTCCCTAAACTTTTCAACGTTTTCGGATTTATTAAAACGTGAGTTACTTTTAAATCAAAAATTCAAACGCTTATTGAATGTGTGAATTTTTTTTTTGTCGAAACTTACGAAATACAAACTTAATTAGTTATTTAATAAGTTAAGATAAAAAGTTTAAGTTCTAAAAAGTTTGGTTTTGGTTAAAGTTAAAGTTTAGTTAACCTTGTTAAGTTTTATAAAGGAAAAAAAAAACTAAACAAGTTTATAATAAAAACTAACCTAAGTTAAGTTAGAGGGGCCAATTGTGTATAAAAATCAAACTTCAAAAATTGAATATTTCCCCCCTGTTAACCGTTTCCGGCCACAGACTCGCCACCGGCGAGATTCTGGCCGATATCCGGCATGTACCAAACCGAGTTTATTACACCATTAATCAATTTTAATGAACTTTGAGCGTTTCTCCATCATTACTAATCGTTTTCTAAACTTAAAACGTGAAATAAACGAGCTTTAATCGGGTTTATTAGCTTGAAATGGTTGGCACTTTTAATCCAATTAAAATCTGTTTTTACCCTAACAACTATATAAATCGATCCTCCCAATTCATTTCTGCACCTTCACACCTTCTAAACCCACAAAGAACCCAGGGAAATCGAGTCCAGAAAGCTATGAAATCGGCTCCAAGAAACCGTTTTTTTTTTCGATCGTTTGATTCATTATCGCAATGTGAGTATTTCTTTTTGATGCCGTTTTGTACTTTGATTAATCCCCTATAAAAGCCCTCTGTTCCTTATCGTGTATCTTGTCAGAATCGGGCTTAATGTTTTTAAGTTAGGGTTAGGGTTCTTGGTAGGAATTTGGGGAAGAAGATGAATAGCTTGTTATTAGATAAATAAATTTTGTTTTGAATAATATTAACAAAACCCTTGTAGTAGAGTGGTTTGTGTGTTTGTTGGTTTCACAGAGGACCTGAGTTCGATCCCTGTGACTAGCGAACTGGCCCTTTTTCCTTTATATTTCTTCTTTTGCTTTATTTATACATTCATACACACACATATATATACACACACATTAAACTTAGAATATTCATATTAAATTCATTTTTTATCCAAAAATTATGAAAATTTAGGTGTAGCTTCTTGACACCCTAACAAAAATTACCACACTTTTATTTTCTGGAAAATGTTTTATTTTTATAATTTTATTGAATTAAATTGTTTTAATCATATTTAATTAATTAAAAATTCATTTTTAATGATTTTAATCTCAAACTTTTTGGGAAATTATTTCTAATCATCATGAACTGAAATAAAAATTATTGGTTTAGAAAACATTTATTTTCATTGATTTTCCTATTTTAAATCATTTAAAAATGATTTAATTTCATTAAATCAGTTTTAAATATAAATAGGCTTATAAAAATTATGGGAAAATTATTTTCATTGATTTACATCAGAAAGTATTCATTTTCTATAAAAAAAGATAATATTTTTGGATCATGTCTTTTATTTTTAGTCTTATTTATGTTTAAATGGATATAATTAAACATTTATCTATTTATACTATTTAAACATCTATTTTATAAATACTTTTCTCATAAAATAGAAATATTCTTATGTTGAAAAGTCTTAGTTATTATTTATTGGATCATTGCGTAACTCATAATCATTTATTTATACATTTATAATTATTGTATTTATTTACGATAATTAGTTAAAGTAGTTAACTAAATTATTTTGGCTAAATTATTCAAACATATTTTATCTAAATATTCAATTGGTAATAATTAAATTACCTAAACCATATTTACAAACTTTGATATATTATTTTTGACATACCACTTTTACATTAATGCGAATTATCATTAAACTCTAATTCCCCAAATCGACTTAGCAAACCCTAATGCCTTAGACCCTAGATACTTTAGACGCTTAGACATTTCCTTATTAGCATTATTACACATTATAGGTTGAATTCCTCGGAATTCTCATTACTTAGCTCACGACCGCTTAAGTGGATTTTGATCGCTTTCGCAAACTGTGAGTATATCTTTCCCCTTTTTACTGTTTTACTATTCTGGGGTGACTCATGTACTTACTATCAAGTTTCTGTTTCTTTTACTAAATGCAATTCTCATGTGTGTTTGCTTTATGTTAATTGGTGTGTCTATGACTTGTCAAAATCATTAACCGCTGGGCGGCCTAGCATTTCAATGAATAGTACTATGGTATACCCCCTTGAGACTCTGTTGAGAGAATCTTGGTCATTGTCTTGTTAATTCATTATTCATTTGGTTAGTCATGTGTTAGTCATTATTCATAGGCTTGGTTTTGAACGGATATTACTTATTACATAATTGCAAATGGTACCGCACATGAATTGCTAAACATTTTTCTACTATATGTATTCAAACAGGGTATGCTCACCAATACATTTTTGTATTGACATATACTATTTTCGTACATGTTTCAGGTTATTTATGAGATGACTTTTAAGCTTTTGGAATTTTTACTTAGATTTTGGATTCAATGTATTTCAGTTTTAGTTGTCACTTTAGAATTATTGTATCTTGTATTTTTCTTTGAATGTAATAAACTACTTAATCAATTATCAAAATTTACACTTTTAGTCCATGAGCTATTGAACAATCATCACTACGTGACACCTCGATGTTTCCGCCATCGGTTGGGGTGTTACAGAGTGGTATCAGAGCCATGGTTATAGGGAATTAGGTTATTAGAATGCCTTTTAGCCTAGACTATAACTAAGCTTACTTTTACGAGTCCTCTCGTATATATTTCTTTTTATCTGTATATTTTCTTCCAAGATATTTTCGCTATGATTCTTTCTCGTTTTTCTTTTGGTATTTTGCTTGGAGTAGAAGATATTCGTATTTCACAAACGAAACGATATCACCAAGTTAGGAGTGACATCCATACCTTGGTGATTAGTTTCACTCCTCTATATGTTATTTATCTTTGGAATATATCTTTGAGATAGGAGTGACATCCACACCTCAAAGAGTATTTCCTTCAAAAAGAAACTTAACCACTAAGCTGAGAGTGATGTCCTTAACTTAGTGATTGGTTTCATTCCACAATAGTTTTCAATTTTGAAATACATTTTTGAGTTAGGAGTGAAATCCATATCTCAAGGATTTATTTTTGTATCCCGTTTTTCATCTCCCTAAAGCTTTGGAATTCACTAGTGATGGGGTACGTGCAATCTGGAAGGGTGAACATTCACTTATAGGCTAAAGTACGCCCCCACAAGTCACTAGGAAATTTCAAATACTTGAGTTAGTCAAAGTTTCTTATGGAAACAATTCCAATGTTTTATATCATTAATATTTATATTTGTTTATTATTTGAAGACTTAATTTAATCACTTGATGCTTCATATGCCATTATTCATTGATCATTAGCTTTTGAATTCCTTATCATCATTATTAAAACTTTTTGTTCGTTTTATTATCACATTAAAGCTCATATTATATCGTCATGTTTACAAATTCACTTGATCGATGTTACAGTATATCATTAAACTATGACCTTTAGTATCCCCTAGTGTGTCCCACAACACTTATAATATCATAAATGCCTATCTACACAATGCGCACTAGTACACTGCTCTTTAAAACAGTTAACTTGGCAACTTATCCTGTATGTCTTTTCACAAAGCTTATTCGCCAGATTAGAACACACTTTATATACACCTTGTGCCTCGAAACAAGTAGCCGTTATGAGCCCAAAAAGATGCCTTAACGAACCTTCCAAATAAACGCTCTGTCAATGTATAAATTTCGTAAAAGTTTGAAAATTAAAAGGTTTCAAGTCTACCCCGTCCTAACGGGTAAAACTTAGATTTTCTCAACATTTCATAACAATTGAAAAAAAAAATTTGACTTTTCAACCCACAAACTAAAGAAATGTTTAAATACAGAAAATTCTATTTTCCAAAAATTCGTCGAGGCATCGGGATCATTCACAACCTTCACGCCCTTTTAAATCTTGGTCTTTTGAAACACATTAGAATTACACATACTTCATGAAATGGTTTCATCTTACATTTTATAAACTTGTATTGCATATTATACAAGTCAAATAAAAACCTTTTGTTTTCATATGACATATCCAATATATGTTTTCGGGAGAAATTTGCAACTAATAATAAGCCTTATAACATTTTTCAAACTCGACTTCTTGTAAACACATGAAAACTTGTATTTAAGAAGATTTTTTTTTAAATGAACCTTGTTTTGAATCTAAAACACACTTCGATTTCTAAAAAGTTATTCTCATGCATTACTACTATCCTTTCAACTATATCACAAAGATTATGCAACTACGTTTTGATAAACAAAAATCTATCTTATTACACTCGCACTAATTATTAGTAGTTACTCTTAAAACACTGGTTTTTGAGCATTAATTTAATTCGTTTACTTTCATTTTAAACGATTTACTCGATTTATACTATTCTTTCAATCGAAATTTTATGCTATACTTACATGAACGCATATTTGGTATGCATATATATATTTTTTTTTGAGCAAAACCCTGTCATACTCTACATTATTTTGTTCATCATCATGGCCAACGAATATACTAGTTGATAACTCGTATGAGATCTAAGCCAGTGCCCACGTATGACTCGGGTTAGAGTATTTCTTCAATCCGAGGGGGACGGTGTAAACCTCAGAGTTTTATCAATCTGGGTGTTTAGAGGCTAACGATGTGAACAGAAATTACCGGTTGAAGGTAAACCCGAAAGGGAAGAACCTCTGACCATGTCTTACATTTACACGTTACTCTCATTACAATTAAGGGGTAAACCCGAAAGGGAATGACCTCTAACCATGTCATGATTGAACATTATTTCATTACAGTGGCTATTACATATTGGTTGCACGCTTTTGTTTCTGGTATTACTTAGGATAGGGTTATGGAAAAGCATAACACCCTAGTGTAAGGTAAATCGATGATTACGGTCCGGAACGCAATCATGGGTTTACAGGTACATGAGGGTGGCGTGTAGTTCTATTTAGGCTGTTTGTAGACAATCAGTACGAGTTCAAAGTATCGGGAGTGTGGTGGGTCAGCTGCGGTACACCCTATATATAAGCATAAACGATACTGCGGGAACGGACTAGGAGTTTGACGAAGAACCTACCCGTTACTATCTCTTCATTAGATCATTGACCAATAGCTAGTATTTTCGATAAGAACATTTTACATGAGCCTCAATTCGACTTCCTATAGTCTTTCTCTTGACCACCCACACAACAAACAAAAACCTTGTATACTCTTACACTCTCGATTAATTGGAATTCTTGTTGCACACTCTAATAACGTCCAGTCGGAAACCTTTCTAAAGTAGGGGAGACTACTTCATCAGTGTCTGTGCCTTCACCCGTTACACATTCCCAAAACTTTTTCTCATTTAAACTTTTTAACTTTGGGTTAACTATCAAAGATTTTGAAACTCTTGCTTTGGATATTAGACAAGTACTTTAAAATTTACCAAAACATGAATGATGTAATAATTTTTTTTTTTAAAACCTAGTTGACTTTTACAACACCTTTTGTTCATAGTAACCTCAACTTGAAAGAAATTTCGAGAAAAAATTTTCTAAAGTAGGGGAGACTGTGACATCCGTCACCTTCATCTTTAATCAATTGTCAAATTTAGTCCCTAAACTTTTCAACGTTTTCGGATTTATTAAAACGTGAGTTACTTTTAAATCGAAAATTCAAACGCTTATTGAATGTGTGATTTTTTTTTTGTCGAAACTTACGAAACGAACTTAATTAGTTATTTAATAAGTTAAGATAAAAAGTTTAAGTTCTAAAAAGTTTGGTTTTGGTTAAAGTTAAAGTTTAGTTAACCTTGTTAAGTTTTATAAAGGAAAAAAAAAACTAAACAAGTTTATAATAAAAACTAACCTAAGTTAAGTTAGAGGGGCCAATTGTGTAAAAAAATCAAACTTCAAAAATTGAATATTTCCCCCCTGTTAACCGTTTCCGGCCACAGACTCGCCGCTGGCGAGATTCCGGCCGATCTCCGGCATGTACCAAACCGAGTTTATTACACCATTAATCAATTTTAATGAACTTTGAGCGTTTCTCCATCATTACTAATCGTTTTCTAAACTTAAAACGTGAAATAAACGAGCTTTAATCGGGTTTATTAGCTTGAAACGGTCAGCACTTTTAATCCAATTAAAATCTGTTTTTACCCTAACAACTATATAAATCGATCCTCCCAATTCATTTCTGCACCTTCACACCTTCTAAACCCACAAAGAACCCAGGGAAATCGAGTCCAGAAAGCTATGAAATCGGCTCCAAGAAACCGTTTTTTTTTCGATCGTTTGATTCATTATCGGAATGTGAGTATTTCTTTTTGATGTCGTTTTGTACTTTGATTAATCCCCTATAAAAGCCCTATGTTCCTGATCGTGTATCTTGTCAGAATCGGGCTTAATGTTTTTAAGTTAGGGTTAGGGTTCTTGGTAGGAATTTGGGGAAGAAGATGAATAGCTTGTTATTGGATAAATAAATTTTGTTTTGAATAATATTAACAAAACCCTTGTAGTAGAGTGGTTTGTGTGTTTGTTGGTTTCACAGAGGACCTGAGTTCGATCCCTGTGACTAGCGAACTGGCCCTTTTTCCTTTCTATTTCTTTTTTTTTCTTCTTTTGCTTTATTTATACATTCACGCACATATATATATATATATATATATATATACACACACATTAAACTTAGAATATTCATATTAAATTCATTTTTTATCCAAAAATTATGAAAATTTAGGTGTAGCTTCTTGACACCCTAACAAAAATGACCACACTTTTATTTTCTGGAAAATGTTTTATTTTTATAATTTTATTGAATTAAATTGTTTTAATCATATTTAATTAATTAAAAATTCATTTTTAATGATTTTAATCTCAAACTTTTTGGGAAATTATTTCTAATCATCATGAACTGAAATAAAAATTATTGGTTCAGAAAACATTTATTTTCATTGATTTTCCTATTTTAAATCATTTAAACATGATTTAATTTCATTAAATCAATTTTAAATATAAATAGGCTTATAAAAATTATGGGAAAATTATTTTCATTGATTTACATCAGAAAGTATTCATTTTCTATAAAAAAAGATAATATTTTTGGATCATGTCGTTTATTTTTAGTCTTATTTACGTTTAAATGGATATAATTAAACATTTATCTATTTATACTATTTAAACATCTATTTTATAAATACTTTTCTCATAAAATAGAAATATTCTTATGTTGAAAAGTCTTAGTTATTATTTATTGGATCATTGCGTAACTCATAATCATTTATTTATACATTTATAATTATTGTATTTATTTACGATAATTAGTTAAAGTAGTTAACTAAATTATTTTGGCTAAATTATTCAAACATATTTTATCTAAATATTCAATTGGTAATAATTAAATTACCTAAACCATATTTACAAACTTTGATATATTATTTTTGACATAACACTTTTACATTAATGCGATTTATCATTAAACTCTAATTCCCCAAATCGACTTAGCAAACCCTAATGCCTTAGACCCTAGATACTTTAGACGCTTAGACATTTCATTATTAGCATTCTTACACATTATAGGTTGAATTCCTCGGAATTCTCATTACTTAGCTCACGACCGCTTAAGTGGATTTTGATCGCTTTCGCAAACTGTGAGTATATCTTTCCCCTTTTTACTGTTTTACTATTCTGGGGTGACTCATGTACTTACTATCAAGTTTCTGTTTCTTTTACTAAATGCAATTCTCATGTGTGTTTGCTTTATGTTAATTGGTGTGTCTATGACTTGTCAAAATCATTAACCGCTGGGCGGCCTAGCATTTCAATGAATAGTACTATGGTATACCCCCTTGAGACTCTGTTGAGAGAATCTTGGTCATTGTCTTGTTAATTCATTATTCATTTGGTTAGTCATGTGTTAGTCATTATTCATAGGCTTGGTTTTGAACGGATATTACTTATTACATAATTGCAAATGGTACCGCACATGAATTGCTAAACATTTTTCTACTATATGTATTCAAACATGGTATGCTCACCAATACATTTTTGTATTGACATATACTATTTTCGTACATGTTTCAGGTTATTTATGAGATGACTTTTAAGCTTTTGGAATTTTTACTTAGATTTTGGATTCAATGTATTTCAGTTTTAGTTGTCACTTTAGAATTATTGTATCTTGTATTTTTCTTTCAATGTAATAAACTACTTAATCAATTATCAAAATTTACACTTTTAGTCCATGAGCTATTGAACAATCGTCACTACGTGACACCTCGATGTTTCCGCCATCGGTTGGGGTGTTACATGCGAGGAGCATGAGGAGAGTGTGGATCACATGTTCACGGCATGTACTGTGGCGAGTGGTGTTTGGAACGGTATTGCTAGGTGGGTTAAACATCATCCTTTCTATTTTTTTGGTGGCCGATATAGTGCAGGAGTTTTCTAGCCCATCTTGGACGTCGATCAAGAGGATGAAGATGCATGGCATTATGATTATCACTTGTTGGCGTATATGGAAGGCGAGGAACGAAAAAATATTCAAGAATGAAAGGCGGAACGTGGTTGAGATTATTTCGGACATAAAAGTTTTGAGTTTTCTTTGGTTTTCTAATCGTTGTAAACAGGTTACGGTAGGTTGGAAGGATTGGCAGTCTTTTAATTTTGATGTGATGTAACTTTGGTTTGGTAGTCTCCGTCTTGGAGATTTCCCGTCGTTTGTTGTTTATTAATGAAATCCGCCTTTCAAAAAAAAAAAAAAAAAAACAATATTGATCAAAGAGTGGTACTTTTGAGTTGGAAGTGTACCAAAAGTTGATTTGTTGTTATTTTCAAGTCAAACCCAGTTACCAAGGTCATTTACATAGTTGTTATGACAGATATTTAGGTGTGGAAAGTTTTGAATCATAAAGACCGTATTTATTTAGGTGTGGAAATATTTTTTTATGGTAACAGTATTAATGTTTTGATTTGATATTATTTGGATGCATTACAATTAATGATTTGACTTACAAAAAAAACAATGTAATTTAGGAAAATATCAATTTTGTCAAAGTTTTAAATTATAAAAGTTTCTTTTTATTTTCAAAATCTAGGTTTTTTAAAAAATAATACGAACATTAATTTTATCAAACCATTATCAAACATTTTAAGGCAAATTTTTTAATACTACAACTAATTTTATCAAGTAACAAATCATAAAACTTGCCTTTTTCTTTTCAAATGTCTTTTTTTTTTAAATAAAAAAGTCTTTTTTTAAATAAAACGTATAAACAGTAATCGTAAGGTAATCAAACTTTTGAAAATCATAACAATGGTTTGATAAAATCAATGTAAGGCAAAAAATACACATGCCTGCTTTTGTCATCATAGCAGCCAACCCTACTATCTTTAATAAAATGGTCTTTCCACCAGTGTTTGGGCCAGTTATAACCAAAACTCTCGTTTTCTACGCAACATATATATCTACAGGAACAGGGGATGATTGCTTTAATCTTGCAACCTGAAAACTCATAACATTGAGTAGATGTTCTAAACAGGTAAAAAACTAAACGATTCATTATCTCAAACAGTTACTTGTGTTTCTAAAGAAGAGAGGCTTGCATATGCCTATTCCTCCCTCTAAGTAGCAATCCCTACCTGCTGCCTTCTCCTTCTGATTTCCTAGTGGAATATAAAGAATGAATGATAATGAGAAAAAAAGAAATGGTAAACAAAAATTAGAATGAAAAAAAGATATTGCTTACATTGACCACTACAGTGGCAAATTATGAGGAAAAATATAGAGAACTCAAATCAGAGATTGATACTAACCACATCTAAATGGATTATCGTATTGAACAAATTTTCTATTTTTTCCAGATCTGTTTGCATATGTAAAATCGCCCTTTTTTCAAACCGTCATCATTTTGATTCCAATATAGAATCACCGTTTTCGAATGGTCCATCAATGAAACTGAGCGCATAACCTATTGGATCGTATTGGTGGTCGATAGTCACCGGAAAAGCAGCACAGATAATCATATCAGAAAAAATAAAAAATAAAATGAACACAAAAACAGAGATGCTTAATCGAGGTCTGTGTTAAAGAAGAATGAAAGAGAGATACCTTTAAGGAGGGGATAAGAAGGAGATGGATGATCGATGATGGAGTCTTCTGAGTTGTTGATGATCGATGATGAAGAGAAGAGGTTTTGATTTAGGCTTAACAATATGATGAATAATTGAGATACGTTTAGAGTTTAGGAAAGTTATTAATTGAGCCTTGACCAAATTAAAACCATTTAATTCAATTTTGGATTAAAAAAACAAAATTTTTAAAAATTCTCACATATTGCCATGTGGCACAATGTGGGAGGAGAGATAATTGATGGTGGAGTGAGAGATTGCCATGTGTCACAAATTATTTTAGAATATCATATGTATAGATAGATAATTAGCTAGGATTTTAGAAATTTAGGGTAAATTTCTATTCAAATTAAACTATGTTTATGACTAACATTTTGTTATCACATATTTATTACTATTTATTTGATATCTCTAACCATAAATATACAACATTGATGATACGAATAAAAATAGTAACTCACAAATTACATAGCATATTACAAGAGAATTCATTATCTAACTATAAATGAGTACCACATTATAAATTATCATCCCACTACATGATGCGAGTTTCCTACTATTTAAAATAAATATAAATATAACGTGCAAATGTGCATTACTTCTCACACTTCTTTTATACTATCCTATAAAATAAAAAAATATATACGATGATCACGTTTCTCTTTATTAAATACTTTAATATAAAATATAAAAAAGTTTCATAAAATAGTAATAAAAAAGGCCAAACGCGCGGCAAAAAGAGTGAGCGATAACATTTTCCAAAAACATGATTACACGTCCCGAGTATTTTTCTGCCCACTCCCCCCACATGCATCGCCTCGCCTGCCTCCCTCCCTCCCTCTTATTATTAATTTCTTAATAATAATAATAATAATAATTCCTTCATTTTTCCATATTTGTTCCGTTTCCATTTCACTAAACCTTTTGCTGTAACTTCAAAATGTCGCTTCATATTCCAATATATTATTAAGTGTGTTCTACAACGTTGTTGTTGTGTTTTATTATTATTATTAACATATGGGTAGCACATACATGCTTCTTGTTTTGTTTATGTTTATGTTTATGTTTTGTACAAGTGATGTGTGGTCATTGGCTTCTTCGACCGAAGCGGTTTTGATAGTTGTGGATCAATCGGGAAAAGGTGACTATAGAAGGATACAGGAAGCGATTAACTCGGTTGGTTCGAATAACTCTGAGCTTGTTTACATCTCCATTAAACCAGGAATATACAGGTTATGTCGTCTCAAACTCTCCACTTTTATTAATAAATATATGAGTAATTTGTTGAAAGAATGTGTGATTACATAGATGTGCATGGATTAACCGGTTCGGGTACTGTAACCGGTTTGGTAAGAACCGGTTAGAAGCTCAGCCGGTTTGATATTTGTTTGAGAACTTTGTTGAAATTGGTTAAAGCTGAACCGGTCAAAAAAAGAAAAATAACTGGAACCGGTTTGAAACCGAAACGATTCTTTTTTTTTCTGCTTGGAAATTGGTTTGGAACTAGCACAAATGTGTGCAAAAACCGCTTTTGACTTTTGTTGACCAAACCGAACCGAATCTGTGCACCTCTACAGTGGGTTGCCACTCTCAAACATTTTTTTTTTATTTTTCAATTTTTTTGACATTTAATTTGTTTTTTCTCTAATAATGTATATCTAATTTTTTTTTTAACCAATGTAGTTGTAGTTGTCAATTATTACTATTACTATTACTATTACTGTAGTTGTAGTTGTTATCCACATTTTAAGTAAATTTTAGTGAAAACCAAGTTAAATGGCGCATTTTCTTGCTATTGCGAGAAAAGTAATTAAACTGAATTTGATTTGATTAGGTTGTAAACTTCTAACTCTGATTTAATATTTGGTTTGATCAGAGAGAAGATTGTTGTTCCTGCTAATAAACCGTTCATAACTTTGAGCGGTACAGCAGGAACTAACACCACCATAACATGGAACGATGGTGGAGACATATTCAATTCCCCAACGGTATCTATAATGGCGTCTGATTTTGTTGCAAGATATCTCACAATTCAAGTATGATTTTATTGTTTTATTAGGTTTTATTATTCGTGCTACTAACTGATTTTTATTCGATTTTGAGCATGGATGATGTGAATTTTGTAGAACGAGTATGGGACGAAGGGGAAAGGTATCGCGTTAAGGGTATCAGCTGATCGAGCTGCGTTTTATGGGTGTAGAATCTTGTCTTACCAGGACACATTGCTTGATGATTTTGGTAGACATTATTACTACAATTGTTATATAGAAGGAGCCACTGATTTTATTTGTGGGAATGCAGCTTCTCTTTTTGAAGTAAGTTATATATGTGACTATGTGTAGCATCTATTAAAAACAGACCTAAACAATATGACATATTTTAATTTTGATCCAAATTAATTGCAAAACTTTTATGTAGAATTGCCAACTAAACTCACTAGCCAAAAACTTGGGAACAATAACGGCTCAACATCGAAATTCGCC
The DNA here is from genome assembly GCA_030844895.1 of Ambrosia x helenae. Classification (NCBI taxonomy): domain Eukaryota; kingdom Viridiplantae; phylum Streptophyta; class Magnoliopsida; order Asterales; family Asteraceae; genus Ambrosia; species Ambrosia x helenae. The sequence goes on from CM061234.1 coordinate 8,825,426, forward strand.
ATCAGAGAACACCGGTTTTATATTCTTGGGTGGTAAAATAACGGGCATAGACGGCGGTACTGTTCTTGGAAGACCATGGGGTTCATTTTCGCGAGTCATATACGCACATACATACATGTCGAACGCCATTTCACCATACGGATGGCATGATTGGGATGATCCACGCAAGGAAAGGTGCAAACTTAATTTTCATATATGTTGCATCACATTTCACTTCACCTTTTAAAATAAATGTGATCAAGCATGTTTTTTTATTTATTATTATGGTGAACCTTGTTTGTAGGACTGTGTACTATGGTGAGTACATGTGTTATGGTCCAGGGGCTAATAGATCAAAGAGGGTTAGATGGTCACGTGAGCTGTCACGTGATGAGAGTGCACCCTTCTTGAACAAGTCCATAATTGGAGGGAGAAGTTGGCTTAGACCTATACCAACACATTTTAAAACACATGTGAAGTAGTTTCATATGGATGATCAATCATGTGTTTGGCTTTTCCATCTAGTGTTTATCCTCAAAAACATTGATTTTTTTTTTTAATTCTTTTCTAGGTGTTTTGCTAATCAATTAGTAATTATTAACTTGCTATATGTGTTTGTATGAGTTTCATTTTATTCCCAATGGTTAAATTTCATTTAAAATGTTAACAGAGGCTGTTTATTCAACAAGCAAGATCATTGTAATGCTAAGTGTTCTAAGTAGTTATAATTTGTTATTGTTACTCACTTCTTAATCCTAAAATTAAAAAAAAAATGTTTTTGACCTATAAACAAATTGGTTGATACATGATTTAGACAACTTTTATGAAAGTGTAGCACAAAACGTTATGTTTTTATTCTCGCACTAATTTAGTATTCTGTAACAATCTTTATTTACGTGTGTACACTCTTTTTAAAATTTATTTTGACATATAATACAAATTTTGATCCATTTTCGATTCATGTTAATCACCCACGTCCATATCTATTATTTTCTATGTGGTTCATTTTTATCTATTGTCGTCAGATTGGATGGAAATTCGAAGGGTTATGTTAGAGATTTGAGTCATAATCTAGGGTCAAATAATAAGTCAAACTGGTCAAGAAAGTTTGAGGGACCAGTTGTGACAAGTTTCAAAGTTCTTTAATGCTTTAATAAGGTTTGTGCTAATATTGTCAATGCTGAAGAATTGAAGGGTCTTTTCTGCCATAAAGGAAAATGTTAACAGACTGTTAACGAACACATTAGGATTTAGGGCTTATAAGTACATCTCTTTAATTCATTGTAATTAGTCTTTTTTCTTTCCAGTTTTCTTTGTCATTCGTTTTCATTAATCAATAATAAAGCTCGAAGCATTCGTTTGTTTGTTCTTGTTATCAATTTCATAGTTTATTTACAACAATTGGTATCAGAGCCTCGTTGCTCTAATTCTGTGAAATTGGTTGTGTGATCTGTGTAATAAGATCAAGAATGGTGACGACGAAGTTCGAGTTGGAGAAATTTGATGGGAGAAACGATTTTAGTCTGTGGAGGATGAAGATGAGAGCCCTGTTAGTGCATAATGGTGTTGTTGATGCATTGAGGGGTGAGGATCATATTCCTGGTGATCTCACAGATAAGGAGAAGGAGATGTTAGAAAAGGCTCATAGTTTGATCATATTGAGTCTGGGTGACAGGGTGTTGAGGGAAGTGTCAAAAGAAACGTCTGCAGGAGGTATATGGGCAAAGCTTGAGACCCTGTACATGACCAAGTCATTGGCCAACAGGTTGTATCTCAAGAAGAAGTTGTATACGTTTCAGATGAGTCCTGGTAAGACACTGGATGAACATACAGATGAGTTTAATAAACTTATCTTGGATCTTGAAAATATTGAAGTTGAATTGGATAGTGAAGATCAGGCCATCATATTTCTCACATTATTGCCATCTTCGTATGAGCATTTTGTGGATACTCTTATGTATGGGAGGGAGACATTGACTATGGATGAAGTCTTGGCTGCCCTGAATTCAAAAGAATTGAAAAGAAGATCAGATGTGGTAGAAGATGGTGGAGATGCATTGTTTGTGAGAGGGAAGGCTGATCAGAAGGGTTCAAGATTCAAGGGTGAATCAAGATTCAAGAGGAGGTGTTATGTTTGTCACTTAGAAGATCATTTGATGAAAGATTGTCCCGAGTTGAAGAAGAGAAAGGGTGAACAAAGGTATGATAATCACAGGCAACAAGAAGAAGATTCAGATGAATGTGATGTATGTGATGTTCTTGTGGTGACCAAGATTTACATCAAATTCCGATCAAAAGCATGTATAATAAACGTTTAAAATTGCGATTGGTTGATCTTGTTCTTCAAATTGCGAACGATTTGGTGAGTGTTTATGGTATATTTTTGCACAGAAACGGTCAACTAAGGCATAAGATGTTTAGCATGTTACATAAACGTTTAAAAATGTATTGTGAGAAAATAAAGGTCTTCAAATGTGTAAAAACTCACTTGCAAACCGAGCCTCTATACCATAAATTGAAACCTGTTATAACATCTTATGCCTAAGTCGACTGTTTCTGTGCAAAAATATACTATAAACACCCACCAAATCGTTCGCAATTTAAAGAACAAGATTAACAAGTCACAATTTTAATCGTTCGATTTAGCCTCGAAAACGATCAGGTCAGTACGATTATTATACATGGTTTTGATCGAAATTTGATGTTCTATAATAGCCCTATGATTTCATTAATTGTCGTGGTCGAATTCGAGGTCAATCAAGAGTTAGGGTTTGATCAAAACTATAGGGGCTAAAATTGTAAACTTAGAAAATAAAGTTAACCAAGTTTTTTAACAAAGTTAGGCTAAATGACAAAGAGTGTAATAAATTGATAAAATAAAGGATATAAGGAGTGAAAATTTTCCATAAAGGACAGAAGATGCAATTTCAGTAATAATTAAAAGACAATTTGTGTAATTCTCTCCAAAGTTTACTAAGTTTAGTGAGATTTGTCACCTTTGAAAGTTTAGGGGTAAAAATGCAACTTTTAAAGTTAAAGGTGATATTTGATGTCTTTAAAAGTTAAAGGGTGTAAAATGTCATTTTGGTAATGCTCAGAATGTGATTTTGGAAAGCTAAAATGAAAAGTTGTATTTTTTCAAGATTTGTTATGGAAATATCCATAAGACTTACAAAAGTATATTTTTGTATAAAATGTATCTTCATAAAATAGGAGTTTATGAAGATATAAATTACCAAGGTATTGAGAATTTAAAGACTTAGAGATATCTTATAAAAATGAACATTTTTATATTTTTGGAAATATAAAAATGTTGGAGCATTTTTGTGATAGAAATAACCAAATCTTAGTGTTTGAAAATGCAAAAGTTATTTTATAAAGTCTAAGTAAAAATATGTAGAAATTAAAAGGCAATTAATTTCAAGAAAAACATATTGTTGTGAGTTTAAGAAAAATAACTATATATATATTTTGAATGTAGGAGAAATAACATTACGTCGACAATATGACTAGATTGATGTTTCTAATGTACGTAAGTTCTGAATCTGTAAGGGTTTTGCTAGAGTCAGTATTTTTGTTTAATAAGTTTCAATTTCTTCATCTCTTTGTTTCTGATTTGAGTTTGAGTGTTCTTGCATTGGGGCTAACAACCCAACATCATCGTCATTGGTTTGTTATGAAATGAAGTACATGGTTTCCTAAGAAAATGCAACATTAATGATTGGAAGGCGGAGATGTATCACATCCCGACTCTAGATGCACTTAGTAAAATAAACAAACAAGTTGGGGGATCCTTCTTGGTGTCACGTTGGTCCTATCTTCGCTTTTCATTTGAAGGGTTAGGGAATCAGAAAAATAAGTTTTTATGGTATTATTTTGGTGGCTTGTTGGTGTTTTCCTACCAATGGGGTGGTGGTCTATTGGCATTAGGGCTGTTCAAATCGCTCGCCGCTTGTGGATCACTCGTCGCTTGCTCGAAAAATACTCGCTCGATTTTCCGCTCGGTTGTAAATGAGCCGATCGGCTCGGTTCGATTTGTAAATGAGCCAAGCACGAGCAAAGGTACGCTCGGCCCGGTTCGGCTCGAATAAATTTTTATTTATATATTATATATTTAGTTTTAAATATACACACAATTTACAGATAAATTTATGGCTTTGTATATAACATTCTATTGGATTTGACTTAGTATATGCAAACAAAATATAACTAGCCCACTTAACTCAATAAAAAAAATTAACACTAGATTTAATAGTAAAACCATAAGTCATGAGGTGACAGTCTTGACTTCTTTATGTTATTAGTCGTCCATCACTAATTGTCGCTTGATATCACCCTACGCCACAATGCAACAACTGTTCTCTGACATATACCCATCGCCTTACCAGCCTCAATCTAAGCCTCATCTTCGGACATTGGGATTTCAATATTAGTGTTATCATCGGACAGTTCGACCTTAGTTGTCACCCGACAATGAAAACATCGAAGGAAACATCCTAATTTTATGGTCGTCCAATTTACTCTCCACTTGATTCTTGCTCGGCGCTCGCTCGAAAAATATGCGCTTGATGAATGCTCGTTCGTTTTTTTGGCTCGATTGTAAACGAGCCGCTCCGCTCGGTTCAGTTTGTAAACGAGCCAAGCATGAGCAAAGCTCCGCTCGGATCGGATCGGCTTGTGAACAGCCATAATTGGCAAAGGCAAAACCTTTAATACACTTAGGGGTTGTTTGTTTTTTTGCTCAGAAGCACTTCTGACCTCTTTTGTCTGCGCCGCGCAGACGTTTGGGGTCTGCAGATTGTTTGTTTTTTGGAAGGCCTTTCACTCAAAAAGGTCTTCATGACCTCTTCTTGGTGCACACTTGTTCCAAGGCCTTTTAAGGTCTTCAAAAGTGTTCTCCTCTTCTCTTCTCCTCACCCACCACCATCCACCACCGTCTACCACCACCATCATTGTAACATCGCAAAATTTTCAAATTCTATTACGTATATTAATTTTTTTTATCATTCCTAATGTGCCTAAGCTTTATTTTTCCTCATTCACAACTTATATATATGTATATATATATATGTGTACAATAATAATAATAATAATAATAATAATAATAATAATTATAATTCTGTTTTATAAAATATATATATATATATATATACTACAACAAATCAGATTTTGTGTAGTAAAGGTTCCAGCCCACTCCCATCCCCTTGCCTTTTTGGAGCCCAGTTGTCCGGCCCACACCCTCACCCAGCCCAACAGCCCTCAGGCCCAAACCCCTTCCTTCGCCTTTCTGCTTTAAAAAAAACGTGTTGCTTTCCCCGGGTATCGAACCGGAGACCCTTCAAACAAACACACACGCGCGAACCAGCTGAGCCACATGTAAGTCTTGTTTTAACCCCAACTTGATTTATATAAATACACACTTAATTCCTTCCTTTTTCCTTTCCCTGATCCACGAACAGCAACAGCAGCAGTTATGGTATGAAAAATCTCACCTTTGACCAATCAATACAGCTTATTAACGCGTAAATGACCAGGGTTTGACTCGGATTCGTAATTATCGGCCTATAACGAGTCTATTACACGTTTAATCCTCATCAATTCATACCAATTATAATCATTGACGCGTCAACATTTAAGTCATAGTCAACAATTACCATTTCGATCATCCGAGCTACCATACTATAAATTGAAGGGTTCTGGATCATCTCACCACGCCGAACATCCTATTCCAATTCTCAATTTCACTCAAAACCCTCTGTTCTTATAACACGATCACGTTTTGACTTTACAAGTTGACTGGCCGGTTGTGCTCGTAACAATATTGTAAGTTTGAATTTTTCAGTGGGTTTTGATTATCGGCATTCACACATCATAAACCCTAAGATTAATCAGGTTATTGATGTGTGAATCGCTTGATTGGAAAAGCTAGGGCTTGTAATTATTGATTTGGGGAAGAAACTAATTCTGCTTGTTGTATTTATTTTTTTATAACTGAGATAAATCACAACCACAGGCCTAGGCCAAGTGGTTGTGACTGATGCCTACAACTAAGACAACCCGAGTTCGAGTCCCGTCTTGGACACCATTTTTCACTCAATTTCATTTCTTTTTAACAAACCATTATATATATATATTACACTTAAATCTTGTAAATTCCTTTTTAAATATTAAAACTATTTTATAAATTCTAAAAAAATTATATTTATTAAATCTGGGTTAAAAGTTTTATTTACAATTTTTATTTTTCTAAAATTCATTTATTTAATATTTATAATAATTAAATCAATTTTATACTATTATATTTATAAAAATCCATTAAAATATCAAAACAATTTTATTAAATTCTACAAAAATTATCCTGAGTTTGTATAAAGTTAAACTTTACTGAAATGATTTTTAATTCTGAAAAATCATTTATTTAATATTTTTAATCAATTTTTGTTAGTTTAATCATAATTAAATCATAATAAATTCAATTTTTATCATTTTTGCACCAAAATTTTATACAATTTATTTCAAAACATTTAGAACAGAAATATAAATTTTAAAATGATAATTCTTTAATTTTAGTATTTTTAAGATATTAAAGTTAAAGTTTGACTATTTGTAATAAATAGATTTAATAATCTATTTTAAAGAGAATAATTTTATAAAAATTATTTTTTATATTTTAAACACATTGTTGTGACCATCTTAGATCTAAATTTCATAAAAAGATTTTTGGCTATTTATTTACTAAACTTCTCTCAATTGGCGAATATTTTTAATATTAATCAAACGAGCACTTATCCCCAAATCGAAGCCCTAGAACATATACATTTGTAGACTAGATAGACTTAGACATATTTATTACCTTGTTATAGGGTGATACTTGATATACTTGGGCAACACACAATTTTTCAACGGATATAACATTTTACCAAGGTGAGTTTTACATAGCCCCTTTTCTATTTATCACCATTTTTGGGGTGAAACATGTTACAACATCATTTATGCAATTCAATCATCAATGTGTCTATGTGTTTTCTATGTTGCATTATGTCTTGAGCATGATTAGAGTAAGCACCATTCTAGCATAATCATTAACTCCGTACAAGCCGGCGGTAAACATTGATAGATCTATTGGACTGACAATCCCACCCGGATACGTGCCTCCTACAAAGGTTGCGTGGGTGTTTGTTATCGTATAACATATTCAAGTGGACCATGAGCGTATGGTATGTATCATATTATAACAGTCATCAGGGTTGGTTATGCACTCGATTTATTTCTAGTATGTTCTCACATATGGACTAGATTGACATGACACATGAATTGCACAACATTTTTATTCAATTATCAAAAACCTATGTAATTCTCACCAACTTTTGTTGACCCAAAATATTTTCAACTTAACATGTTTCAGGTTCTATTTGCTTGAAGATTTAAATTGATGCTTGAAGATATGTGTATAGTTTTATTCAGTTTGATGTACAAATTCTAGAAAAAATTGTATGTAATTCAATTAAATCATTTAATGGAATTTATTATTTACCATGAGCTACTGAACAATCATCAATACGTGGTACCCCGATGTTTCCGCCATCGGTTGGGGTGTTACAGATTGGTATCAGAGCCATGGTTATAGGGAATTAGGTTATTAGAAAAATAATCTAGTCTATAACCATAGGATATAACCAGTACTTGTTTCTTTTACTTGCTATTCTCTATCTTCCTCCTACTTCTTATCCTTACTTTCAGCCCTACAAGAAGGTTGCTCTCCCTCACTGGATCCACTCTTAGACTAATAGGACAAATTCCTCAGGCTTAGCCTGAACCACCTTGAGATCTCGTCGAAGTTCTAGATCTTAATAACGAACACGTGCAATCTGGAAGGGTGAACGCCTGTATTCTGAGTCTTCTGTCTAGGCTGGCATTGCGCATATATCCCAATCAGACGAGGGACCCGGATGCCTACCTGGGAATTCTCGGGATGAGTGTTCACTTATAGGCTAAAGCATGTCTTCATATGTTATTAGAATCTAGAATCTTTGATAAGTCAACGTTTTCATTTATTCGTTTTAATTAATGAATAAATGATTACATTCCTTAAATTACCTCATTCATTTCATGCCTCATTGTGTCCCTTACAGATCATGTCTCCACGCCACAGCACTCGCATTAACAGTAATGACAATCATGAAGAAGAGAGCAGCAACCACAACCACGACCACAACACTAACCACAACAATGGAGGTGACGCCCAACTAGCTACGATTATTTCTCAACAATTGGCACAACAAATCACAACTCTGGTTTCTAGCTTGTTGGATCAAGTCATCCCAATGAATGGGAACGGCAATGGAAATGGAAATGGCGATAGAAATCACATAAAGAACGGAACCTTAGTTCGGAAAAGCAAGAAAACAAGTATTGTGGCCGCGGTAACTACCAAGAACCAGAAGCGTAAGACCAGGAATCCTAATGTAAACCTCACTACCCAAGTTTCTAACAAGAAGCCTTATACAAGAAACTTTCCATTGTGTAACACATGCGATCGACATCATCCCACTGTTTCAGCGTGTCGCTTGTGCACCAATTGTGGTGGGTATGGCCATCTAGTCAACACATGTCGCGAAACCCTAAACCCTAATGCCAATCAACCCACCAACCCTGCTCAGGCTGATAATTCTAATCGATACAACTATGGTCAATGCTATGAATGTGGGGACCCAAATCATTACCGTAACAGATGCCCTAAACTAAACCAAGATCAAGACCCTCCAGCTACTTAACAGCAAGTTCCACCATTTAAATGTTGTTTGCTTTTAATCCTATGTAATGACGCTATTTGATTCAAGTAATAAATTCGAGTATTATTATAACATCTGTGTGCATGCTTGTTTGAATGTGAACTAATTGCTATATCTATGATCATACTTGCTTACTTGTACGACAGTTAGTTGACTACCAAACAACCTACTTAACGATTGGTAGAGGTCATCATGTCTTTCCAACAGTCGGGAGAGGCCCTACCACCTGCTCAACGACTGGTGGAGACTATCAGACCTGCTCAACAATCGATAGAGTCATAAAAGGACGCAAAACCCTAATGTAAGGTAAATTGGTAATTACGGTCCGGAACGTAATCATGAATTTACAGGTACGTTAAGGTAGTGTGAAATTTTATCAAGGTCTTCGGTAGTCGACCAATTGTAGACCTAGTGTTTCTCTTAACTTCGGGACGAAGTTCCTAAAAGTAGGGGAGACTGTAACATCGCAAAATTTTCAAATTCTATTACGTATATTAATTTTTTTTATCATTCCTAATGTGCCTAAGCTTTATTTTTCCTCATTCACAACTTATATATATATGTATATATATATATATATGTGTACAATAATAATAATAATAATTATAATTCTGTTTTATAATATATATATATATATATACTACAACAAATCAGATTTTGTGTAGTAAAGGTTCCAGCCCACTCCCATCCCCTTGCCTTTTTGGAGCCCAGTTGTCCGGCCCACACCCTCACCCAGCCCAACAGCCCTCAGGCCCAAACCCCCTTCCTTCCCCTTTCTGCTTTAAAAAAAACGTGTTGCTTTCCCCGGGTATCGAACCGGAGACCCTTCAAACAAACACACACGCGCGAACCAGCTGAGCCACATGTAAGTCTTGTTTTAACCCCAACTTGATTTATATAAATACACACTTAATTCCTTCCTTTTTCCTTTCCCTGATCCACGAACAGCAACAGCAGCAGTTATGGTATGAAAAATCTCACCTTTGACCAATCAATACAGCTTATTAACGCGTAAATGACCAGGGTTTGACTCGGATTCGTAATTATCGGCCTATAACGAGTCTATTACACGTTTAATCCTCATCAATTCATACCAATTATAATCATTGACGCGTCAACATTTAAGTCATAGTCAACAATTACCATTTCGATCATCCGAGCTACCATACTATAAATTGAAGGGTTCTGGATCATCTCACCACGCCGAACATCCTATTCCAATTCTCAATTTCACTCAAAAACCCTCTGTTCTTATAACACGATCACGTTTTGACTTTACAAGTTGACTGGCCGGTTGTGCTCGTAACAATATTGTAAGTTTGAATTTTTCAGTGGGTTTTGATTATCGGCATTCACACATCATAAACCCTAAGATTAATCAGGTTATTGATGTGTGAATCGCTTGATATATTTCCTTTTCTTTTCAACTCGGTAACACAAAATAAAATTATATATTTCCTTTCTTTTCTCTCTTAATATCCCTTTCTCTTCTTTTCTTTTATTTGGTAAACTCGGAACACAGCGTAAAAGAAAACGAGAAAAGGTTTTCCTATGAGGAGGTCGAGATTGATGAGATTATGAACACCATGGTACGAATATTCAACAGGTAGGAGAACCAACAAGGCAACAAGTCATCAGCCGCCAAGTCGCCTTCAGTCAAAATTATACAACTAATTTATTCCCACCAATTCTTATTAGTCACCGCCAATAGGAACCTTCACATACATACATATTACTTATATAATATAATATTAATAATCATCCACCCAACACGAACACACTTTCCATTCAGATCAACCAAACCAACAACAGTACACAATGAGTTTCAGGATGCAAACATTGAACGAAGAAGAAGAATACAGCTGGACCCAAAACGACACCCTCGACCGTCGTACCGGCCGTGATATCATGATCGCTGTTGATCATGGTCCTAAGTCCAAACACGCCTTTGATTGGGCTCTTCTTCATTTCTGTTTACCTGGTGATACCCTTCATATTGTTCACTCTGTTTCCAGTAAGTTTCTCTTTTTTATTTACCGTACTAAACGTACAAATAACTAGAATTTATTAAGTTGGCCGGTACTGAGAATTCAAGTGTTGGAAAAAGAAAACCGTAGCGAATTATATAATAGAAATATTTTTTAAATGACAATTAATGTTATAGCAATAAACATAGCAACTATACGTACTGTATTTAACGAAGAATGGCTATAAAACTCTTCGTAATCATTTTATTGCGTTTTTTTTTTTAAAATTTAAATATAATATTAGAATAACATAACATAACGTAATAGCTAACTAATGATTTGTAAAGCAGTCCTAGCTTTTTTTTTTTTTAACGGCGAATAAGGTTATAACAATAATTTTTTTAATGTTTTTATTGTTATATTATTATTCACGCCCTACTTACGGTGTGCACATATAATGTATATATGTGTGGCCATCGGGGGGCAAAAGTAAAGTTGCACTAGTTTTAACGTTATTTTACTAATTTCGTGAAAATAACGTTAAAAACGACGGACGGTTAATCATGCATCAAGTGGTGGCGTTGATAGCCAAAAGACAAAGGGGTACATGCACCGATTGGGTTTGTCCCGATTGCTAAGTGTTTTGTGCCTTATGTCCAAGGCTTGATACCAAACCACATCGAGCCGGGGGTCTCACTGGAAGCAGCCTCTCTATTCTTAGAGGTAGAGGTAAGGCTGTCTACATCTTACCCTCCTCAGACCCTACCTTAGCTTTGCTATAGGTGAGATTAACTGAGTATGATGATGATGATGATGATGATGATTGTTATATTATTATTCATCAGATTAGTAATTAGATGATTGGATATTTGGATTATCAATCTATGCATCAAATTGGGCATCGCCTTAGGTGACATAAGACGCATATTGTACATGAAGCGCGGGCGAGGCACGCGCCTCATGTACACGGCTCTTATTTGTGCAGCAGAATGTTGTATAGCAGGCTTTTTAGGTTGTACATGTAGGTTTTTTATATGTTAAAACATGTATAAACTTTATTTATAATTATAGCTTTAGTTAGGGGATGCTAAAAACCTTTTAAATATATATAAAAAATTGTATAATCAATTAGCGTTTCACGTACGAAAGCACACTGCTTTTGCTCCTCGGTTTTAGACCTTGTCGCCTTGGTGCGCTTTTCGCTTTCTAAAACCAAGGTTTTTAATTTTTAGAGAGCGCCCAATAAGTTTTTCGCTATCATATTTTTAAACATAAATATATAAATAAAATAAATAAAAATGTTTGGCCCTCGAAAAAACCTTGGCCGGGGTGTGGATCGCCCGCCCCCATGGCCCACCCTGTTTATTTCTCTAGTTATTTGTATGCTTAGTAGGTTAATTTTATTTGTACCGAGTCCTACCTCTTCCGGTAAATATAGCGAACAAATTGATGTTAAATACAGTTTTTTTATTAGGTTTGAAGAATAATATTGTTTATGAGGCATCGCAGACACTGATGGATAAGCTTTCTGCGCAGGCTTTGAAGGTTTCTAGGGTGAGTAAATGTTTTCATGTGTATTTTGGAGTACTATATACCTTTAGAGTCTGCTTGGGCTATGTTGGCTCCACCCTGACAATTGGGCTGGATGATCAAGGGTGTTAAACAACATTGTCTGTTCATGGTCCGGTTCGGCTGTTTTTGAAAAAAAAAATGGGTTGAACTACTAGCTCATGATTTTGGGAAAATACAAGAAGTACTAGCCGTATTGGTTGGATCGGGTGAACCCAACGGTTTTTACGGTGTGCCGGTTTTGCGATATTAGACAAAAATTTTTTTTATCTATGGAAACATACTTTTGTATCAAGTTTAAGATAATATAAAGATTGTTAATAAATATAATATATATGCATAACTCTATATTTCTAAAACATATATAAAATAGGGCGGTTCGGTTCACACGGCCTGTTCCAAATTCTGAACCGTAAATTGTCAAACTGTAAAATACAATTCCTTACTTTGTTTGCTTACATGTATGGTTTATGATTTATCTTGATCCTTGATCATTTAAAAGTGCCCTTCATGAGATTGAGGATCCATGATTGGTTAGTGAAGACCGAAGAGAACAAAAATGTTAGTAGTCTGTCATATGGCTGATTGGTCATGTAAATTTTGTATGGTAATCTGTAAGGTGTGACCCGTATGAAGCATCTGGATCCTTTTAGCAGAGGTCTCAGATTTGTATCTACTTTCCACTAGTTTCTCCATTCAACCTCTCAAAGGTGATCTAGCGCAAACTGCGTTTTAAGTTTTAACTAGCTTCGGTGATGGGTTGTTACAGTCATAAAAAATGTTATGTATGCTTGTATGGGTAGCAATGTTATTAGCTAGAACCTAGATAGCAACTAGGTTTCTGTTTTCCTCCTTTTTGGTTGCAACATGTTGAAATTAAAGTCGATTCCTGTCATGTGTCTGCGTATTGATGACCATGTTCCCTGTAATATATGTTCTTGGTTTTCAGGGTCTACTAGTTTGTTTTATGGTCCTGATTTATGGGGTCTAGATATTATTATTGTGTTTTTCATTTGTGGATTCTGGTGACAATTTCTAGTAGTCCGTCATAAGGCTGATTAGTATGGTTGGTGAAAGAAATTCAGGGCGCGCAAAATTTGTATGGTAGGTATACGCATGTAGATCTCATTCCTATTAGGTATACCTTAGATAGGAACTATCTGGTGGCGTAGTGGTAAGCGCTTGAGACCGCTACTAGAGGTCTTTGGTTCAAATTCAACTTCCATTTGCTTCCTTTAACCCTCTTAAAGGCCACTGGTGCAAGCTGTGTTTACCTTATCTCATTAGTTAGCAGAGTATTGATGGGGTCGCATGAGTTCACCGGTAATGGTGAAATAACGTTGTGAAGTTATGTGAATTAGTTTATGTTTTGCATTAAGACAATCGTATTGCTGCTGTACATTACCATGCGAGTAGCATATACGTATGCACTTTATAGACCAAGTAACTAGTTCCATCATAAAAAAATACCGACTACTTAATTCTAAGTTCGCAAATTTCCGATTTTGGTTCTAAATATCATTATTTTTCTTGACAACAGGTAAAAATAGTGACTCGGATAGTGCAAGGAGATGCAGGTAAGGCAATTTGCAAGGAAGCAGAAAAGGTGAAGCCTATAGCAGTTGTCATGGGTACCAGAGGCCGGAGCCTAATGCAAAGGTATTCTTTAGAGGCTGTTAAAAGGGCGGTCTTGGTAACGGGTTTGGGTCAAAACGCTTAGATTATAAACCGTCAGTTTGGGTTGACCCCAGAGGCGGATACACACTTATGTTATGGTGGGCATGTGCCCACCCTCCAAACTCCAACCCATACATGTATATATGTTGATATTATTAATAGTGCATGTGTTTCTCATCCAATTTTCAAGCCACGTAGCTATATAACATTTAGTTATTTTCAAAGTTTGGTAGTGGAAGCCTATAAAAATGGCCCTGTGTTTTAGTTTAACAGGAATGAATTTTTTTATGAATGATCTCATGTTCTAGCTATTTATTTTCTCCAAAAACCAACTTAAATTTTTTTCTTATTTAGTCAATTAATATATTTTTTGGATTTTTTTTTTCAAGTGTGAATTGGTTTTCTTTTTTTCAAATGTTTTCTCATCGTATTATTAAGTAAATAAGTATAAATGGTTTTAGAATATTAATAAGTGGATATTGGTTTTACCTGAGCCATTTTGACCTGACTTATTTTAACCCACTCTCTAATAACCCAACCAATTTGTACCCCCGTCAAAAAAAATTCTGGATCCGCCACTGAACCCCAAGCACCTTTTGTCCATAGTTTACAAATGATGAGGGTCAAATGATAAAAAGAAAAGTATAATAACCAAAAATACTCTTTTATCTTTTCGACCCGTTTGACCCATTTTCTATTAATCTAGTCTCACTCTCCTTTTCCTTTTTTTTTGCTTCATGTGTTCAGCGTATTACAAGGGAGTGTAAGTGAGTATTGCTTCCACAACTGCAAAGCCGCACCCGTCATAATTGTTCCTGGAATAGGTACGGAATCTTGATTATTTGTAACTTATATAATAAATGTTTATAAGTTCTTGTAAACAAGGAGACTTAAAATTAAATATTATATGGTACAGTAGATGCCGCGGAAGAATCAGTGGTTTCTTTGGACAAGAAATAAGTCGCTTTTGTGGTTAAATGTTTCGACATAGTTAACTGTAGCGGTGGTTGTGAAGCAGTAGTTCTGGTTGCAGATGATGGTTGCGAAGCGATAGTTCTGGTTATATGCATTGCTTGTTCGGATGCATTGTAACATTCTTCATTTATAGATTGAGTGTGATGTATTTATTTGTTATTTATGGATTTGTATAGTTTATTGCTTTGTATCTTTACTGTGTATAAAGCAAGTTATTATCTTTTTTTTGGAGTGAGCGGTAAATCCTGTGTTGCAAAGCGACCATTGCCCAGGATCGAATCCCATAGCACCACATAGGTTTTTCCTTTCAAACTCAAACGGTTATTTTTTCAGTGAAGCGTGGGATTCGAACCTGAGACCAAACCCGGAGCAAGTTATTATCTATGTCTAGGCAAATGAAACAAGTCAATTATCCACAACCATCCTAGACATCTAAGATTTATTCAAGAATATGTTACATTTAAATAAGTTTACTTTTAAGTTAAACAAGGCAATGTATGCTGCCTTGCAAGCTTTGATAGAAGAAACTAAAGGTGCTGGGGGAGATGTAGGGTAGAAAAACTCGCCAAATAACAAGTGAACTGAAAATCTCTTGGAGCAATTGGTAAAAAATTATTAGGAAGCGCATGGATTGATCCTCTGATACAAATTAAAGGTAGACAAAGGGCGTGTGCGTCCACATCTCACTACCACTAGTGGTGCATACCGTCCGGTGCACATGCAATCATATATATGGAATACAAAATTGTGGAATTGTTTCATCGATTACTATTAGCTTATGGGTATCTCTTAACTGAAAAATGATATGTTTTTTGCCTTTAGTTTGTACCAATTGTATTTTCATAATTCGTTCGAATTTCTTAACCTTTCTCTTCCTATTCTATTGCAATCATTATTTTCGTTCACTCGAAGTTAGACTTAGCCGTTATTTCCATGCAATTAGGGCTCTAGAAACATACGTGAAAAGGGAGAAGACTTGTAGATTACAAAAGAATTTTTATTAAACAAATGTATAAGTAATTGTAGTATAGGCTTTTGAAGTTCATCATTGTAAAATATTTAAAGTTAATTTGTGGAATAATGCCTTATTTATAACTTTTACAATTACGACATGTCATTCTTTCTAGGTTGGGATGTTACACTAATCATTAATCAACCATGGATGGTTTGGTTGATTTTTTTTATAAAAAGTTAAAAACAAATTTCGAATTCCGAAGTTACTCTTTGAGTACTAGTCTACCTCTTGTAATATGTTAAATATCACATATTAGCAAGAGAATATATTATTTGCGAGGTAATTGTATTCAAATACTTATATGTGTGGATGGTAGTCTCTACCATATCAGAATGAATTTATTGATACCCCTACCGAGTATAATTAGGCAATCTTTGTGGTCAAGCCTACCTATTATGATTGAGAGAAGTCTTTGTTTATTTTACCCACTTTGAGAAGATTTATTTTATTATTTTTTAAGTCAACCAAATATCTATCTATATCTATATCTATCTATATCTATATCTATTATTAATATATATAAAAGAATTGAACATTGCTGACGTGGCGTGCAATGGTGTCTTCAACCTCTCCATGAAACTGCCATGTGGCATCATAATTGAAGGATTTTAGTATTTTTGAATTATTTCTTTTTTAATTAAATTGAGTTATTTTAGGAAAAAAGAATTTAAAAAATAAATTTAAAATTTTCTCTCTCATATTTCCTCCCATAATTTTTAAACGTTTATATCTTTTATATACAGGATTTTTTAAAGAAAAAAAATTACACAAAATTAACGAGCGTTTTATTATCTTTCCAACGAGTACCATAATGCTATATAAAAAATGGAGAAAAAATCGACTATTTTTTGTGGGGTTTCGTTCATACAGGAAAAAAACACACAAAGTGTTCATGTTATTCATTAATCATGTTTTTTCTTTTAAACCAGGTTCTTATCTACGATGTTAAAAATCAGCCCAATCGCCATGTTATCATTGGAATTTTACTAGGTATACTTCATCAAGAGAAGCTAGGAGAAAGAATCGCGCAACACTGCAACACATGGTGTCAGCTTATAGCAATGTTATTTTTTTATTTATTTAATTACAAGAGTAATAATTATTACTATTAGTATTAGTATTATTAGAATGGTTATAATTTTCAACACCGGGACGCTCCCAGGAAGAATTGATAGTTGTTGGCGTGGCGTTCAATAGTGGCCTCAACCATCTCTTGATTATGCCACGTGGCATAATGAGATGCAATGGTTACAACTTCCAACTTAAGTGTTTGTTTAGTTGATTATGTTAGGAATTATAAGAGCCATTAGAATGTGAGAAAATAGAGAGATGTGATGAGTTTTTGAATAGTTGCAGCTTACATAAGTGATTCTTTAGATGATTACTGATTAGGCTTTAGATTAGGGAATATGAGTTATTAATGATTAGAATACTATGAACATGCAATGATTGAGATATTTTGTGGTTAGTTAACTTGAGCCATTTGCAATAGGTTATCACGTAAAATTAGATTTTTCAACCCCGGGACCCTCCCGGGATAATCAGCTAGTCTATATATATAATAAACCAAAGCCATTTTAATAACATGACACTCAAAGATGATATTCTCTTCATTGAGTGCCATGTGTCATCCCATGTGGCAAGATCTTTATTTTAGGAAAATAATAATTTAAAATTTAAAAACAAAATTAGATTTTTATCTCTAATGTTTCCCCCCATAACTTTTAAACGTTAATATTTTTTATATACGAGATTTTTTAAAGAAAAAAATTACACCAAATTAACGAGCGTATTATTATCTTTCCAACGTGTACCATAGTGCTATATAAAAAACGGAAAAAACGACTATTTTTTTTGTGTGGTTTTGTTCATACAGGAAAAAAACACAAAGTGTTCAGGTTATTCATTAATCATGTATATGCAAGTCATTAGTTATGTTCAAACTAGTAAATATGAATTTTATTTACAACATGTCTTAGCATTGGAGTTGTACATTGTTTTAGGTTAGGTTTTAATATTAGAGTTATACATTGTTTAAGGTTATGCACTAACATTGGAGATACATTGTTAATTATTTTAGGTTAAGTGCTACCCGAAGCTTTCCTGCATGTAACTGTAAAACGCATCAGTCTATTTCAGATGTAAAATCGATATTAGGAAAAAAAAAAATTAAAAACAAAATTTGATTTTTCTCTCTTATCTCTTATGTTTCCTCCCATAATTTTTAAACGTTAATATTTTTTATATACAAGATTTTTTAAAGAAAAAAATTACGTCAAATTAACGAGCGTTTTATTATCTTTCCAACAAGTACCATAATGTTATATAAAAAACGGAGAAAAAAAACGACTATTTTTTTTGTAGGGTTTTGTTCGTACAGGAAAAAAAAACACAAAGTGTTCAGGTAAATCATTAATCATGTATAGGCAAGTCACTAATTATGTTTCGGTAAATATGAATTCTATTTTCAACATGCGTTAGCATTGGAGTTATACATTGTTTTAGGTTAGATATTAATATTAGAGTTATACATTGTTTAAGGTTAGGCGTTAACATTGGTGATACATTTTTAATTGTTTTAGGCTATGTGCTACCCGAAGCTTTTCTGCATGTAACTGTAAAACGCATCATTCTATTTTATATGTAAGATTAATATGTCATATTAGATTTCTCAACCTCGGGAGATTCCTGAGGTATAATCTAGTTTCATATATAAAAAAGTAAAATTTATGGTAGGTAAACAGCCAATAAGTTATGCTGTAACTCGCTCTAAAATAACAAAACCTATCCTACCGATAATGTGTTTTTGAAGGTGAATTCAATTTCAAATTGAGTGCTGTGTGAGAAACTTTTTTTTTCTATTACTTTTTTCCTCAACATTGTTCCCGATAATTGTAAAACTTTGTTTGGGAAACAAACAATTAATTATAGACTTCAAGTTTAACCACAACAAGGTGCTACACTGCTACTCCAACTAGTTGTGGCTGCCATTATACAAGAGGTGGAGCGTTCAAAACGATAGTGCCCAACAGACGGTCATAATATTTTGATCGTCTTTCCATCACACAAGCCATTCATAGGGGTAATGGTTTGAAATCTGATAGGTTTTACGAAGAAAAACCTACAAAACTCCCAAAAACACAAGTTAGAGAAAGGATCAAGCCAAAGCTTTTTTTTTTCAAATAATTTTCTGCTTCTTAATACCTTAAACATACTTGCCTATTTATAGGCTTACAAGGACATACAAAACTAATCACTAATAATAACTAATGAACCAACTAAAATATAAATGCCTACTAAAAAGGAAATGCATGGAAATGTGGAAGAGTGGTGTGCATGACAACATGTGATAACTGTGAAATCGAAAAACATGAAACAAGAATACGAATGTGAACATTTGTGTGGCTTATATCATGTGAACGTGGGTTCATTTGTGCACGTAACAAAATCCTACGGAGCCATTTAACTTTCGATGTTATAAATTATGTAAGACATGAGTCACGATTTTAAACTAGCATTAATAAAAAATAATAAAGATACACTCTTTATACATTTTTGGGAAATAGTAGTACAAGTACTGTGTATAAAAAATAAAAAGAAATATATAAATGATTCAAACCATTGTCTTCGATTATAACTTGAACCGCTTCTTCTTGTACAATTTCCTCTCCGTCTTTAACGAGGACTTGAACAACGTCTTCTTGTACAATCCTTAGCAAGATCTTCAAAACGCAGAGTCTTCAACATGATCCTTTGTGTACACTTCTTAGCTGCAAGAATGAACAAATTAATTTTGTTGGTTGTGGTTGAGGCACGTGTTCAACACACTTCTCTTAAAACATATTTTACGTCTCTACTCAAGGTAACACGCGGTCTGTCTCCTAGGGTACAACAGCCGAAGCAATCTGTACTGGTGGAGAAGGCTATGCGTATGAGGTTACACTAGGTAAAATTATAGTTCTAACGTTAGAACTTATGGAATTTAGTAGAAAGTACTCATCTTTATAGCACCCAATATAAGTGAAATCTTTTCTTCTTTTGCAAACCCTTCATGTATATTTTTTTTCTATAGTACAAACACCCCCTTGGTTCATAGAACATACTTTGTAATCGATGAACACAACAAAAGAGATCTAAGGAAAATGGTACTGAAAATATCCTTGTCTTAACAGGTCGACGATATATACACTTTGGCAAGTGAACCTTCTTATGTATTTTGAGGTTATTATTCCTTTCAATTTCCTTTATTTGACATGCATATCGAAATTAAAGGTTTTCAAGAAAGAATTAATTTGTGCATGTTGAAGTGGGCCTAGTGATTAAAAAAGGTAGTATTGTATCATCGAATGAGGCAAACAAAATCAACAAAGATCTTGCCATGAATGATGCCGCATTCACCGGTCCTTGTAACACATGGCTCGAAAATGAAAGAAAGCTATGGCTCTTAGACACCTATGACCAAGTATATGCTGCAAAATTCACAGGGAGTTTTCATGGTCCCTCTTATCTTTTTATATATTTACATAACTAGCTGATTACCCCGGGAAGGTCCCGGGGTTGAAAAATTTAATATGATTTAATAAAAAATGATAAAATAAGAAAACTCAAATCACGAAAAGAGTAAATAAGTTAAACATAATCAATCTTAGTTAAAAAACATTTATTTAAAAAGTTAAAAAAAATAAAAAGCATAAACCATATCAAACATAATACAGTATTAAAAGAATAACATTTAACATATAATCATCTTCACGTAATTTAAAATATGTTACAATTTGACTTTGACTTATATAGATGTAGAATTCATGATGGGGGTTGAAAAATATAACCATTCTAATAATACTATTACTAATAGTAATAATTATTACTCTTGTAATTAAAAAAATAAAAAAAATAACCTTGTTATAAGGTGACATCATGTGTTGCAGTGTTGCGCGATTCTTTCTCCTAGCTTTTCTTGATAAAGTATACCTATCCATCTTTAGAATAGTAAAATTCCAATGATAGCATGGCGATTGGGCTGAATTTCAACATCGTAGATAAGAACCTGGTTTAAAAGAAAAAACATGATTAATGAATAACCTGAACACTTTGTGTTTTTTTTCTGTATGAACATAACCCCACAAAAAATAGTCGTTTTTTTCTCCGTTTTTTATATAGCACTATGGTACTCGTTGGAAAGATAATAAAACGCTCGTTCATTTGGTGTAATTTTTTTATTTAAAAAATCTCGAATATAAAAGATATTAACGTTTAAAAATTATGGGAGGAACATAAGAGAGAAATTTAAATTTGTTTTTAAATTCTTTTTTCCTAAAATAATTCAATTTAATTTTAGTAATTGAGAATTGAGAGATAAAGAGATAAATTTAGGGTTTTATGTTTTTTTTTTTTTAATTAAAAAGAAAATAATTCAAAAACAATAAAATCTTTCAATTATGATGCCACGTGGCAGTTTCATGGAGAGATTGAAGGTACCATTGCACGCCACGTCAGCAATGTTCAATTCTTTTATATATATTAATAGATAGTAAATGAGATGGATATTGAGCTTTAATACTATCTATAAATCTAGTAAACACAGAAAATGATTTTTGTGAATTGTTGTATAACTTTACATACAAGATGAGGGTATAAATATATTGTTACAGTCAATGGTTAAGGTAAGAACATAATTACAGTCAATGGTCAAGGAGATGAATTTGGGGTAATCAATTATTAGCTTGATCAAGACTTTGACTTGACTTGGTGTTGACAGTCAATGGTCAAGTAGATGAATATGGGGTAATTAATTAGTAGCATTGACCGAGACTTTGACTTGACTTGTTGTTTGTGATAGCATCCTTAATACGCACGCCCCCTCAAGATGGAGGATCCGTCGGAGACTCCAATCTTGGAACGAAATGAGAGAAATGGTAATCAGGGTAACAGTTTGGTGAGGACATTGGCTAGTTGATCCTTTGAACTAATATGAAAAACCTTTAGTTGACCGGCATTGACTTGTTCACAAACAAAGTGGTAGTCGAGAGCTACATGTTTCATACGTGAGTGGTAAACCGGGTTAGCACATAGGTAAGTAGCACCGGTGTTATCACAAAATAGAGTTGGGGTGCGCATCGTGTGAAGGCCGAGTTCTTGGAGAAGATTTTTAACCCATGAGATTTCAGCTACGACATTTGCGAGTGCTTTGTATTCTGCTTTAGTTGAAGAGCGGGAGACCATTTTTTGTCGAGAGGAACGCCAAGAGATGATGTTAGATCCAAGATATAATAGATAAGCGGTAGTAGATCTCCCTCCATCATGTATGCCTCCCCAATCTGAATCTGAAAAATTTTGTAAATCAAGTGAGGACATTTTATTTAAAAATAACCCATGGTGTACCGTTCCTTTTAAATAGCGGAGAACTCGTTTGAGAGCTTGCCAATGTGACTGTTTTGGGGTATGCATGAATTGAGAAAGTTTGTTGATTGCGAAGGAAATATATGGCCGAGTGAAAGCAAGATATTGAAGAGTGCCAACAAGTTGTCGGTAAAAGGTTGGGTCAACGGATGAAGAGGTATCTGAGGGGGGTAAGAGGGTCGGAAACGTTTAGGGGGGGGGGGGTGATGACCTCCTTGGAATCGTCCATTTTGAAGTTGGTTAAGATGTCCTGAACGTGTATGTGTTGTGAAAGAAGTAAGCCTTTAGGTGTTGGGATGACCTCAATGCCCAAGAAGTGATGAAGTGGACCAAGATCTTTGATGGAGAATTTATCACTTAAAGCTTGAACGAAGGTGTTCAAGAAGTGACCATGGCTACCCGTAAGAATAATGTCATCTACATAGACAAGAAGGTAGGAAGTGATTCCATGCTTATTGTAGATGAAAAGGGATGGATCAGATAGGGACTTCTGAAAACTGAATTTTAGAAGAAAAGCAGTGAGTTCATTATACCATGTCCTTGGAGCTTGTTTTAAGCCTGTAAAGTGATTTTTTGAGTTTGCAAATGTGTGTGGGGAACTCCAAGTTTGTGAAACCCGGCGGTTGAATCATGTATGCATCTTCATGAAGAGTACCATGAAGGAATGCATTATTGACACTGAGTTAACGTAACGACCAGCCATGAGAGAGGGCAATGGAAAGAACTGTGCGAATAGTGACTGTATTGTTAGTGGAAACCCTTAGCAACTAGACGTGCTTCGTATTTTCAATGGTGCCATCGAGTTTTCGTTTGATGCGGAGTACCCATTTGCAGCCAATTGGATGTTGGTTAGTTTGTGGTACAAGTTCCTAGGTTTGATTTTGGAGAAGGCCATTATACTCAAGGTCCATATATGGCTTGTCTCCATGCAGGATCTCGCATGGCTTGAGTGTGAGTGGAAGGTTCCAAGGTGTTTGGAATGGGGTGGCGAGTAGTAGAGATAACAAAGTTTGGGTTGAAATAATTTGGGTTAGGTTTCGGTTGGCGGCGGGTCGGTGTGGCAGGAGTGGGTTCGGTTTCAGTGGATGGTATAGGATCGGGAGTGGTAGTGAGGATGAGGGTACGGGTGATGTATGTGTGGGAGGAGTGGTGAGGATGAGCGGTTGTTTGGTTGTGGTGAAGATTTGGTCGCTGAGGGGGGGGGGAGGTGGGATGGTCATGGGTGTAGGTGTGGTAATGGGTGTATGTGGGGTTACAGGCGTGGGATGGTTTTCGGGTGAAGGGTTTCCACCATCTTGCTCTAGTCACCATCTTTCTATAAAGAACACCAGTCATCTTTTTTAACCTCCACCAGTCACCAGCAGCCGCTTGCAACCACAACCACTAAACTATCCACCCCATACCTTGATCTGTTAGTCTCCCAAAAAAGCTATTACTAATCCATCACCACCCACCCAAAGCCCTTTCTGTCGAATCAAATCCCCATTTCAGATAATAACCCCATATCCGCATAGTTTCACCCAATTTATTCTCCTGATTCATTTATTAAAATCATATTTCACCACACATGCTTTGAAATCACCACCGTAAATTGAGGTTTACCACAGATTTACAGGCCACATAGGTAAAATTTCCACCCACCTCCTTAACCCCAAGTGGTGGCTAAGATGTTTTTAGGGGGATTAGAGCACCGATTTGTAGGACTCGTGAGACAGAGGAATTCTCCCAAATAAGGACGAGTAGGATTTTCCCTAAAAAATGATGAATTCATCGATGGACAAGAGAAATAAGCAGGGGATGGAATTTGGTTTGGGTTTGGAAAAATATGCTTTATTACGCGCAGCAAAATTTCTCTAGTTACCAATTCATTTTCTTATTTAACAATTTTTCAATATAATCTTAAAGTGTTTCTTTTTATAATTTTGAATGCCATTTGTTGGGGTGGGTGGGTGGTTGCAACGAAGGTTGGTGGGGCTGGGGTGTAGGGCGGCGACAGCATGTGGGGCTGAGAGTCGTGGCAGTGGAGGTGGCAGCAAGTGGTTTGGTGTGGATGGTGGTGGAGGTGGTAAGTGGGAGAGGTGAGAAAGAGAATGGGGTAAAATTACAATACTACCCTCATGTGACATGCACATGACACAAGTTAACGAAAAAAATTAACTGAGTTAGCGCCAAAGGACAAGACATATATGATTTTGAAACATGAAGTGCATAACCAATCAATTTTAAACGTAAAGGGCATGCTTTGTAATCAGGCATAAACATAAAAGGCAAAACTTGTAATTCAGTCAAAGTTTATTTTTTCTCGTCTGGATCCAAATGTTTTCAAATTCTTCCTGGTTTCATCCAACTCGTTAACACCGTTAGTCAATGTCAAGTAAGTCAAGGGCATTTTTGTCAATTCATTTCTTTTTAATCCCACCCTATTTAACCCACACCAACTCAGTAATTCACCCCTAATTCCCCATTAATTCACCTTCTTCCCTTCTAATGTCAATAAACCCTAATCAACACAGCGACACACATCTTCTAATGTCTAACCTCATGCCTCGAGTTTAAAACATCTACTCTTCTAATAACAATAGTAACAACAATAACAACTCACCTGCATTACCTCATCAAGCAACAGCACATGAGTAAAAATATTCCTTTTCTTCGACAACACCCTTTGCAAATGCCAAATGCCAAACACCAATCACCACCGAATGCAATTGATCCATACACCCACTCATCCTCACCCACAACCCATCCTTCACCTTCCCCCCACTCCCAATCTGTGGCATCCCACTCCTCTACCCTCCATCTGGCCCTCCAAACCCACCCCACCCTCGACACCACCTTCATATCCAACGCAACCCCCACACTCCTCATTCCCATACTCTTATACTTACTAACCAACCCCTCCACCATCATTCTCAACTCCCCTAAATTATAAAACACCTGCAACCCCACCCCAACCTCCGCCTGATTAAACGCGTCCAGCCCCCACTCCAACGCCTTCATCCCTTCCGATCTCAACCTATTTAACACATCACCATTGTTGAATTTAAGGTTTTTGTTGATTAGGGTTTCTTGACATCAGAAGGGAAGAAGATGAATTGGTGGGGAATTGGGGGTGAATTACTGAGTTGACGTGGGTTAAATAGCGTGGGGATTAAAAAGAGATGAATTGACAAAAATGCCCTTGACTTAACTGCCATTGACTAACGGTGTTAATGAGTTTGATGAAACAACAAGAATTTGAAAACCTTTGGATCCACACAAGAAAAATAAACTTTTGGATGAAACTAGCAAAAAGTGGCAAAACTCAGGAACGAAAATGACATTTAACTCTAAAGTTTATCTCATTTGATCATCCCATTGGCGTTTTTTTTATTTATTTTTTGCCCAAAATGCTTAAAAATATGTATATTACATTGGTTATTTTTTCAAAAAAAATAATAATGTTTTTTACTGGGTTTTCAAAGGTTTTTTCAACTCAATAGGGTTTTCATTTTATATATAGAGATGGTTATCTTAAACAATCTTAAAAATGTGAGAAGCATGAAAAGCCATCAAAATGCGACACATGTACTATACGACAAAGGATAAATTCATCACGAAAAAAATAAACAAAAATAATGGGCATCGAAGGCACATAGGACTGACATGCTGTTATATGGGGTAGATGAATTGCATAGTAAATGAATTCGCTTGTTCAATTAATCATTTGATTATCAAAGAGATTAATCTTTGATAAAGGATGACTGTGAGTCAGCCTAAGTAAAATATAAGGGGGGACGGGGCGCTACCAGAATTGGTCACTGTTACCCCATTATCAGCACGGTAACACTGTCGCCACTCATGCTGGTAGTGGTCCCGTGAACCAAATTCGGGTTCTAGTTACCGTGCTGGTTTACGGATGTGGCACAGACTTTCACAAAATTTTATTCTTTTTTATGTTTTAGTCTTTTCTTTCTCACTCTCTATTCTTTAGTTGCACGTTTTTTTTAACTCTATTGAATGGTAGGTGATAAAGATGGTGATAGATATAAAAGTTGTGTATATATAGATATGTGTAGTGTAGTGTGTGTGTGAAGTATACAGAGAGAGAGAGAAAAAAAAAGATTAAAATATTCTTTTTTTCTTTCTTTCTTTGTTACAAGTTCACGAGATGTGCTCATTTCTTCATTTATTATTATTATTATTATTATTATTATTATTATTATTATTATTATTATTATTATTATTATTATTATGTGTGAAAATAATTAATAGTTGGGTAAAGAATCAGTGGAGTGCTGTCTACAAAAAAGTGTTTCAGTGAAGGAAATCAGTGAAGTGATGTGGCAGTACAGGATTGGTAGAAATCAGTGAAGTAAAAACAACTTCAGTTGAGCGCCCCTATTACCCTAAAGATTGAAAAAAAACCAGTCAGTAACCACGGATGAGGGATATATTTCTACTATAGCTCGATCCCCCACTCAATCATATTTCTTTTGATGCACCGCTGTAAACACTCAATTCAAGAGGAAAAAAAACGTAGTGATAGTATACTCGGATGTAAGAAAAAACACAATGTTTAATTTTTTTTTTTGTGTATTTTTCATTTAAAAAGTATACATGAGTTACTTATTTTCAATTAAAAAAAAAGACAGAACTAGATAAAAAGTCAACAATGTTTGCTATTACTTTTCCGTCTTCCAGCCATAACTAATTACAAATTGCAAGTCAATGATGCCCTTGATCAATGCTAGAGAATAGAGATTTATATATACGTAAATAAAGATTTATTACAAAATCTATTTTGTAGAGAAATCTATTTTGTAGAGAATACATATGTAAGCATATATACTTTAGGAATTTGTGACAAAGATCAACAAATTTTGACTTAGTCCATGCCCAAAAAAAAAAAAAACTTCTTCTGATCGATCACGTCTCCATCTTCAGATTACTTGTTTCATTTGAACCTGAAAAGCATACAATTAAATCCTATAGGTTATACTTTATAGGGCTTCCTTGTAGCTACTAAATTTTTCCCATGGTTTTTTTTTTTTTTTTTTTGTCATGAAAGATTTTTAAAATCAATTGAGTTGTTTAAACCGAATCAAATAGGCCAGTTCGTGATTTATATGGTTTGAAAAACCAGGTTCATTGTAGCTTGTTGCCTGTTTGACAACTTCTGAATGGGTAATTAAGTGTTAAGCAAGTAAGATGTCTGAACCATTAAATACTAAACCAGTAAGAGGCCTGAACCATTGAGACTCAATACAATGTTTAACCATTCAGAAGCAATGTCTGACTGCTTCAGACATCTGCTCGCGAAACAAATAGTCTGAATAAACGTACTATGTCTAACTGATTCAGACATCTATCCCACTAAGAACTGAAACAAACCTTAAAAATGCCCTTTTTATTGTGGAACATAATGATAAAAAAATGGATTAGAAAAACCACTTTAAAATTAAAATGAAAGTGTTTCTTTTTTCCAAATGTTCCTAAATAAACCGAACGGTCTTGGCGACCCAGCTAACATAGCCTGTTCGGTTTATTCTTTTCTAAAATTATACCTACAATTTTTCTTTATTTTCGTTAAAACCGGTTTTCTTTGTATTCGTTATAACCGATCAAACTAAACTATTAAATATCCTACTAGAACAGTCGGGTGTTAGCCCATTATAGTGTGCTAGATAATGTGAATATCCTACTAGATTCACGTAAGTGTTGGCCCTTTATGGTGTGCTAGAAGTGCATTATCTTTATCTAAATTTATCTAAAAGACCATTCATATTTGGTGGAAGACACCGATAAAGAAAGATACCAACTATGCAACTTTCTTGATTATTGAGCTTGGACCCATTTATTCTCTTAGAAAATCATTCCAACTTTTGTGGCCTAATTGTTAGTTGTGTGTTTTTATCATTTTATTATGGAGTTGGTAATGGCGCAGACTCAAAATGGCTATTTTTTCATAGTATATGCCTTCGAAGCACCGAAACGTCCAGAAGCATGTCGTTCTCGTTTCAAAACGGCTAGGGAACAGATTCGCCAAGGAAATGCCCCCGAAATGTTTCCAAACCATTTCCGTAATTGTTGAAACGTTTTCAGGGAAGTTTCCACGCCATTTCCAAAATAATCGGGCGAAACAGATTCGGACCCTAGGCAGTTTCCATTCCGACGAAACACACTTGCTCCCTCTTCCTTGACTCAAATCTGACCCATTGATAACATCCATGGGGTCACATGTCTAGGTAGGTCGTGATTACGTGAACAGATCAACTTACGTGATTGAATTAGAACTAGGGGCTTTTTTTTTTGTTTAGAAGAAAGATGGAAAGAAGTGACAGAAATTAGGTTTAAATTAAGTTTGTCACTTTAACATATAACCCCCTCAAATTTCACTAGTCTACATTTAATCTCTCGAGTTAATATTAAAGTTGTATGTCGTTACCTTTTAATTTTGCATAAAAATGTTTTTTATATAACTATTTTGGAATTTCTTTTGATATATTTTTATATTTTTTTTATTGTCATATCTTTGCCGATCCCGTATCTTGAATTTTTGAGTTTTGTCATTCCCCGTTCCCGTATCGTCCCCGTACCCACTTGCCGTGCCCGTTTCGGTGCTACCTAGGTATATACGGCTCGCATACAAAAAATTGTATACTAATTAGTAAATGTCAGTGTGTTTGGGTGGTATACATGAATCGTATAAATGTGTATGGGTAGTCTACGAAACTTGTATACATATGTATATATATTCATGTGTTAGGATGTCAAAATAAGATGAAATTATATTTAGGTGGTGGTAATGGTATACCTTCAAAATTGTTTGCACACCCCTTTATAAGCGGCGTATAGGCACAACCTCCCACACGTCATTAAAGCCCATATATCAGTCAAAGTTATGTTACTGTGTTAGGACTTATACGTTGTGTATAGGTCTATACGCGGCATATAAGCCTACACGTGAGGTGACTTTTAAGACTTTTATTTCACTTTACCTGTAAATTGATGGGACTGAAATGGCATCAATGTTCCTTGTTCAAATTCCATTTTGTACAGATTGTGTAAATCAGCATCCCACGTTGCAGTTTGCTGTAACAGAAAAAGCAAACAGAATACGGATTATGCCAACATTGACCCGCATTCCTAGTTGTAGTTTAAGCCATTATGATTGTACACTTGTACATATAGATATGGTCAAAGCTCAAATATTTGACTTCATCTTAACAGTCAACAAGTAATTACACTTGAAAGAATAAATTAGAAAGATCAGAAGAAATTACATTGAAACAAGATGAATCCATAAATGTTTCAGGAATTGAAATTGGAGCACTAATGCTTCTTCTTAATCCCATTTCTGTTGAGTTAATCCCTGTGTCAAATCCGCGATATGAAACCGCTTGATCCAGTGAGTTAAACTGATCAAAATATGTAGAATTCGCTGAAGAAGACGCGAGTGCTGGATATTCGCTTGTCGAGGATTCCAACATCTGATGATATCATGAACATAACTCTTGTTATTATTAAAAACAATGGAACATACCGGGAATCACATGGTTTGATGTTGTTACCTCTTTTGTTAACATGTTATGGATGTTGAAATCTAGCTCCGTATTAACAGTAGCAAGCTTCATGGACAGAAACTGTTGAGATGCAAATGACACAAAAATTCAGAACAAAAATATTATACCCAATGTAATTCCACTCGTAGGAGAGCTATTGGTAAGGTTTGAGAGCTTGTGATGCCGATGGAGCAAACTTTACTTTTATCCCAGGGGATAGAGAGGCTGCTCCAGCCGTGACAGAAACGCTAAAGATTTTATTAATTTTTATAAAGATGGTTAATAATATGATATATTAGTTACCTCCACTTGTTTTTGAAGGGACTGAACATAGTTGATAATTTCATCAAGCATTCCAGCTTTCCCTATGATCTTGTTGCAACCAGGAACCAAATCCTGTAGGTACTTCATTCTTTCACTAATTTTCCCCCTTCTTACCTATGTAATGACATAACCAAATTCAGTCATATAATCATCAATATTTTGTAAAATAAATAAAATAATAAAATAATATTTTTAATTATTTTCGGTTCACATACTCTTTCGGCTAAACTATGGCTGTCTGTGGCTTGACCACGGCGTGCTCTAACATGAACATAATCTTGTTTTTGGACCTCGGAAACCTTAGGTTTGTCTTTTGATGAAGCGTCCGTAGAAACTTCTTTGTTGTTGTTGTTATTGTTACCGTTACTGTTACTGTTTTGACGGATGATTTTAGAATCTCCGTCAATACATCCCTTTATTTTCTTTTCTTTTTCAGAAACTACCTGAAAATGTCACACATCAAACTTGTTAACATAACCTAACAAAACTAAATTATGTACCTTTTTAACAAAACTCAACATTTAAAGATATAAAAAAGAAAAATAAAGAATAAACCTTTAGGGTTTGACTCTTTTCAGCTTTCCTCTTCTTAGGTGACATTGAAACTGAACTATTCCCATGTACATTTTGGTTCACATAACCATAACCCAACTGACCAGCATAAGCACACGCATCGAACCCGACCCAACACTCGTCCATCCCGGGGTCCGGTTTCACAATGTTCAAGCCTGAATCTTTATCAATCAAACCTGAAGTAAACATATCTTGAAAGTGATGATCATTTTCATTGAAAAAACAGTGTTGTTGCTTGAATCCTTTATTCATTTCAAACAAGAAATGGTGGATTAGGTGGATATGTAGTAATTTGTACTATGCTTTACATGCCAAACTCATATGTCCTCTGATCAAAACCCTAGCTAGATGTTTTTGCTTTTCTTTTTTGATGTGAAAAGACCTTTTTGTACGTCAAAGTGTGTGTGTGTGTATTATGGTATGAATGTATAAATAAATAGAAGAGGAAAATGTGGCCGGAGAGTGACAGCTGCCGGAGTCTGACACAAGTGACCGGAATAAATAAGAGGATAGATGAGAGAGAAGGATGTGAACACAAGGAGTGGCCATGGGATGTAGGGCAACGTGTGACATGACTGCCACGTGGGTATGTCTTGCCCAACACTCAGATTATCTTTTTTGTTTAGGGAAAATATCTGAAAAGGATATACATGAAAAAGAGGGTGGTTGTAGGCTTGTAGCCGTTTCGAGGGACTTATCCGTTGCGGCTAAGGTGATCACAGGTTCACGATAGACCACCCGTGATGGTCAAAGACTCAAAATGCATTGTGGCCGTTACGTGCATCACACTCGTGATGAGACAATCTAGCAGTTTCACAACGGTCAAATGATCGTTTAGATAGCCATGAGGGACTAGACCAAGTGGTAGATACACAAGTCTCTTAGAGGGGAGGTTTTGTGTTCAAATTCCAAATAAGGTGTAAAAGGGTGTAATTTAAGTAGAGTTTCATTTAGCCGTTTAAAAAATAACCGTTTAGATTAAAAAAAAAAAATACCTTTATATATAAACATATCCTCACAATTTATAATGTTCAACCCTCCATCCTATCATTTTCAATTATATATTCAACCATTTACTCTCTAACACTAAAATTTTGTTTGAACTACATTGCGTTGGTTCGAAGCGGAGGAGATTGCGCTTATAATTGATCATAACAACGTGCACAAAGATACGACATCCACCGGGAAGGGGCAGTATGACTCCACAATGGGCTAACGTTTTAGCCAAGTTTGGTGTCCTAGTCGGTTGTGATTAAATCTCGCACACGTATAATGATCACAAAGGGAAGTGCGAGACATTTTAAAAAATGTTTAGAAAAGTCAAGGATGACGCCAGCCAAGACCCTAACAAAGACGAAGACGTTGTCGTAGCCCTTACTCAATTCAAGTATGTTTCTAAGGTCCGCAAAAATTTTGAAAATATTTTGGCGTGATAGATGTTACGGCCAAAATTACGTTAGGTTAATTATATATTTTAGTTATTATTTTATTTTATGTCTTTATTTTATGTAATGTTATTTTAATTTGGGTTTATGTACTGTTTTTATTTTATTTAATGTAATGCTATTTTCTTTTATTTAACATAATGTTATTTATTTTTTTAGTTTATTTAAAAAAAGTTAGTAATGGTTGTGATGACCAGCCCTTGTAAAGTGTGATGAAATGCGATGGATCATGATAAAATGATGTGAACATGAAGATTTGTTGGATGTTAGTGTGATGACCACCCCACCGACCCTTATAAAAATAACACCTAGGCAATTTTTTGAAATGAAGGCTCTGTAGCCTTCAAGTTTGGGGTAGTCTCCTGTTACCCGTAAAACAGGTAGAAGCAACAGATAGAGACTACTAGATAGGGGAAGACGTTGTGTAACCTTTTATTCCTTTCCACCATGATTTTTAAAAGAGCATAACTTTTCATATGATAATTTTTTACAAAAACTACACCAAATTAAAGATAGGATTTTTTTTTAAAATTTTATCATCTGAAAAAATTATGACCGTTTAGAACTCGTGATCGAAAAGAAAAAAGGAAAAGGCTACATAGCCTCTTACTCTTGACCCTAGCATGTACCTCTTACTCATGGATAATGGCTATATAGAGACTCTACCCTAAAGATGGAGGCTATGTAGCCTCTAGGTCTTCAAAATTGCCTATGTGTCTCATCTTTATTGGTTCTTAGGTAGGTCCTTAAATTTTGCAAACGACTCTTTTTGTACACCCTTGTTTTTCATGAAGCCCCTTATGTGTAGCCTGTTCTAATGTCGATTTTTGCTTTATATTTGGGTCAAAGTACATCACATATATTAAACGAACTCTAATGTAAATGTGAGCATGTTTAAGCTTAACTTGATTCAAAATTTTAGTTAATGGCTCTTGAATTGGGCACGAGTGGCTCGACATATGTACACCCTAAATATGAATATGTGCATTAATGACATACAAATTTCACCACAAATACGGTTTTGTAACAAAACAACACTCACAAATAATTACATGACGGATAATAGTAATAGTCTCTTTTTTTCGTGAAGTCCCTTATGTGTAGCCTTTCCCAATGTCGATTTTTTGCTTTATATCTGTAATAGTTTTGTTTTTCGTGAAGACCCTTATCTGTAGTCTTTTTTTTGCTTTATATCTGTAATAGTTTCGTTTTTCGTGAAGTCCCTTATCTGTAGTCTTTCCTAATGTTGATTTTCGCTTAATATTTGGGTCAAAGTACATCACATATATTGAACGAACTAGAATATAAATATGAGCTTGTTTAAGCTTAACTTGATTCAAAATTTTAATTAATGGACCCTGAATTGGTCACGAGTGGCTCGACATATTTACACCCTAAATATGAATATGTGTATTAATAACATACAAATTTCACCACAAATCCTGCTACGGTTTTGAAATGGAACAACAGTCACAAATAATATAATTACATGACGAGTAATAGTAATAGTAATAGTAATAGTAATAGTATTAGCATTTTTTCTGCTAGATTGGTTGAAACAACAACAGTCTTCTGTAATCAAAACATCCCACTAAGATCTTGTGTAGTGGACTTGAAATTTCAAGCTCCATCATGGGGCATTGTGCGATATGTGGCATGTGAGTCTTACATGAGGCTTGAAATTAAAAAGGAGTGTAGTGGTTTCAAGCCTCACAATGCCTCTTTCAATAATTATTCAATTATTATTTT
Organism: Ambrosia x helenae; assembly: GCA_030844895.1. NCBI lineage: Eukaryota > Viridiplantae > Streptophyta > Magnoliopsida > Asterales > Asteraceae > Ambrosia > Ambrosia x helenae. The sequence goes on from CM061234.1 coordinate 8,859,434, forward strand.
TATTGAAATTTGAAACAAATAATATTTGATTGGTTGGAGGAGAGATGGAGACATTTGATTGGTTGTTGAATTTTGATTTGGAGCATGAAATAGTTCAAGCATGCAAGAAAAACGCTCAAAAACCAGATAGGAAGGGGGTGTTTGCTTGTGAATTGGGGCGTGAAATGCCAAATAACGCCCAAATCCATTGCCACTGCATGGTCTAATAATCAATCCCAGTCAAAATTTGTATCATAAAACCTTTTCTAACCTTTCAAAAAAAAAAAAAAAAAAAAAAAAACCTTTTCTAGAAAACTGTTGGGTCTGCTGACCTGGAGAAGAACAGATGATTGGAAAGCCAAAATATGCTATCTATTTGATCCTTGAATAAACAGTCTTTACAACTTACTTCTCCCAAAAGACTGCTGACCCTAACTACTGTTCTATCCAAACAGCTGCTCAACAACTGCTGATACAAAGAACTGCTAAGGAAACAACTGATGAAGAACAACTGCTGACCAAAGGTCTGATGAAGAGCAACAGCAGATACAAGTACTGAAGACCAAAGCACTGCTGGAAGCAACAGCACTTAGGCTTCAGCAGTGGATACAAGATCGTCAGAGTTTATCTTTAACAGCTGTTTACTATCAGTGCTTTCAATGTAACAGTAGTTTGTATAGCAGATGTTTAAGTTTGTTATTCTGTTAGAGGTCACTGTCTTAGGTGACGTCAGCCTAGGTCATCAGTGGTTTGAGTCAGTCTATAAATAGAACAGTGCATGTACTGTTCTATTGCATCACACACAAAACATTCTCTCTGACAAACAACTGTGTGATCAGGCTGAGGGGGAGTAACTTGTACGATTGAAATCTTTTAATTAATGAAAGCATTCGATTGAAAAACATTTACTCTCTTGTTTTGATTTACAGTTTATTATTCCGCTGCACTTTCATTCTACTTTCATTTCATTATTATCATCATTTAGTTAAACAATCAAAACAAACAAACTCAGATCCTAACAATTGGTATCAGAGCTTGGTCAATTAAATTCGATCTAACAAATCAATTTAATAATCAGCTCACAATTATTGATATCGTTTGTCAGTTTGATTGAAAACAGAGTAATAGTTTAATTTCGTTTCAACCGTTGTTAAACAGACTTTGTTCTTTTGAAAAATCAGAGAATGGCTTCTATCAATCACGATCCACATAACACTGGCACGAACAACAAGCCACCGATGCTTGTCAGATCTGAATACAATATCTGGCAACGTCGGATGAGCCATGTTCTAGCTCAACAAAACACTGGGTGTTGGAAGTCGGTTATCTTCGGACCACATGTTCCGACTGTGCCGAGTACTGAAGATCCCAAAGTGTTTGAGCCAAAGAAACTTGAAAACTACTCCGACCAGGATTTTCAGAAAATTGAGCTAGATGCTAAGGCCTTCAGTATTGTGGCCATGGCTCTACCCAATGATATATATGCTGGGCTGTTACACTGTAACAGTGCAAAGGAGTTGTGGGATGCACTAAAAGAGCAGTTTGGTGGGACTGAAGAGGTTATTGAAAACAACCGTGAAATACTTAACCAACAATATGAAACATTCAGTCATGTCAAAGGAGAGTCATTAACTCAACAGTTTGAGAGATTTAACTGCTTAATTAGTGAACTAAAATTGGTTGGTCTTACTTACCCGCATTCAACTTTGAACCATAGGTTTTTAAGATCATTACCAGACAAATGGGACACTATTGCAATTGTTATGAGAAACTCAATAGGATTTAAAGACCTATCACTGACCCAGCTTCATGGTAAGCTCTTGACCTATGAAAGAGAGCTTAACCAGAAAAAGAAGCTCCAGGACTCTGGAAAAGTGTCTGATGACTATGTGTTTGGGAATACAGCACTTTTGGGTCATGATGAGGTGCCTGGAAACACAAAGGATCAGAGTTATGATCATTTTATTGACATAACTTCAGGTTTTAACTCAGGTTTTAACTCTGATTCTTATTCACCTAACTATGCTTTCACAGCAAGTGGTGGTGATATACAGGCATCTGATAACATATCCTTTGAGTATGATGACCTGAAATACTTTGACCCTGATGATTTGGAAGAAATGGACATTATGCACCAATTGGCCCTTCTCAGTGTAAGAACTAATAATTTTTACAAGAAAACAGGGAGAAGGTTTCCAGGGTTGACTGGCAGATCTAAGGTGGGGTTGGATAAATCAAAGATCAAGTGTTATAAATGTCATAGGTTTGGTCATTTTGCTAGGGAATGTAGGGGTCAACATGGTACACCTATGATAACCTATCCAAATCAAAGACCACAGACCAACACTTATCAGAATTCCTATAATACCCCTGGACCAAATGTGCAAAACACTGCTCATTTTGCACAGTCCTCAAACACTGTTCCTGTCCAGTATGTCCAAACCACTGTTCCTCAGATCCACTATGTGCAAACACCTGTTGCTCCACCACCTGTTCAAACGACTGCTGCACCATCCTCTGCTCCTGCAGAGACCAGTCAACAGAGCTTCTTTACACAAGGCTTTGTTGATTGGAGCAGTCTACCTGATGAGCTAACAGATGAGAATTTTGCACTGGTTGCCAAAGCTGAAAATGAACCAGAAAACTTTTGTTTCATGGCTATGGTTGATGAGATTGAGTCTGAGGAAGTGGTAAATGAATCAGATGTTGTGACTGATGATATTGTTAGTGAAGTTGTTGCAGGTGAGAAACCTGAAGAAGAAGAGGTTGTGAATCTCTCAGATCCCTGGGGTGCATCTGATGAATGTGAGTGCAAGTGTGATTGTGCATTGATGGCTGCTGCTAAGGTATCTCCTCAAATTCTCAAAGAGTTGTGTTCTGACAAATGTGTAATAGCATTTGCTAACATTAAAGAGGTGAATGAAAACCTTAGAAAGAAAATTTTGGATGATGAGGTTAAATTTGAAAAACTCACTAAAGATTTGAAAACAAGTTTAACTGCAAAAGAATCTGAGATTAGCAGTCTAAAACATGAAGCAACCATTACCAAAGACCAGCTCCAAACTATGATAACAAAATATCAAAGTTGTAAAAGTGAGCTTGAGTCCACCCAAGTTGAATGTAAAAAATGGGTGGAATCATGTAGAGGTTTTGAGATGCTACTCAACAAACAAACCAAAAGTCATGTGAAGTTTGGCTTTGGTTTTGCAACCACTGCTCCAGCTTTTGAAAACACTGACACAAAGGATCAAAAGTCTGTTGAGATAGTACCCACAAACCTGCAGGGTCAAGAGATTAAAATCACTGAACCAAATGGTAAGAAAATTGTTCTTGAAAAACCAGAAGGTTCCTCATCTTTTGCTGAACTTGAAAAGTATGAATTTAAACCTACTTGGTCTGATGAGTGTGATACTCTTGAGAATTATAAACCTGTTGATTTTAAGACTCCTGAGGGAAAAACAGCTCCTCAGGCAAGGGTCATTCCCTTGGCAAAAGTCATTCCCCTGAAGGATTCTCCAGCAGATGCTCAAACATCTGCTGAAAAGAAGCCTGAAAAAGGGAAAAAGAAAGAAAAGACTGTTAACTTGTTTTGTGATTTCTGTGAAAAGAAGAATCATATCACCAAAAACTGTTTTCTTCTAAAAGCATATGATATCAACAAAGGAACAAGTGAATGTGATTCAAAAGCCACATGCTCAATATGTGGGAAAAAGAATCATAAGACTAAAGAGTGCTTGTATCTCAAAAATTTTGATGTAAAAATACAAGAATACAAAGCAAAAACTCTTGCAAACCCTGTGGTTAGTACTCCAAAAGGAAAGCCCAAACAGACCTTCACACCTGTCCAAACATCTGTTACAAAAAGGCTTGAAACATCTGCTTCTAGAGATGTCCAAGTAACAGATGCTCCACCCACAAGCAAATACCCCAGAGGTTATGGTCAACCTCCATGTCACAGTCTGCCACATGTTTATGAGGAGCCAAAAAGACCCTCTAAACCAAGAGTGAACAGAAATCCATATGGGTATTATCATCTGTCAGGAAGTGATCAAACAACTGCTGCCCCAAGTGCTGACATACAAGCACTGGCAAATGGTCAGCAGCAGTTGTTGACCCTAATTCAAAAATTGGTCCAAACCACTGATCATCTTCCAAAACTTGAGTCTGAAAGGTCTGAGGATCCATCCAAAGCCAATTTGGCTTTGGACACTCACCAAAACTAATCATTTACTGATGTGCAGGGAGCTTCTGCTTGTTTAGATAGTCTTTGGTATGTAGATAGTGGAGGTTCCAGGCACATGACAGGATGTAGAGCCCTACTTCTGGACTTCTTGGCTCATGGAGGGGGTGATATATCCTTTGGTAATGATTCTAAAGGTAAGGTGTTGGGTTCAGGGACTGTACAGGCAGGAAAACTCAAGTTTGAAAATGTCAATCTTATTGATAATCTCAAGTTTAATCTTCTGAGTGTTTCACAAATGAGTGACAAAGGTTATGGCTCATTTTTCACAAAGAAAACTTGTAAGATTATTGGGCCAGAAGTGGTGAAAAAGATTGATACCATTATTGCTGAGAGCAAAGCACAGCTTGTTGCTCATAGAAGTGGCAATGTGTATGTTGTTGATATGTTAAAGGATAATCCTATGGCAAATGTCTGTCTGTTTTCTGCTGCCTCCACTAAGGAGACAGAATTGTGGCATAGAAGACTGGGTCATACCAACCTTAATACTATCAACACACTCTCAAAACAAAGCCTCGTCAGAGGTCTTCCATCAAAAGAATTTAAATGTGATGAGCATTGTGTTTCTTGCTTAAAAGGGAAACAACATAAAAGCTCTTACAAATCCATTGATGAGTCCAAAACTAGTCAGTGCTTACAACTGTTGCACATGGACTTGTTTGGCCCTGTTAAAATCATGAGTCTAAGGAGAAAAAGATTTTGTCTTGTCATAGTTGATGATTTTTCTAGGTTTACATGGACTTACTTTTTACACTCTAAAGATGAGACTGCAGGTATATTGAAGGACTTTGTCACCAAGGTTGAAAAGCAGTATGACTTGCCAGTAAAAGTTTTCAGGAGTGACAATGGAACAGAGTTTAAAAATAAGGAGTTAGATGACTTCTGTGTGTCAAAAGGGATTGTGAGGCAGTTCAGCATCCCAAGAACACCAGAACAAAATGGGGTAGTTGAGAGGAAAAATAGAACTCTTATAGAAGCTGCAAGAACCATGCTAGCAGATTCTGGTTTGCCACTGTCCTTTTGGGCAGAAGCTGTAAACACTGCTTGCTATGTTCAAAACAGAGTTTTGATCAACCCCAGACATCAAAAAACTGCTTATGAAATTTTGTTCAAAATCAAACCATTAATCTCATTCTTCAAAATCTTTGGCTGCCCATGTTTCATTCTAAATCTTAAAGATTCCATTTCAAAATTTGCAGCCAAAGTAGACTGTGGTTATTTTCTGGGATATTCTTCTACTGCTAAGGCCTACAAAGTGTTTAACACAAGGACTAAGACAATAGAAGAAACCTTGAATGTTAAGTTCAATGAACTTTCATCTCTGAAAATCCCTGCAAACCCTGCTGAATTATTTGATTTAGATAAATTCAAATTTGAAGATATCACTGTTAAAACTAACAATGCAGGTATTCCACAGTCTCCACAGCAAGATTACAGAACAGATGTTGTGATTCCCAGTCACTACAAAGTCTATTCTGCATCAGAGGAAGCAACTGTTCAAAACAATTGTCAAAACTCTGCCACAGCTGTGTCAACCACTGTTGGCCAGTCCTATCCTCAAACCTCTGCTTCACCCCTCACTACCACTGACCTATCATCTGTTGACAAAAGTCAATCATCTGTTGACAAAAGTCAGTCAAGTTTCACACCACTTGGACCCATTCCTCCACTACCATTCCAAACATCTGTTGGCACTACAGAAGTACCAACAGATGTTACACCAACAGAGTCACCAAACCTCTGTCCATCACCCCAAAATGCCATTGTTCCATATCAAGGAGATCTTATTTACTTAAGAGCTCATCCACCAGACCAGATCATTGGCAACATCAGAGAGGGAGTGCTCACAAGAAGCCAATCCTCAAATATCTGTCTTTTTGCAGGTTTCCTATCCCTCACACAACCTGTCAAGTACCAAGAGGCACTGAAAGACAACAGTTGGGTAGAAGCCATGCAAGAAGAACTCCTTCAGTTCAAAAGACAACAAGTATGGGAGCTTGTACCACTTCCTAAGGATGTTTGTCCTATAGGAACAAAGTGGGTATTCAAAAACAAAACTGATGAAAGGGGTATTGTTGTCAAGAATAAAGCCAGGCTTGTGGTTCAAGGCTTCAGACAAGAAGAAGGAATAGATTATGATGAGACCTTTGCTCCTGTAGCTAGACTAGAGGCCATCAGACTCTTTTTAGCCTTTGCTGTCAACCACAATATAAAGGTGTATCAGATGGACATCAAATGTGCTTTCCTTTATGGCAAAATTCAGGAGGAGGTCTATGTATGTCAGCCACCTGGTTTTGAAGACACATTCCATCCTGACTATGTCTACAAGCTCAACAAAGCTTTGTATGGACTCAAACAAGCACCAAGGGCCTGGTATGAAACTCTTTCCACATTTCTCTTATCCATTGGCTTCACAAGAGGTAAAATTGACAAAACTTTATTTCTTAAATGGAAAGGGAAACACTTAATGATTGTTCAAATATATGTGGATGACATCATCTTTGGATCCACATGTAACCAAATGTGTGAAGAGTTCAGAAAACTCATGACAGCAGAGTTTGAGATGAGTGCCATGGGTGAGCTTCAGTGTTTCCTTGGTCTTCAAGTGAAACAACTGCAAAATGGCACATTCATTCACCAAAACAAATATGTAAAGAATTTATTAACCAGATTTGAGATGAATGATTGTAAGCCATGTAGCACACCCATGAGTACAGTCAAGCTGCTCACTATTGATGACAAGGATGAACTGGTTGATCAAACACATTATAGATGTATGATTGGGTCTTTATTGTACTTAACTGCATCTAGGCCAGACATTATGTTTGCTACCTGTGTCTGTGCCAGATCCCAGGCATCACCCAGAAAGTCAAACCTAATTGCTGTGAAAAGGATATTCAGATACCTCAAAGGTGCTCCCACACTTGGTATCTGGTATCCTGCTAATGGAAACATTGAGCTTTCAGGTTTTTCAGATAGTGACTTTGCTGGCTGTCACACCACAAGAAAATCCACTTCAGGAGGGTGCCAATTTCTAGGGAATGCCTTAGTTTCATGGCAAAGCAAAAAGCAGGCAGCTGTTTCAACTTCAACAGCTGAAGCTGAATACATTGCTGCTGCAAGCTGTACAGCCCAACTCATGTGGCTTCAAAATCAACTACTGGATTTTGGGATAACTGCACTTAGGACTCCACTCATGTTGGACAGCCAAGCTGCTGAAAATATCATCAAGAATCCAGTCTCTCATTCCACTACCAAGCACATTGACATAAGACATCATTTTGTCAGGGACAGCTATGAAAAAGGTTTGATTTCTTTACACCATGTTCCAACAGAGGATCAGTTGGCAGATGTGTTAACAAAAGCTTTAGACACATCTACCTTTACAAATCTGATTTCCAGAATTGGCATGTTAAACATGGATTAACCAAATAATTTTTTTTTAATAAATTGTTCAGAAATCAAATATTTTCTTAAAATTGCTGTTTGGTTGAAAAATCTGTTTATAACATCTGATCAGATAAAACAACCACTGTTTCATTCATTTCCACTGTTGGTTGAAAAGTCTGTTTCCAAACATCTGATCAGATAAAACAACTGTTTAGTTGAAAAATCTGTTTCAGAACATCTGTTCAGATAAAACAACTGTCCATATATCTATATATATATATATATATACTATATTAAAAAAAAAAAAAAAAAAACCAACGGTTGGATCCATCAGCTGTTTGTATCAGTTGTTTACCAAAACAGCTGTTCTCCACCAGATGTTACATCCATCAGATGATTGCCACGTCTGCTCATACAAGCAGATGTTTGGCCACATCAGCGGTTACACTGAGCCTATAAAAACCCTGTTTTACCACAACAGATGTTACACTGTCTCATTGTATTCAAAATACTGTAAACCGCCTTCTTCACTCTCAAACCCTTCATCAATCTTCAGTCATTTTCACCTTCGAAATCCATTAAAATGGATCTTCAAGCCAAAGCTACACACAATTGTCTCCCCTATCTGATTAAAACAGAAGACAACACTCCATTTCACTCCACAATCGACATTTTCCTTAACTCCAAATACTTACCCATCCTAACCGCCAACGCCCCCATCTATCTGGATACACTCCAAGAATTTTGGTTGAATGCCGAGTTTCTTTTACAAGACAAAAAGCCTACATCCATTATTTCCAAAATTGGAGAAACCAGTATCGTTATTACCCCTGATATCATATCCACAACCTTCACACTGAATGACCTGGCAGGTAAGGATTCCTTCACTAAAACAGAGCTTCACACTGAGTTCCAAGAAAGAGGGTATGATGGTCAGATGACTGGATCAACTCTTTTCAAAAAGTTTTTCCCTCCAGTCATGAAATTTTTCTTCCATACTCTTCTTCTTTGTGTCTCTGCTAAGTCCACATCCTTTAATGAAATTCCATTAAGGATGCAATATCTGGGATATGCTATGTTGTCAAACTCTGACTTCAATCTTTCCCAGGGATTGTTCATGGACTTGGTATCAAATGTGAAAGCAGTCAAGTCTGGGTCAAACAATGCTTTTCTTATTTACCCACGAATTCTTAGTGTAATTTTACAAAAATTATTACCTGAAAAAGTTTTCAAAAAGGGTGCTGCTATGCAAATGAAAAGCTTAACTGATGAAACTTTCACTAGAATGCTGGGTGGAAGCACCCAAGAAAAGGTGTCAAAAGTGTCAAAAGTTTCTAAAACACAAACAAAGAGGACAAAGGCAACAACTGTTGTCAAAACCTCTGTTGTTGAGCCCACTGCTCCTGGTGATCATGGCACTACATCCAGTGCTGTGAAACCCACACCAGCCACTTCCAAAAAGAAACATTCATCCACAAAAACCACCACTCAACTACAAATGAGGCTTCTGGATGTTGAGGTACCAGAAGATACCTCTGTTGCACAACAAAAGCAACCTGAAACCACTGTTGTTACTTCCTCACAACAGTTGGACATACCTCCACCTGACCAACCTCCTCATGAATCCTCTCAAAAGGATCATGTTGTAAGCCAAGGGGACACACATCATGATGCATTTGAGTCACTTGACCATATGTTCACAAGCCCCTCTCCCAGGGCTAACTCTCTTCTTACTCCACCACTCTCACCATCACATGTTCCACCAACAATGCAACCCCTGTTTGAAGCAATTGAATCTCAGGAAGATCCCAGTTCCTCTCTTCCACCTGTCACTGAGAGTATACTCCAACAAGTGACTGAGCCTGAGAATATTCAATCTGCTATCCCCCAAACAGAAGAGGAGGTTACACCACCAGGGTTCAATGAAACTCTAGGTGAGTTTTCAAGTGGAGCAGCCACTACTGATGTAGAGACCACTGTCTCACATCAGGACAGTGATTTCATAGCTAAGACTCCCTTGAAGGCAACAACTGTTGAAGCCACCATAGTGTCTCCAAAAACAGTTGGAAGTCCCCAGTACCAAGAAAAAGGGGCATCTGATTCACCTATTAGGCCTGAATCAGATAAAACTACCACTGGTAGGGACTCAGATGATCCTATTCATTTAGGAGATGAGTCAAAATACCAAGAATTGACGGCCAGAGTTTCTGCTATTGAAACATCTGTTGCTGACATCAAATCTGATGTCAAGCTTCTCCTAAGCTCAATTGCAGATCTCTCCAAGAGTCAACCATCTACCACTGATATAGCCAATGAGTTATGGAAATCAGTTTCCCCCATCATCATAGCTCACAGGAAATTGGCTGATCAAACACATGAAACCTACATGGCTGAGATCAGAAATATGGTTGATGCAAGGTACAAAGATACCCATGCTGACATCAAAGCCATCAAGGACCATCTGCTGAAGACTACTGGCTCTGCCCCTACCACCATCCTCAGGGATGAAACTGATGATGATTTCACGGCTGATGATGCCAAAAAGGGGGAGAGTGGCAGAGATAGGCTACCAAAATTAGATCCTTTTGGTTGCCCACCTTCTCAAAAAGGTCAAGCCAAGTCTGCCAAGAAACCAGAGTCTACCAAATCAGCTCCACAACAACAACATCAAGCACCACCAACACAAACCACTGAAAAGAATAAGGCAGTAGATGACTCTGCAAACATAGAAGCTGAAAAAGCTGCTCAGTCCAAACAACAAAGGGCTGACACCTTGGAAGTAAAAGCAGAGTCATTGATCGAACTCAAGAAGAAACAACAAAGGGAAACTGAAGATGTGGGATCCTCTAAAAGGATGAAAAGACCTGCCAAGCATGTTAGAAAACCACCATCTAAGTTACAAACCTCTGTTGATAAAACCACTGCTGCTGAAACCACTGTCACTGAAACCACTGCCACCCAAACCACTGAAACCACTATACCCAAACCAACACACACTCCTGAACCAACAACCACCAAACCTACATCACCAACCAAAACACCAACATCTGCTGGTTCTTCTAAAAGGCCAACAGATGTTAATCCAACCACTGCTACCAAATCACCTTCACCAAAAATCATGTACACAAGGAAGAGAAAATCAACCTTTGTTGTGCATGATGAGAACATACACACATCACCAACCACCATTTCAACTGCCCAATCCACTCCTCCCATCACAGCCATTCCACTTACATCATTCTCACCACATACATCCAAATTCACAACCCATAGACCACCACCAACCATTACACCATTGGTTGTTCAGTATCCCCTTGAACTTGATCTACTCAAGGGGGAATTACAATCCTTCTATAATACTGAACAGCCTTCTGAAAGATCCTTCCCATCTCTCCCAAATTTCCCTGTTCCCCTCAACATTGATACCTATCTAAAATACAAGGGTGAACAGGTGGATGCCATCATCAGGGAGAAATGCAAAGGGAAGGATGACAGGACTGCTCAGGGCATCCATTCAGCAGAGCTTAGCAAACTCAGAAGGATTGAAGACTTTGCTAAGACCCTGAGCAATTCCATGTCCACCATGCCTCTCAGTGTAGACCTGGAGAAGGAGGTAAGGGAATCCCTACTTGAACAGATAATGGCTACCAAGCCCTACAAGGCAAACAAAAAGCAGTTCAATGGCTGGACTACTCATGCTTTGAGGGAAGAACTGATCAGAATTGAAGAAATGGCCAAAAATCCCAAAGCTAAAGTCTCCATTCCCAATTTTGGCAAAGGCAGAGACCCAGTCAGAGCCTTGAAGTTCAAAAGAATGAGGCAGGAGATTGTAGCTGCCAATTATGGGGAGATGAGGTCTGTTTCCAGATGGTCAGAGCTTAGATTGGTTGAAACCTATAAAAGTCTGGAAGAGAATAGAAAGAAGGATCCCAGCCTTCCAAGAAAGCCAGTCTACAATGATGAGCCAATGATGAAGAGACCCCAACAGACTTTCAACCTAGACAGCTTACTTGAAACCTCTGATCTCACTGCTGCTGCAAGTAGACAGTTCAAAAGGCAGAAGGAGATGTCAGAGGAAGACCAAAGAAAGTTTGCTGACACATTCATAAAGGAAGGGCTCTTCAATCAAATCCATTATTTCTCTGATCCCACAACAGAGAAACTAAGAGAACTCATAGGAAGACCACCATCACCCAACTCATCAAGAATAAAGGTTCATCTCAGCAAATCCACTGACTCAAAAATTCTAAAGTGGAAGGTCAACAAAGACAACCACGAATTGACACTGCTCAGGTCAGATGGAAAGGTTCAGAAGATCAGTATGGATGATGCTTACAGCCTTTGTGCAGAAGATCACCAAGCACTGCTAAATCTGGATCTGGAAAGAGATGAAGAAGACCTATTTGCTTTGAACTTTGAATTACAATTCAAAGGTCAAATCAGAGAAAGTCTGATGAGGAATAAAGATCAATGAATAAAGCTGAGTTTTGGCATCATCTGTTCTAGGGGGAGATTGTTGGGTCTGCTGACCTGGAGAAGAACAGATGATTGGAAAGCCAAAATATGCTATCTATTTGATCCTTGAATAAACAGTCTTTACAACTTACTTCTCCCAAAAGACTGCTGACCCTAACTACTGTTCTATCCAAACAACTGCTCAACAACTGCTGATACAAAGAACTGCTAAGGAAACAACTGATGAAGAACAACTGCTGACCAAAGGTCTGATGAAGAGCAACAGCAGATACAAGTACTGAAGACCAAAGCACTGCTGGAAGCAACAGCACTTAGGCTTCAGCAGTGGATACAAGATCGTCAGAGTTTATCTTTAACAGCTGTTTACTATCAGTGCTTTCAATGTAACAGTAGTTTGTATAGCAGATGTTTAAGTTTGTTATTCTGTTAGAGGTCACTGTCTTAGGTGACGTCAGCCTAGGTCATCAGTGGTTTGAGTCAGTCTATAAATAGAACAGTGCATGTACTGTTCTATTGCATCACACACAAAACATTCTCTCTGACAAACAACTGTGTGATCAGGCTGAGGGGGAGTAACTTGTACGATTGAAATCTTTTAATTAATGAAAGCATTCGATTGAAAAACATTTACTCTCTTGTTTTGATTTACAGTTTATTATTCCGCTGCACTTTCATTCTACTTTCATTTCATTATTATCATCATTTAGTTAAACAATCAAAACAAACAAACTCAGATCCTAACAAAAACAAACATATTTCTGTATGAAAATATGTGTATTAAATACAAACTCATAGATGAGGGTAGATTGTGTAAATGTATCTTGTATATATCCTTTTCTAACCTTATTTAAAATAGATATAAATCAATTCAAACAATATTTTTAGATCCGATTTTGCTCTCAAAATGGTATCAGGGCCAAATCAAGATGTTGCACCCTCACACTCTCTGGGGTGTTTGGCAACCTTTGTAAGTGGTGAGCCACTATGAAGTATGGTTGGTTAAACGATTCTGAACCAGTAAAAGGTCTGACTTAGCTTGACGTGACTAGTTGGTAGTGGAGGTGGTGGTGGTGGTGGTGGTGGGTCAAGGAGATAGTGCGTGAGTGACTAGTTGAGGGTTATGAACAAAAGTGGATAGATAAAGAAATAATTTTTTTTTTCATTCAACATCATTTTTAAACTTAATGGTTAAGAGGTTGCTTACTGAATGAGTGTCTTGTCAATAAACCAAATAAGCTTAATGCTGACTAATTAAATGTATCCTCTTAATGAAATCATTAAGAATTTAAAAGGTTACCAAAGCAACACCTCCTTATCATAGTTACGATCAAATCTTTTTGGTAGCTATAGAAATTCAGTTAACAATGATGACCATCGGTAGCCCATTGATGATAACAATACAAAATAACTAGTCGATTAGCAGCCATATGAAATGACACTGTCAAATTATACAAATTAAAGAATGAAAAGAGGATTTGTGGGCCAGATAAATCATGAACTTATGTAAACTGCTTTATTATCCTCAACTGTGATCCCACATGACAATTTTCTATCAGCGGCATCAGTTTAAATGCCATATTTAATTTCCTTGATTTTTCTTAACTCATAGTAATTAATTAATGCAATTTTTTTTCATGTTTTTCTACTCTCTTTGACATAGTTTAGAGAGAGGCTATTGTAAAAGACTCCTTAAAATACAAAGTGTAAGAAGCAATCCTGATTGTCGATCTGGGTTTTAATCAAACATCATCCTAAATTAATTACCACGCGTGTTTTTAGTTTCAGTTAACAAGAGAGGGGCAAATTAGACAAATTGCGAGTATAATAATTTGATTTTTTTTAAATAATCTCGCCTAAATCATCTCATTTATTATCAATTGTTATAATCGTGGAATTCACAAATTTAAAACTCAAAAAAAGAAATCATACTCTGTAAACCAAAAAAAGAGAAAAACAGAGCATTCATCAAAACAAGAAGAAATGAAGAAATGAAAACCCTAAAATTACGTTTGTATGAAACAGGTGAAGCAAGAGAATGAATGAGCTTGTTCGTGCGTTTGATGAAAGTTATAAACACGTTTCAGTTTTTCATTGATTTTAATGATTTCACATGATCATGTTGTTAAAACACACTTAGTAATATCATAAAACGCACTTACATGTTGATGATATTTAACTTACAATGTAAAAACATAAAACGCACTTGGTGATATCATAAAACGCACTTACATGTTGATGATAATTAACTTACAATGTAAAAACATAAAACACACTTTGTGATATCATAAAATGCACTTACATGTTGATGATAATTAACTTACAATGTAAAAACATAAAACGCACTTAGTGATATCATAAAACGCACTTATATAAAACGCACTCAGTGATATTATAAAACACACTTACATAAAAACATAAAACGCAAAACGCACTTACATAAAACATAAAACGCACTCAGTGATATCATAAAACGCACTCAGTAATATCTACAATATAAAACAGTTATCTATCATCCTCTGTTTATCTCTGAACTTTATTTCTTCTTCGTTTGATGAATGCTCTGTTTTTTTTTTGTTTACAGAGTATGATTTCTTCTTCGTTATATGAATGCTTTGTTTCTTTTTTACAGAGTATGATTTCTTGTTTGTTTCGATGAATGCTCTGTTTTTTTTTTGTTTACAGAGTATGATTTCTTCTTCGTTTGATGAATGCTCTGTTTTTTTTTTTAAGAGTATGATTTCTTCTTCGTTTGATGAATGCTCTGTTTTTTTTAATAGAGTATGATTTCTTTAGATCTGATACACAACTAAACATCACAATGATGGAATATTGTGAAATCAGTTATAAAAATTTTGAATTCGGATTTAACGATAAAACAGGGAATGTATTATTACGTGATTAAATGAGGGATGAAAAAGTCTATATTACCCTTGAATTGGCTTCAGATGTTATAACCGTCAAGTTACACGTGACCACTTTAGATGGCTTTCTACACTTTATAGGTTAAGATACTTTGTACCAAATACTTTCTTCATAGTTTAAATGTAGTGTTTTCATTCACATATAATATGCTAAAATATCGTTTGATAAGGTTCATTCATTGTTAGTTGAAAATGTCAAATGAGCTAGGAAAACAATGATGGGGACCCAAATTTAAGTGATCATCATTGCTCATATCCAATAAACAATGATGTTATACTTATACACACATGCACAAAGTTTTATTTTATAATATCCACTGATGAGCATACAATAATTCACAAATATATAATAGAGAAAATGATTAGATGGAAGTGAAAATATCTAAGTTGTGGGGGAGGGTCCAGTTTTACACCGATGAAGGATATATGGGCCAAAGGCTCCACCTCCTTAACCTCCATGTTTTACGTGAGGGTATGGGATATGATATGTTACACGTGTAAGACCTTTATATCACGGAGGTAATTTTTTGAACTCACGTGCGGCATTAGGTTGGATCTAAGTAAGCCTAAAGGAATTGTAGTATCATACACTCCTTTTTTAGAATTCATACACCCCGGCCCACATCACACACCAATAGGAGGCTGCCACATACCCCAAAATGTGATGTCACACCCTCAAAATGTGACGTCACGGGGTGTATGAAACCCGGAACCCAAGCCTAAATTAGTCGGTTATGTTCATGTTTTATTTATAAGAACAAGGAACAATAGTATTGCTCTAGACTTAGAGCACTCACATCCCATCCACCAAATGTATGTGAGTGTGTCCATCAAATTATATGGGGTGAGTGTAAGTGGTTGTGAGTGGAGGAGAGAGAAAATATTTGGTGGAAGCACTGTTCCACCCTAAATATGAAAAGCTACTGTTCACCCATACATATATATTAATATTTTTGTAAGTAGTTGTGAGTGAGGAGAGACAAAATGTAATGATAAAAGTATGATTATTTTAATTAGGAAAGAGAAGATTTAGGGGTGAAGTAGTGATTTTTAGTATAATTTGATGGAGAAGATTTGGTGGATGGGTTGTGAATGCTCTTATAACTCTTTAAATAACCAAATGGCCACCCATCTACATTGCTTATATATAGAGTTCTAAGTCTTAGATCATTTTCTTAAGATCCATGATAATATCTTGATATTTTTGGTGTTATCTTGTGATATATAGAATGTTCCAACTGCACATTAAGGGCTGTTTTGACCAGCCCTTTCCAGGATTTTCTAGACCATTCTTGACTAGTCCTTGATGCTTATAGGTACGCCATAGAGGGTTTTTATTTGGACATCTCCCTCCACGTCCTGTGGATGCCATCAAGGGACGTGGAGAGGCAAAATCAGAAAATCACGGGCCGTGAGGGTCTCCACGGGCCGTAAAAATGCCTCCCAATCATTAACAAACATTGGTAATGATTGGGCAATGATTGGTAGTGAGTGGGAGTTGTGAAAATAAAAGTGTGAGTGTTTAAGATGTATTAGAGATGTGAAAATAAATGTATATGGGTGTTTAGGATGGGTTGGAGAATATAATTTTAAACAAAATGTTTGGTTTTTTATAATTGTTTGTTTTTTGTTATTTATATAAAATGATTTTTTATATGGATGTTATTTTTAAAAATAACTAGAATTATCCTTATAAAATGATATAATAATCGTTGCGTAAACATTAACGTTTATGTTGCCAAACTAAACATAACACAAGATTCGAACAATAAAACAAAATAAACCACAATATTCAAGCATTTACATAATTAAAAATGTTCATACAATAATAATATCTAAATAAACAAACAACTAATCATCCGGCCCCTGAGATGCACCGGACGTACCGGCCTGAATGCTGGACGCCCCACCCTGATCCGTACGCGGTGGAATACGCGATGGCCACGGGCCCAAACCCGCTGAAACTTGCCTCTTGTTCTCGCTCTGTACCAACCACCGAATATCAGACCACATCTCCTCCATCTGCTCCAGAACCCGTTGAAGTAGCTAGTTCAAGAAGGGGTCGTTGTATATGGTGTATGTTCCTTTTGGGGAAGTGACCACCCCTGTAAAGACGAACACCAAAGTCGGGCTTGCTGATTCGATAGTTAAACGAGTGCGATTTGCAGAAAAAGGACTTTGGGACTTCAGGTAATCAGTTTGAATGTATTCGGAGGTCTGAAACTGTACAAGATTTTTGTAGCAGTGGGAGCACGAGGAGTGTTCCGACACCGTCTGGAAACTAACGTTGGGTTCAGAAAACCAGGTTTCCAAATGAAATCTCTCTTAAGATGTTTCTTCTAGTGGGGAGTGTTCCTTTGAGAATCCTTGTATCTGATGGTTTGTGTCTATGTCATTCAGTTAGGATTAAGGATGTGAAGACGGGGTCTCTTGAGACAGTGTTGAAGCCATCTGGGGCTTCAACAGGCTTTTCTGTTTACTAATGATGATTGGCCGACTATAACTAGGTTGATTGGGGATACATGGTTTCAAGTTTGGTTTGTTCTTGGGAGCTAGACTTGGAGGACTTATGTTCATGTGTGTGTTTGAACTTTACGGATTACTAAAGACATGGATTGTTTTGTACTTGTTGGCGGACTTAGTGTTTATCGCAAGGCCTTCAAATGGGAGATTGTTGGGTGTGAAGTCCTTGGGCTAGTTATTGTTATTGGGCTTGTTTTATTGGATGTTTTGAAAGCCCGTTATGATTTTCTTGTTCACCAAGCCTAAACCCCAGTTAGTCTTTATATATATTCGTGTCTATGTAATTGTAGTAGTTGTTAAAGCTTTATAAACAAGTTTGTAATTATTACTAGATGGATTATAAATTCTGGGACAAATCAACACATGGTCATGTCTGAATTTTTTTTTTATCTAAATATGTTGATGTCCCTGACTTAAATATATATGTTAAACATCCAAATGGAACTAATGCTAATGTAAGCAAAATAGGAAATCTAAAATTGACCAAAAATGTTACTCTGTATGATGTATTTGTGGTTCCGACATATGACATTAACCGGATGTCTATGTACAAGCTTTTTAGATAAAATAAGTTATATGTTGGGTTTAATAAACACACATGTTATATATAGGAGTTGTACTCAAAGAAAGTCCCAATGACTAGTAAAGAATTAGATGGCCTGTACATGTATGGTGCTTCTTGTGGAATATGTCAAAGTTATGTTTTAGTAGTTCTGAGTTTGTTAATATGTGGCATACTATACTAGGTTCTCCTGTTGGTAGTAATATGGTTCATTTAAAAGACTTAGTTGATATTAAACAAACAAAACAACAAGGCCTTGGTGAGATTTTTCCTAAGGCAAAACAACATAAAGAACCTTTTCCCTTTAGCAAACAAAAGTCAAGAACAGTTAATGAACTTGTTCACTTAGATGTTTGGGACCTTATAAGGTTAAAAGTAGAGAGGGGTTCACGTTTTTCTTAACTATAGTTGATGATTATTTAATGGATATTTGGGTGTATTTTTAAACATAAAGGATTGGTGTTTGACAATGTAGTTGAGTTTGTAAACTTAGTTAAAACCAACTTTAACAAGAATGTTAAAATACTTAGAAGTGATAATCTGAGTAAGTTTCTTAATAAACAAATGAGTTCCTTTCTTGTGTCTCAAGGTATTTTACATCAAACTATATGCACCTACACTCCATAGCAGAATGGCATAGTTTAAAGATAACATAGACACTTAAAGAATGTAGCTAGGTCTTTACTATTTTAAAGTAATGTATTTTTATGCTTTTCGTCTAAGGGTGTTTTAACTGCTGCATATTTGATTAACATGACTCATTCTTCTATTCTAAGTGGTAAGACTCCTTATGAGGTTATGTATGATTTTAAGCCCTATCTTGACCATCTACAATGTTTGGTTGTTTATGTTTAAGTACTATCTTAAATGAATCTTATAAATTTGAAAGTGGGGTTGATAAATGTAAATTCTTATAGGATACTCTAGTCTTAAAAAGGAATATAAACTCTTTAGTTTGGATACAAAACAAGTTTTTTAAGAGATGTTAAATTTTATGAGTCAATTTATTCATTTAAGGAAAAAACTATTCTTAAACAATCTAAGTCAAATGATTTTGAAAATTTAAATACTTTAATATTTTTTATATATTTGAAACAAATGAAATTAATTGTTCTAAAAATGGAAATATGCCTAATGATGATGAAAGGGCTACTAATGAAAATGTATCAGATAGGTTTAAGCAATCATAACAAACTTCTAATAATGTTGATGGCTTGGCTAGTATTCAATGACCAGACATAGGAAGTTTGTCATCTATTAGGGCTGAAGGTGTAGATATAACAAATGAAGAACTTAATAATTCTAAGGGTAATGGGTAATGTTCTTGATCATGAGTCTCCAATGACCCTTAGAAGATTAACAAGTAACATTCATTTCTTAGTAAATTAAATGATTATGTTATTGTAGGAAATATTAAGTATGGTCTGACTTAAGTTATAAATTATGCTAATTTTTCTAAAGAAATTTTCTGTTTTGTTTCCATGTTAATTAAGAGTTTGAAACCAAAATTTTTAGAGAAGCAATTTAATATTATAATTGGGTTAATACTATGAAGGATGAATTAGATGCCTTTTATAGGAATAACACATGGGAGATAATTTAACTCGCTGAAGGTAGAAGTTCTATAGCTTGTAAGTGGATATTCATAATTAAATATAAAACATCAGGTGAAATAGAAGTATATAAGGCTAGGTTAGTTGCAAAATGTTATAACCAAAGAGAGAGAATAAATTTTGATGAAACATTTTCACTTATAGTATAAATGGTTATTATAAGATGTGTATATGTTTATATGACCATTCCTGATAGGTATGGTACCAAAGATGGCACAAATGGGTATAAATTAAAAAAAAAAATCCTTTTATGATCTTAAACAAGCACTTAAAATGTGGAACTAAATATTAGTTGGTGCTTTAATTGAAATGGTTATATACAAAGTAAATGTGATTTTCAAACCAATGCAAAAGTATTGTTGTTCTCTTAGTATACACAGATGATATTGTTTTGACTGGTATAAATCTTGAAAAGATTTGAAAAATTAAAGTTTATTTAGAATCAGAGTTTTTTTTTATCAAAGATTTAGGATTGTTAAAATATATCTTAGGTATTGATTTCCTTAAGTGTGATAAAGGTATTTGTTTGTCTCAAAAGAAGTATTGTTTGGTTCTTTTGGCTAAATATGGAATGATAGACTACAAGCCAGTCAATAGTCCTATGTTTTTTTTCTTTAATGTTCAATAGTCCTATGTTTTTTTCTTTAATGTTGTATCATTACTCATTTCACGAAAAAACCAAGTTATATCTGGATAATGGGTAAGCGAGCAACAAGCTGCGCCGCTATCCCCGTTTTGAATCGCAAAGCCTATTTTACTAAATACAAACCCTTGGTTCCTCGGACTTTGCGAGTCACTGTGGACCACCTTCTGCACCCGCTCCAAAAAGCGAACTGCCTCAGGGGCTAAGGATCCAAAAGTATCGAAGGCAAACGGAATGAACACATGCTGATTCTCTAGACATGCTGCCTCGTGCTTAGCAACCTTCCTAGCTTCCGCCTTCAAAACCGCCTGTCCTGGAACGAATCCACTATCTCTCACCCCCACCAGTGGGGACACCCCAGTGAGGTCAACACACGCGTGCTTACCCCCGCCCAGCCAAACACAAGGACGTCCTATTGATCCCAATTACGTTTTTAACTAATCACTGTAGTAATAATGATGTTTTATTAACAAACATTACTAGTTTTCAATAAATATTAGGGAAATTAATATATTCAGTTCATATTAGGCTAGATATATCTTATGTTGTACACTTCTTAAGTCAGTACATGCATAGTCCCACAGATGCTCACTTGGAAATAGCTCAAAGGTTCTTGAGATATGTGAAACAAGCTCCTAGTAACGGGATGTTGTTTAGTAAATCTGATAAGGTATAGTTAAGGGCTTATTCAGATTAAGACTGGGGTAAATATCAAGATACAAGGAAATCAGTGATTGATTTCTGTATTTTTGTTGGTGATTCTCTTGTATCATGGAAAAGCAAGAAACAATAAGTTATGTCTAGGTCTTCTGCTGAAGCATAGTACCTAGCTATGTGTGTAACTACTTTTGAGGTAATGTGGTTAATTAATGATTTAGGAAACTTAGAGTACAGGTTAATTTACCCGTTTCTCTTTTTTATAACACATATGCTATTTCCATTGCCTCTAATTATGAAAAAAAAAAAAAACACTTTGAACCTTTTTTTTTTGAACGGTAAGTGGTGCAACCGATAGAGCTTCGGCTAATAATAAGTGTTCAGTCAAAACAACAACTAGCTGATGTTTTTACAAAAGGTATATTGGTAAATGAACATTCAAAACTATGTGAATGATTAATATGTCTCGTTTTTAGAATTCGAATTAAGAGTGGGGTTGTAAGAATAATTTATTTTTACAATTTACAATTCATTTTCCAAATATTTTGATATTGTTCTCATTATAGCTTTGTGTTTAATTGTTAGTTGTTGGGCTAATCATTCATTTGGGCTAAAGCATTGGATTGGGCTTTGGGTTTGAAGTCGTTGAGCTAGTGGGTAGTTGGTGTTGATCTCTTGTGGACTTAATAAGGAGGCTGGACTTTGGGCTTAACTTAACTTGGTGATAGCTGATGGCATGTGTATATAAGGGTTGGAGACTTCCATGACCTCACTCTTGTCCATTCATTCTTTAGATATTTTCTCTTAGTCTTTAAGTCTCTCTCTAACAATATTCATTGATCTCTTACGGCTATGGTTTCTGACCTTGTTTGATCATTAGTCATCTTCTAGATCTTTAAAAGATTATCTTGTTGATAATGTGTAGAGATTGAGTGTTGAAAGTCGTATTGTGTGTTTGATTAGAGTAGCTATGTAAAAGATTTCTTGTTAGTTTTATAATCAATAAGAGTTTCATATTTTCTATTATATGGCATGTTTTGTGATTTGTGAAATGTCATTGGCAAATCTCTGATTATAGAAAAAAATATCTAATGTCTTTCGAGTACTCTAGTGTTTGTCTAATTTTATTGTTTTTAATCTCTCCAACTTTTTCTGAGTTATATAAGAACCCAAAGGTAATGTCATTTGACTACTCAAATCTATTTTACAATGATATGATGTGATCCACAATAGCTAGGAACGTATCATTTAACGTATTGATGTACAAGCTCACGTTTTTTTATCAAGATAATCCCACTATGCAAAACAGATATCCACGTGAGGAACAAGTTTATTCATCGTTATTGAGTATTCAATTCTGCTCTCGGTTAAATCTAGTAATTTACATCATCATGAATTGTATCGTTATTTTTAATATTTATAGGTTTATTAGATTGTAATATAACATTCTCACTTAAACTTTCTTGAATTATATCGATCTCTTTTGTTATTTTAAACTTTTTGTGATTTCATGAACTTTTTCTTGTTGTTTTTGTCCTAATTTCCTTCTAATTTTTAATCAAGGGCAAATATATTTGTGGACGATGTCTTTATATGTTTTTATATCGATTAATCACAAAAGAACATCTAATTTTTTTTGAACAGCAAATCGCTTTATATATAAATATAAAAAGCCAGCTAGGCGCTGAGAACAACTACACAACAACGAAAACAGGAAACAAATACAGACAGTTAAAGCAGGGACAAAACATCAAACGTGGCCCAATCGGCCCAAGCGATCTTTGGCAGCCTAGTTCTATGAGACAACCACATAAAGGCGTCCTCTTTGATACGCTCCACCGTGACCCGAATCAACTCGAATCTACCCTCGAACGTCATCTCATTCCTAGCCAACCATAATCTCCAAATCATAGCTAACACCACTGTATAAACAATCTTTTTCCATCTCTTAGATCCCGGAGCGTTCTTGACCATTTGTAACATTTCCGCAACAGTATTGCAATCGGGAGGCCAAGGAATCCTCATCCATGCTAGCACATTCCACCAAATAGACCGAGCCCAAATACAACCCACAAGAGCATGATTGACGTCTCACAGAGGATGTTCGGAAGTCGAACCCCACGAGCAGCTAGCTCAGCTTTATTAGTGATTTTTCCACTAACCGCCCTCCAAAGAAGGAAGTTGGATTTCAAGGAGGCCCACGAATTCCAACTAAACTAATCCCCAACACGCTGAATAACAGACCCGATGACAATGTCACGCCTTAGCTCATTCGTAGTGAACTGAAAATCTGAAGGATTGTCCCATACCCATTTATCCATGCTGGTCTTGATCGAAACCTGCTGCAAAACACTCAGAAGGTCTATTAACTCCTGCATCTCAGCCGAAGAGGACAACGATGTCTTCCAATCCCACCTCCAAACAATCTGCCCTCCCGAAACCAAAACATGAGGCGTTTTTATGAGCAGCTTTTTTATACAGCAATGGAAAATCATTTCTGAGAGGAACTTGCGCCACCCAAATATCTTTCCAGAACTTAGTCTTTGTCCCACTACTAAGGCTTACCTTCAATTTGTTTTTTTAAACTAACTCCTTTTTTAAACAGAAGACTTTCAATGTTACTAATGTCTTTCCAAACTCCTGTAACAACTTTCTTAATTGGAATAAAAGCCTTGTCACTATCCGAAGAGTGAATAGCGTTAACAACTTTAACCCAAAGCTGCTCCGGGTCCTCTTTATATCGCCACCACCACTTGGCAATCATTGCCAAATTAAAGTCCTCAATGCTACCCACCCCCGCTCCTCCATTACTTTTCTCTGCCAAAATCTTGTGCCATCGAACCCACCACAATTTAGATCTACCACCATTTTTACCCCCATAAGAAGTCCCTTCAGATACTTTCACGTTTCATGATAATACATTTCGGAGCTTGAAATAACGACATGAAATATGATGGCAGGCTGCCCAAGACAACCTTAATCAAGGTCATTCTGCCCGCAAACGAAAGCAATTTTGCTTTCCAAGTTGAAAGCTTGTGATTAAACTTATCAATGAGGGGTTGCCACCATCTCGCCCTCTTCATATTAGCTCCAATGGGAACACCAATATACAAAAAGGGCAAAGTACTAGCTTCACGCCTTAATATCTTAGCAAAAGTAGACACTTCTTATGATTAACTTTCATACCGGAAACAAGAGATAAACATCAGAGGAATCTATTAAGGAAAACCACATTACTTCTAGATCACTCACTTAAGAAAATGACATCATCGGCAAAGCATAAGTTAGACAACACCGGGCCTCCATTCGGAAGTTTGACCCCTTGGAACATCCCCAAGGAAATGGCTCGTTCCATGAACATCTTCACAACCTCCATAGCAATAATAAATAAGAAAGGATAGATGGGATCTCCTTGCCTCAAGCCTCTCTTAAATGGGAATTCTTTCGTTGGCGACCCATTCACAAGAACCGAGCCTCTCCCCGAGCTAAGGCATCCTTTAATCCACCCAACCCACATGTCCGGGAAGCCCATAAACTACATGGTTTTGAAAAAGAACTTCCAATTCAAAGAGTCGTACGCTCTTTGAAAGTCAACTTTGAACACCAATAATTGCCTTTTACTCTTTTTAGCCCACGAGATCGATTCGCTCACAATAAGGGGACTATCCAAGATATTCCTACCACCCACAAAAGCGGATTGGGTAGAGCTAATAATATTGTCCAACACACACTTCAACCTTCTAGAGAGGACTTTAGATATCACCTTATACAAAGAGCTAATCAAGGAGATAGGACGGAAATCTTTTGAGTTCTTGAGGGTCGTCTTTCTTAGAGACAGGCGCAATGAAGTATGGGTTGCATCTAAAAGACAAAACACCGGAAACAAAGAACTCATTAAACACTTGAGACAGCCACGACTTCAAACCATCCCAATATTTCTTATAAACTTTCCAGTAAACCCATCCGGGCCCGGGCTTTTGCCTCCATGACAATCCTTTATAGCTTCCCAAATATCACCGTCACTAAAGGGGGTAACAAGCAAATCAGCCTGCTGAGTCGAAATGCTAGGCAGACCAAGATTAATGAAACCAGGCCGTCTTCGCATCGGCTCCGCAAAATGACTCCTAAACCAACCAAAAACTTCCTCTTTAACGACACCCGGTTCAGTTTCCCACTTCCAATTTACAAGTAGCCCGTCAATTTTACTTCAAGCTAAATTCGCCTTTATCATACCATGGAAAAATTTAGAGTTATCGTCGCCATATTTTATCCATGTAACCTTGCTCTTCTGTTGGAGATCCTTCACTTTCGCCTTATCAATAGCCTTTAATTTGTTCCTACACTCGATCCTTAACGCTTTCTCTTCAACAGAAAGAATGTAACTAGTCGCTTGAAACTCCAAATCATCCACAATTTTGGAACACTCACCCGCAATTCTCCCCTCATCCTCCTTTTTAATCCTCCAATCTTTAATATCATTCTTGATTTTTTTTAAAGAAAATCTAATTTAAAAAATTTAACTACCAGGAGCCCAATGAAATGATTTCCACATTAATATTAGGTGACAAACAGTAAATTAGGTGCTGCGAATGTGTCGACAATCAATACTTTGTTACCTTAAAATATATTTGTAGTATATTTGACTAATTATTATGAAATGAGTTATTTTGATATATTTATATTTTATTATTGAATAGATTTATTGTTTGTTGTTACTATCTATCCATAGTAAATTACAAACAATATATATTTTTTTAATAAGTAAAAGCATGACGCCCAAAATAAATGTTATAAATACGTGTCATAAATTTATATCATTAAAATGTGTCATGGATGTATGTTATAAATTTAATAACATGTCCTTTAAGGACATTCTTTGCTTATTATAAGTACCATTTTATGGGGTGCAATGCGTGTAAAGAAAATGTTTTTTTCTAGTAGTGGTAAGGAGCAGAATTCGAGTACCATAAGATTGAAAACGAGCGCAACATAGAACGAGTAGTGTAATCTTGTAGCACTTTAGAATGAGATTTTTAATCTTTTGGACAAGTTATTTTATCATTGTTAGGTAAAACAATATTATCTCTCTTACTTTTAAAATACTTAATCTTCTTCAATTGAATTAATTAACTACTATTAATAGCCCACGGCTTTAAACAGTGTATTTTGTCTTTTCTTTTACCCGCCTTTTATGTGTTTGTATATTGTTGTTGTTGCTTCCGTTTGTATAAGATTATGTGGTTTGGTAGCATATTTGGGTTTTGGTCATTCTATTCTCTTGGGTTCAAGTCTTACCCACTAACTTTTTTCTCCTCCTTTCCCCTCTTTTTGAGACACGTGGCTTTACTTCCTTTCTTTGCTTTTTGACGTGTCTTTTTTTTTTTCTCTCTTCAAGTTGTTACCTTAGGTTTATCTATTTTCTCTTCTTCCTCCTCTGGTTGTTTTCTGTCACGTCTTTTTTTCCTCCTTTTCCCCTTTATTACTATTGAATAATTTAGTATTTATTTATTTTTTTTTTGCACATATGCCTTTTTGCGTTGCTTTGTCTCTTTGCCATTTTAGAGGTTCATTTATACTTATATTTTTTTTAGGGTTACCCAACATATGATCCAAATTTTTGAGGTTTACTTATGTTCTGGCTTTTTATTTTAAATGGAACTTTTATGGGCTTCAATTATTAACTTGGAAGCATGATTGTTTTTTAAAAAATTAAAATCATTAAAGCAACAATTGAAATTGTTAAGTCATGCTGACTTTAATTTGAAAAATAATTTTTCCACTTTTACTCAATTTAGTGCTAATTCAACACCGCTTTCTCCAGTTGAAGGAGTTAATAAAGCCATTTGATAATATACTGTTATACAATCTTAGTGTTGATAAACAATTTTTCATGTTATTGGCGTTTCTTTTTATTCATGTCGGGTGTTCGATATAATGTTTGTTTTCGCTTTCTGTGTATATGTGTTCTATTTGTGCTTTGCTTCTAACAAATGGTATAACAAAGTTAAGGCCATACTGTTATATGCATTCGTTTCTTATTTAGAAAAACATAGTAAAGTGTCACCCTTGCATACTGCGTCAGTAAATTGGTGGTTTACGCTTCTTTTGTGATTGATATTATGGAGACAATAAACTCTCAACATTGTTCTATTCTTTTACTTGGGTGAATTTTGTTTGCTTTTTAGAAGTAGTCTTCCTCGCGTATGCTATTTCTTTGGTTGTTACTATTTGATGGTCAAAAGTTGTTTATTTGTGCAATGCCTATGCTATTTGTGCCATTCTTGCTACCTCATTTAATAGTTAATGGATTTGTTTTCCGTGGTGTAATATAGTGTTAAGCGCCTTTTGTACAGTGTTATTTAAAACCCTTTTTCCCTCTAGAACTCTAACATAGGAAACGCGTAAATCAATAATACAAATATTGTGCTTATTATTGCTAATAGTTTACATGCACCTATTAAAGCAGGTTTTAACTGATGGAGCTCGCACGAATATTCGCACTCAAACCGAAATAGGAAGCACCAGCTATTGACGTACGCATTCTATGAAAGTGGATTCCAGATTTCCGAGATAATGAGCTACACTTCCTTTTGGTCGACAAAGAGGCACTTATCGCTACGCATCTTACTTCTCATGTGAAAATGAGAACTGGTTTAACTTGATGCTAATATCACTCGATTAAAATCAAGTTACTCAAAGCCATTACTTATCACAACTTCTGAGGTGAAAATGAGAATTGATTTAATTTGACGCTAATATCACTTGATTAACACCAAGTTACTCAAAGCCATTTAATGTCGTCAGAGAATGCATTTTTTCCATTATCCTAGAACAGATAATTTGTTTACATGCTAAACGATATCTAACAACGATATCTACATGCTAAAATTCCGAGGGCTTTGCTATCCAGTCTGTGGTCAAAGGCAAAGAACGAACAGACGTTGAGCAAAGGTTGAAATTTAATTCATGTTACAACATAGATACTGCAGTTAACAGAGGGTAATTACTTTATAAATTCATAACACTTTCAAATTACGCTCCAAAGATACAGTTATGAACATTTCATAAAGTGCCACCTCACCCAATTTCACACGATGTAGGGCCTGAACAAGCAGCTGCACACGAAGGAAAGAAGAAAACATGAAAGAAAATTATGCCTCGGACAACTTACATGTTTACTTTGCTAAAAGCTATCTCTTGCTATACCTTATGTCTAGGTTAATGTTTGAAAGGGATGGTTGTGTAACAACTACCTTGGCTAACATTTTGTGTTATGTAAAAAAGGCCTTTCTTATGCACCTGTTGAAAACTTCGTTGGTGTCGCACAGCGAGCGTATGTTAATATACCTAGTTTAATATTAGAGTAAATGGATCCGTAATTTCTTTCTATTATGCAGAGGGGTGTGGGAGACGGGGAGGGAGACGATGAGCCTACGTGGCACCTCCCCCATCGGGGAACACCCCCCATGAAAATTCGGTGCAAACGGGGATACTTTCCCTTCCTCCCGGTCCTTTTTCTCTCTATCTCATTCTTCATTATTCTCTATCTTCTGCTGCAGTTATGGTGATGTGGAGGCGGTGAGGACGTGGCATCAGGGGTGGTCGGTATCCACACCCCATAGCCTTAGTGGGCGTTGGACCATGCGTAATAGGCATTACAGAGGCATGGATAAGCTTGATAACACACCTAACACCGTCTCCTTAGGCATTATAGGGGCATGAAGAGCGATAGATATTTCTAGTATAATGCCTAAATAGAAGAAAAATATGGAAAATAATGATTAAAAGGGCATTAAAACCTTAGGCTTAAAGCTCAGTGGTTATGAGAAATTAGGGAAGACCTCTGGCCTTTGGTCATAGGTTCGATTCCTGATCCAGTCCGGGTTTTACCGGTCCTCTACTGTCGTGCCTTCGGACGGGTAGAGGGTCGGGTTTTCCCCGGTTAGAGAGCTTTCGGTTACGGCTACCCAGCGTTGTCAGTGATTAGGGTGGGCGTATGAGGGGCTTTCACCTGAGGGTAGACATCCTTGAATAGTGGTCGGATGGTTTAGTTGGTCGTTCAAAAAAAAGGGCATTATGATGCTGATGTGATGAAAAATATCCCTTAAAAGGCATTAACCATTACGGATGGTCTTCGCCCCTCCTCCCTTATTACATGGGACAAGCACAGGCTAGCTAATTTGTGTTTCATTTTGGTGCGATGTCCATCTCAATAATTAGTCAACCTATTTATATAGTAAAGCCAAAAATAACTAAATTAAGTTTTTGTAACATCAGTTGACGGAAAATGTGAAAACGTTAATAGTGAACAATTACTTAGGCGTTGTTTGGTTGATTAAGTCCTGAATCATTAAGATGTCTAAATGGTTAAGAGGCTCTAAATGATTAAGTGCTGAATGGTTCAGCTATGCAACAAATCTGAATGGTTCAACTCTTAATCATTCCATTCAGAGTTTTTTTTTAGGTTGAAACAAACAGTCTGAATGCCGAACCATTCAGAGCTGAATGGCTTTAAGCCTCATTAAAAGGCTACCAAACAGACCCTTAGTTATATAATTTTGTTGTTAGTGGAACAAACCTAATTGAAATGGTAAGAAATGGGTCATGATTTTAATAAAATAATATTAATAATAAATAATAAAGATACACTCTTTATACATTTATGGAAAATAGTAGTACACGTACCGTGTACAAAAATTAAAAGGAAAGATATAAATGATTCAAACCGTTAAAGTAGAGTCTTCAACATGATCTTTTTTGTATACTTCTTGGCTGCAAGAATGAACAAACTAATGTTGACGGTTGTGGCTGAGGCACGTGTTCAACACATTTCCCTTAAAACAGATTTCACGTCTTTACTCAAGATAACGCGTCTGTCTTCCAAGGTACAACAACCGAAGCAGTCTATACTGCTAGAGAAGGCTACGCGCCCGAGGTTACACCAGGACGCGTTATTTTTTTCTCATTTTCCAAGGTACAACAACTGAAGTAGTCTCTAATTAAACTACTTAAGTGTTATAAAAAAAACTCTACTAAAGAGTTTTTTCTTTTATTCGCCATATAAAGAATATAATTAATAATTTCTTTAAATTAAATTACCATTCACTATTCTAAAATTTCAACAATTCCCCTCGTGAATGGAGATTAATTAAAACACACAAAAATGTAACGTCGACAGGTAAGTATTGCAGGATAGGTTGGTATTAGCTTTGAACCTTCCTTTGTGAAGCATACTTAGCCTCCTAGTAGTTTGTAGACGCAATGTCCTTAAACAAACCCCCGTTTGTGTACACGACAATGCACTTCACACAATACTCTCTTTAGCCGGGCCATCCCCTCACTTTCGTGTCCAGTAATGGTCCTGGAACACTTTCCTGGTTTTGCGAGAGCTCTAGGAATTGTGCCCCCAATTCCATTTGAAGTGATTTCGCTTCTCTCTAACATAGGTGATTTTCCTCAAATCATTAAAAGCATTATGGTTACCGTGATTTACCCACATCATTTACCATATATTTTGCTTAGCCTCATAATTTGTCACTGAATGTCAAAGGATTGGACAAGGACATATTTAAACACCTTTTTATAATTCAAGAGGATATATAAAACCATATATACTAGCTTACACATATTAGTTATGCCCCTGCAGTGACCACCCTTAGGCATCTGAATTAGTTGTCCTATTGAACTTAGCTCTTGGGATCTCCAGTCAACTAAGGTAGGTTTTCTTCACATGCCCTCTTTCCATGGGCTTCAGTCCCATTCCACAACTTGATCTTTGATCAACCCTCGGGTTGTTGAATCCATAACAATATCTTTGACTTTGTCAGGTCACTACTGATGATTTTGCAATTGAGATTAGTTTTACTAACGTGTTATTGACTCGCAAGTCGTTCATGCCTTTTTGTCAACTCGAAAGACTATAACTCGTGATTATAACTTAGATCTGGTTATAATGTCTTGTCCTTAGAGTGAAACAAATCTCGTTTCAATATGAACACGTATTCATTATGCATATGACCGGTATGCTTAATCATCAGCATTAAAATCAAACCGGTTGGCATCTGAATCCAATCAATTAGATTGTCTCTTTATCAATTGGCATATGAGTCTAATTAACCATATTAACTCCTTATGAGCATTGTGTATTCTAGTTGACATCTGACTCTAACCAACCAGATGGCTCGTTACAACCATAACCTTTATTGCCAGCTTTTAACTTCATATCATCTAATGCAAGTTACCCCCCACATTTAAGCGTTATTGGATTGAAACAATCCAATACCAGATAAACGTAAAGAAACGTCATCTTTTTACATGGATTGGGAGACTCCTCAAACACCATTTCTACAAACCCATGGTTGTTCCTTAAATGGATCTCTCTCCCACATTACTTGCACTTTGATCATGTTAAAGTAATATTACTCACTATGACTACTATACACCTTAATTAGATAACAAATATATTAATCTTTGCGCCAATAAAGTCATTTGAGTATATTGTTCACCTCATATTACACTTGTACACAAGGGGTTTTAAATCTAAAAAAGGCAACATATGCTTTAGTGTGAGATACCAACACTTACAGGTGTATGAGGTCTCGTCATTACACTTAGAAAACCGGCTACAATCATTATCAATGATCTAGGTAATCGGTTTTTCTCGAGTTACTCCATTAGACTGAATGAAGTTATATTTTTAGACTTTGGTTTGCACCAAATTCATTCTCATGACATCTTATAATTTAAATGTTTAAAGTTAACTTAATCTCCACAGAGCATCTAACTTAACATGTACTAGTCTAGCATGCTTTAGACTATGATACTCTAGCAAGTGAACAGAAGATGCATCATTCTGATGCTTCTTAGTGGGAAGAGATAAACGCATTATCTCTTAGCAATATTCGTTCTTATTTTAGACATGACCATCAAATTTTATTTTATTTTTTCATCTAGTCTCATATGTATGTTACATAAACATGCATTTTTCATTATTCAGTCTAGGAATATAACATTTTTGCCTTTGATTTTGAAGGCTTCACCATTAACTCATAAATACTTGACTATAAGTCTTATCTCGAGTAACTTTGGTGACCACATTCATCACCCACAAAAGGTATGAATAGTATAAGTGTACAATCACTTTTATGTTGATATGAAATCACTTAGATTCACACTCAACGAAACAACTTCAAAATCGTGTCTTTAAGTGATATGCCTTGTCTTTTTCTTTTAAAGCTATGCATATTTAGGACACTCTCCCAATTTTAAGGTTAAAACCTCTACATACTTCCAACAACTTGAAGGTGGTAGACATATCAACATGTCATCCATTTTCAATGGTAAATCTTTTGTAACAAATCTTACCCGATTCATTAAAGATTTGTATTAACATATATTTCTTCCATATGTTAAAATTCACGATAAGTTTTAATGAAATATGTTGACATGTCTCATACTTGTGTATTCTATCTCAATACACTCACCACTTCCTTTCATGATTCTCTTATAATGTGGTTAGACAAATTATGTCTCGTATCTAACTTTTAGTCAATGCAATAACTTTCAAGTTGTTTATGTCCAAATCTTTTCACGTACTATCTGTTTAAAACCATGTCCTTTAAACATTGTATATTTGACATTATAATTATTTTTCACAAAAAACAATTCACGCGTCACAAACATTAGTGATTTATTTTTTGTAAAAAATTGCATGTGTTATCTAAAGATATTGAACACAAAACAATAAAATACATTTGAAATTAAGACATAAAGTTCAAAACACTTTTAAAATTTAAACGGATACATAGACAACATCTACACATCAAATTTCAAAATGTTATCATCTCAGACACTTTTATCGTCCGACCAAAATCTTCGCAACGATATCGTTTCGTAACATGTCTTGGGAACTCTATGCACTTATAAGTACAAGTTCCTCATTTGATTGTGAAATTCTGACTTGAACAGTCAAAAATCTGCTCAAAACAACACCAAGTTGTTACAAATACTACAATTAAGTAGTGAAGCTTGAACAATTAATCTTGTTCACAACAACACCTAGTTGTTTTCCACCATATAGTGTCATAGAGAACACTACTTTGGTTCATCATATGCTACATCTAACAAAAGTAACGAATCGTTTGAATTATCAAAACTATGCAAAACTTTGTTTGAAAAATCATTTTAAAACATTTCCTTGGTTTTGCATTATATTATATTTATATTATCAAGATGGAGGTGGCAGAGATGATGATGCTAAGGTGGATTTGTGGGCATACAAGGTTGGATCGGATAAGGAATGATGTTATTCGGCAAAGATTAGGAGTGGCTAATATATCGGAAAAATAAGGGAAGGGAGATTGAGATGGTTTGGACATGTGAAGAGGAGACAGGCGATAGAGACAGTTAGAATAATAGAAACCCTCACTGTGGGGGGGGGGGAGGAGTAGAGGAAGACCCAAATTATCTTGGTATGAGCAGATTAGACATGATTTGATAGAGTTGCACCTCTTTGAAGACATGGTTCCTGATAGGAGTGTGTGGAGACGTAGGATTAATGTGAAAGAGCCTTAGGGGAAAGAAATAGTTAAGGATCGTGTGCAGCTAAATGGCCTAGGCACAATAAGTGTAGATTGTGCGTGTTTCATTACTATGTCTTATGTCATCTGTCCGTGTACATTACTTTATTTATTTTATTCTTATTATTATTATTATTATTATTATTAATATCATTTATTTATGTTATATCATTTTTATTTTTATTTTATTTATTATTATTGTTTATATATGTACATTTTTTTGAGTTGGGAGTCTCATTGGAAGCAGCATCTTTATCCTCACGGATAGGGGAAAGGTGTGCCTACATCCTACCCTCCCCAGACCCTACTAATAACTTTTGGTTATAGTGGGATATACTGGATACGGTTGTTGTAATACGGGTTTATGAAACCGTGGATCGAAACTCAAAATCTCAAACTATTTTTACGGTTTTAGTTTAATACACGTGTACTATAACGGTTTCTAACAATACACATGTTAAAATAATCATGTTATAACACGCACATTATAAATTGGACGTTTACATAAAACGTTTTCCAATGATATAGTTCATAAAGAATCCATTTCTAGTCATTGTGGTTTACAAAATAAACCATTTTTAACAAATATGTTAGAACATAAACGATCCTAACACGCACGTTAGAGACATTTTTATTTTTACATGAAATATTTCCAAATATTCCATTTCATAATATAAATCGTATCTAAACTCGTATCAGTGATAAAAGTTTTCTGACACACATGTTAGAAAACTAAAACTAGTTCTAACGCGCACATTAGAAGTATTAAAACATCAAAACGAAATATTTTAAACACATATGGTTTATAAAATTAAACCATTTCTAACACACATGTTAGAAAGTAAACTATTATCATCCCTTTTTTTAAATTTATGGTTTTTATGAACCATTTCTAAAATACATGTTAGAAAACAAATGATTACAAAATTCATTTTTAAGTTGACAGTTAAATAAACCATTTTTAAAAATACTCGATGGCAATAAACGGTTACAAAAATCGTTATAAAGCTTTTCAATAAATTGGTTCTAACGCGCTCGTTAGAAATAAACGACTACATACAATCATTATAAAACATAATAATTTATATACAATAAATATATTCTAACACGCTCGTTAGAAATAAATAATAACAAAAATCATTATAATGCTTATTGATTTATTTAAAAATGCATTTTCTAACACGCTAGTTAGAAATTATCGATTACAAAAATTGTTATAACACTTAGCAGTTTGTATAAAATAAACCGGTTCTAACACGCTCGTTAAAAATAAATGATTGCAAAAATCATTATAAAGCTAATTAGTTTATAAAAATAAACTATTTCCAACACCCATTATAAGGAAAGTGACGTTTAGACAAATGTTTTAAACCAATATAGTTTATCTAATATAATCATTTTTAACACATATGTTAGGAAATGAAACGTTTACAAAAAAAAAACGTATAGTTTATAAAATAAACCAAGTCCTAGACGAACGTTGTGGAATTCAACGTTTACAAAAAACATATGGTTTACAAACAAATTACCCGGTCTAATACACATGATAGAAAAATAACGATTAAAGATCGTTGTAAAACAAAACAGTTGAATCAAAATCCATTCGTTTTGTATCAAGGAGCAGGATTTAATATCATACCACAATCTCTAAAAATCCAAGCCCAACAATTTGTACTACATACAAATTTTCTAATATATATATATATATATATATATTCACAAGATTATACAAAAAATCTCTAAAATGTTTTTTATTCTAAATGATGTGTCTGGTTTTAGTAATTAGAAAATATATCATTTTTCTCGTTGCAAAAAACTTTAGTGTTTTAATTTCAAAACATTGGTTTTGGATAAAGATGAATTTTTTACTAAACCGTTTAACAAGTTTTAAATATATAAGTAAACGATTATTACTTAGAAACTAAAACCACGCATAGGCAGAGAACCTGACGTGTATAGTATAGATTTCTAGGGTAAATACCGAGTATCGTATTTCAGAGAACACACATTCCCCTACTCAACCTTTCATCACTTTAATTATTCGATTTTGAAAAAGAAAATCAAAACGGAGGGGTTCTGAAAGAAAAATGGTTTTTGAAAAGGTTTTAGTTTTAAAATAAAAACATAAAAATAGTAGGTTTAGAAAACATGCACGTCTCGAGGACCCTCCGAATAAGTAGGCTAATTATATTAAAAGTAGTAGTAGCTTTAATTATAGGTGAGGAGAACAGGTTTGAACGGTCCCTTCAGAGTTAGGAGATGGGAAAAGAAATATACAAGGGATGCCGTTCTGGCAACTCTTTGGGTCACGCACAGGGAAGTGTACGAGTCCCCATAAAGGTGTCTTCGGTGTGCTGGCCCGTAGGCCAGTCTTCTCCTGGTTGACAAGTGTGGTGTTACCTAACGCACACGAGTCATGTAACTTCTTGGAAAGCTTGAGTCCTTCTTGTTAGGAACATCCCAAACCACCGCAAAGCTACTCATTTAAGCAATGGGTTCTCTAATTTACCTTCTTAAATTTATTTAGAGGCTTCATTCCGACCAAGAATCCCTTCCACCTCTCTCAATTCTGGCTTTCCTTACCGAAGGATCTCACATGCCAACATCATGCGTGATGGGGGACCCTCTAAGAAGTTAAAGACGTTGTACTCATGAGAGTTGGATAAAATATCCTTGTTTTATTTATCTTTTAAAAATGACAACTTAAATATTTATTAATCGGATAAATATAAGTTTGGTTTAGTGATTATGTGACTTAACAAGTTCAACCCTTAACCCTTAAGACCTATAAATGAAATCCTTAATAAAGGTGGAACATAATCTAAAGGTGTGCAATCCGTAGATCACTGGTGCACCCGTAGGGAATCCTCTCTTTTCCAAGAAAATCACTCACACGTCTAGTATGAACTAGAAACCTGTCACCCGGATCTGGTCCACTTCAGAAGCCATTGCTTAGAATCCGGTTTGGATATTAGAAACCCGAAGGATCTGTCCCACTATCGGTTTCCTTGCCTTGGATCTAGCTCGGACTACCAGAATCCGTACGAACCCTATGATAATTTATTTTATTAGTTAAGTTTAGGTTGATTTTAAAAGTTTGTTAAGTTAACCACTAATTGAACATGCCACAAAGATAAACAAATATGAATTAGTTAAGAAGATAAACACACCAAATAACTAAAAATAAACTACTAATAATAACAAAAGTCTAACAAATCAAATAGGTACGAAAAATACTAGATGGATACAACCATAATAGATAATCAACACAAGAACATGGATGTCTCCAACTCGTAGACAAGCCTTCAACTTCCTTGATCTGATGCCTCAATTGTGATCCTCACGACCCTTGATGTTTATTGCATGTAAACTACTCATATGGTTCCATTCCCGGCCAAGATAATCAAGGTAGGATGAATCCTAACCTTGGTGGGATGTTAGGATGGCACTAAGGCCTCCCACAAGACCGCAAGATCTCTGGAAGAACCTTGGAAGTCATCCCAAGAAGGCACTAGAAGACACAAGAAGGAACACCAAATGATTGAGTTGAGTGATGTGTGTGGTTTTAGTGACTTAAACTTCTTTTCTTTAAAAATGGCAAGTTCCTGGTGGAAGTGCCAAAAACTTGATGAAAAAGGAAATTAAGTCAAAAAATTTGGTGTGTGACAGTTTCAAGTTTTAAATCTAAAACGATAGTTGCTTAACGTTCTAAAACCCCACACAATAGGCAAGTGTACCTATCGAGCGTAGTATAGAAATGAGCAAGTACCAAGTATCAAATCCTAGGACACGATTTTTACTACTCAACTTCCTAAAAATTACCAAAAATAGTTTTTAAATTACTTGAAGAAAAGTAGAAGAGAGATGTAAACCGTAAGAGAAATCAATATCAAAACGAAGGATGTGCTTCGGAATCTAATTTCGCCTAGTATGAAATAATAGTAAACTTTTGTTTAAGTGGTGTGTTCAAAAACTAGGCATAGCCACAATAGACTCTAAATGATTTACGTTCTTAAAGTTATTGTGAGGGTCTCCCTACCCAAGTGAGCTCACCTCTCACTTTATTAGTCACTTAATTTGAGACTTAACACCATAATTAAACTAATTAAGTGTTATAAAAAACTCTTTTTTTTAACGGCCAACGAATCAATTCCGAACACTCTCGGGCACCCTTTTGGCGAATCAGGTACTCCAGAGTACCCGGGCCACCAATTGCCACCAATTCCCGGGAAAACCCGACCACTCACCTGCCCGAAGGCACGACGGTGAAATAGTCGGTAAAACCGGTCGGGATAAGGACTCGAACCCAAGCCAATGGCCGGGTCATCCCTCATTTCGCTCCACTAATGTCCTCAAAATGTAGCTAGTGGGAATTGAACCCAAGCCCCCATAGAAAACTTTAGGCCCTTAACCAACTGGGCTACACGTGTTAGACTTATAATTAATAATTTCGTTAAATTAAATTTCCATTCACTATTCTAAAATTCTAATATAAACTAAATCATTTTTCATTTTCATTTAAGAGATTTTTTTTCTTTTTCTCTTACAAATTATTTTCACCTAATTTAATAGCTTACGAGTAATTTGACTTGTTTACATAAGAAAAGTTTTCACCTAATCCGGATGGGTTTAATCACAGTTTGCTTTTGGACGACGGATTTTCTCCGAATGGTTGCCTTGATAGATTTGGGTTGCTTAGTAGGCGGTCATCTTCCAGTGCTATAGTTGGCCATTAAAAATTAATAAATTGATAACTCCCGAGCAACTTTTATTTACAGCCATAGAACTTGGTCAATGGTCCACTTTTTTGGTTTTATTGATAAAGTACCAACTTGAAAAATTCAAACGTGAAGAATATAAGAAACATACACATGGTTTGGTTACGTTGTTAATGCACCGAACAGTGCTCGAATTAAATGTACCTTGAAAAGGATTTGTGAAAATTCTGGCTTAGGTTAGTATGGTGTTCTCTTTTTTATTTTTTGTTTAGTCTACAAACATACCTAAAAAATAAAGATGTATAAATGCGTTAAAACAAATCATTAAAATTAGAAATCAAAATGGAACATGACGTTGAAAAAACCCAACGGCCTAGTGACAAATACCAAACATTTCTAGTTTGGTTTTGATTCGGTTTCAGTCATATACAAACATGTGCTTGCTTGTATAATACATTCTATGCGGATATCCAATGACGAATAAATATAACTTATGTTTATTGTATTTATTTGTGGCCGTCATTATCATTTATATTATATTGATTAATTACTATACTATTCTTAAGTTAATAATATGTGATTATTTGATGGACGGAATTCCGCTTACTAACATTATTAGGGTGTCCCGTGGGTTTATATATATAGAGAGAGCTTATTATGAGATTAGGGTTGACAAACATAACACCTCACGAAATCATCCCTTACAATCTCTCTCTCAAACGTGTTCATAACTTAACAACACCTAAACCATCAGAAAAAAATACACCCTAAAGGGAACTCGATCAAGATGATGGTGTCTTCCGTTACTAGGGGCGGACATAGGGAAGAACTAGTGAAAAATTTGGTATTTTTTATGAAATTTGGAAAACGTTGCTACTAAAATAAAAAAAAATGAACAACGTTACTACTGAAAAACATTTCTATATCCGCCACTGTCCATTACTACGGTTCCTGAAGAGTATGGCATATCAAGTACGCATGATTGAATCTACATGTTTAATCTTAAGTTCACTTATGTTCTTATTAATATAATCAACATGTGGTATCAGTGTTGATTATATCAATTCAATCATAGATTTCCTTAACAATTGACGACTCAGTTTTAGAAAATTAATTTTTTTTTACAAACATAAGAAAATATTCTAGAAACAATTTGTCAATGTAAAGGTTTTGGAAACACAAAGTTACCATCGAAAAAGGTTTCATTAATGGGTGTTAATAATAAATTATTATTATTTTTTTTGCCATGAAAATGATATGTCTCAAATTTAACATACGGGATATAAGGAATGTGCAATTTATTTAATGTTTTCCCATATATTCTAATCGAAAAAAAAAACGCATTAAACTAGAAAAGTTAATGTTATTTACCTTACAATCATTAAACCTGAAAGAACAAGAATAATTGTCATATAGAGGATAATTCTAAGGTCCGGAAACAAAATACAAGCACTGCTTCCATCTTTAAGTTCTCCAAAAGTAAAGTCTCGCTAAACAAAATTCTGCCATTAGGCTAAGTATAGGCAACGAGATTATCCACAATTAAAGAGAATGGCTGACTAAGATATGTAGTACCTAATCAATTATATTTAACTCCACAAATACTAACACCTGCCAAGTTGAGTCTAGTTCTATATGTTTCCTTACCAGAGATCAAAAAACACTTAAAATGAGAGTTAGTGGTGAACCTAAGGGTCTAATAACCATTAATAACTAATTTTTGTATTAAAGCTTTATGATCCTTACAATTAGGAGTGTTCATCGGGTTTGGTTTTTGGTTATCGGGTTGTTGGGGTTTGGGTGGTGAAAATATTACCCGATAACCAACCCAATCTAGTTAAATGGTTATCGGTTGTAGGGCTAATCGGGTTTTTCGGGTTGGGTTAAATGGTTATCGGTTAAATGGTTCGTGTGTTTGAGTTACATATTTCCAGTCATTTGGGTTATGTAATTTCATCCATTTGGACTCCAATATGTGTAAAATAAAACCACATGTATTCCATTTTTTACCATTTACAACAAGCTTCTAAAGAGCTACTTACTAAAATATATCAATTCATTTTTTTATGATGTATAGCAAAGTTGGATGTATTCACAGTTCATTATTTTAAATATATCATCTTGACATGGAAGTAAATTTATAAAATAGACTACGCAACTTACCTATTATACATTTGTAAAAACATTTAAAAATTAATAGAATAGACATACTGAGATAAATAAAACCATGTACAGAACAGAAAAGTTTGAACTTTGTTACCTTGAATCCTTCATGACGGCTTATTGCAGAAGGGATGAAACAAGTCTGTCAGTGGATTTTGATTAAATACAAATAGGTGATTTTGGTTTAATACATATACGGCATTAGGGGGAATTGTTGTGATAAAAATGGTTGATCGTAGGAATTGGAAATAATAAATTACTTTGGAAATAGGAGGGATTCAATAGTATTTATTGAATCAATTAATTGTTCGGGTTATTCGGGTCAACCTGAATTATACAAAACTAATCCGAAGACCGACCCTAAAGGCCATAATCAGGTTCAGGTATGATAATTAATCAGGTTCGGGTTAATCGAGTAAGGTACTTTCTCGAGTCAGATCACTTCAGGTTCGGTTCGGTTTATGGTTATCGGTTAAAAAGGACACCCCTACTTACAATATTCTTGAGATTACTTAGAATTTAGTATCAGTATTTAATGCTACATTTTGACCATTACAAGTTTTTTAAGACAAAACCAAAACCACTATTAACTTAAACTATCATACTATTTGTTTACATTATCTGAATATAAATCTTATGAAATAAAGCTAGATGACATAATAAACCTTCACAACCTTTGTTATCATGAAAATGGAGAATTTAACAAAGGAAAATGAGACTCGGGCAATTCGTCCATTAAGACCAAATTTCATGAGGAATCATGACCAGGTCACTAAAGGATGCTTGCCTATCAATTCTCATTCTAAGTGACTTTAAAGCATGTGTTGAACGCCTTAAACATTAAATAGTGAAAGGAATAAATGGGCTTCCGTCATAAGTCATAATTAATTGACATTAGTGGAGCTTAGATAAATAACTTCTTGTATCTAATCTGTTTCCTACCAACTAAATTATTAGAGAAATCAATTCATATATATATATACTTAATAAGATTCCTTCTAAGTATTTTTCCTTAAAATTTCTTATGAAATCTGGATGATAAGGGAAATCAAGTATAAAATATATGGAATATTATCGTTCACGCACATCGCTAAAACTTATCATGTGGGGGGGGGGGGGTACTAAGATACCTAAAAGATTAGTGGGAGCATTAAGTGTCCTAATTATAACTTGCTAGGTTTCTGAGGTGGGGGGAACAACAATTTGATTCAAATTATACCTCTTGCACTGGAATTTGCTATATGACAACTTGTCTCCTTACCATTTAATGTACTCCTAACAAAATTTTTGTGGATGCCTAAATGTGGGCAAACTTTGATTTCTTACTAAATAAAGTACCCCTCACCAAGAGAAACGACGATAAACATCATTAGGTTGTTTTCTCTATTAAAATCTATTGGGTCTTCCGAATGTTAGACCTTATGCATGCTGAATTCATTAAGATTTTAAAGGTATATGGGAGCAGTATAAGTCCTTATCATGACTTTCCAAAAAAAAAGTACAAGATGCAGGGGAGAGACTCATTGAATTTAACTCCGATTTTTTATTTCGATTAAATCCTCGTGTACACCTTACTGTACCAACTATTACTTAGAAACTAATATTGCTCCTTATATACCTTAAAATGAAAACATCTAACTAAGAGCTAAATATGTATCATAATAAACCCAATAGTCAACTTAGGTGGTCATCTGGGTCTAAAATCCCACAAACTTTGATGATTATATAACCTACATGACTAAAACAAAAATGGATGTTTGGAAAGTTTACCGATCCTACCTCTTCTAATTAAATCATTAGCATCAATCAATCTTCTAAATGGAATAAAGCTATTATTAGCAAAACTTAATTACATAAATTAGAATAACGTTTGGGATTTGGTTGAATTACCTAAAGGTATTCATAATTAAACTAGATCCGAATGAGAACGTTATATGATACGATTGATTATGAAAGGTTATACTCAAGAGGGGATAAATTATCAAAGAATCTTCTTAACTGT
This sequence comes from Ambrosia x helenae, assembly GCA_030844895.1. Lineage (NCBI taxonomy): Eukaryota > Viridiplantae > Streptophyta > Magnoliopsida > Asterales > Asteraceae > Ambrosia > Ambrosia x helenae. Next base: position 8,901,899 of record CM061234.1, read on the forward strand.
CTTACAAAAGATTTCTTTGAGGATCATTACCGTCCTAGTAGCTCATAATAACTAAGAGCCACATTATATGGACATTAAACCAACTTTCCCTAACAATGACCTACATGTTTCATAAAACAACCTGAAAATTCTAACCTGAAGGTCAAGAACACTTAGTATGTAAGTTAGTAAGATCCATATATGGGTTGATGCAAGCATTAAAATATGTGTTGGAATCATAATGAAATTCTCTTCATAAAAAAACTAAGTGGATTAATGCACCTACCTTAAAATGAGTGGGAGCAACTAACGAAAACTTGTCATTACACAGATGACACTTCCTTTTACAAGTATATGTTACCTAATTCAAAGCATTATTCATGCACTAGTGGGAAACCCGCGCATTACGGCGGGGCCGGTAAACCAAACAAAAATTAAGTTAAAAAACATTGACTCAAACACACGCATGCCGGAGAGTTAACTTGCCATATTAAAAAAAGTTTAAAATTATGTTCGAAAAAACTAAGTAAGTCGAAACCGTAACATAACCACATAAAAAACGAAATAAAAAAACTAAAAAAATAAAATTCATGACTTGTTCGCCTATGCTTAGATGAATTGTATATTATCACACACAAGTATGTTTTAAACGAAACTTACATTCAAACGTATATAAAAATAAAACCAATATAGTAACTTCTCATTTCTCTTTCTTCTAAACATAAGATAATATTACCAACAGTAATAAGTTTGACCTATTTCATATAAAAAAATTTAAGGATATGAGACAAATTTTCTCCATAACATATATTTCCATTTTCCATCCTCTATCCCTAGAGTATTAGGAATACACGATTTTATAATAAAATTTTTGTAACACAAATAATACTTATCTAGCAAACTCCGGAGTTTTTTTTTCTATTAATAATCATTCAACCAAATTTACAATATATTAAAATCATCGTAAAATTTGATATCGAGTTCTCGCATATTACAATATGTCAAATACCATTTGTAGAAGAAAGTTCACTTCTATCTAATTTAATCATGATCAATTGACCATAATTACGTAAAACATTTGTTTGAAAATAATTATAAATGAAAATTTTCTTCTACGGTCATAGAACTTGGTGATGTATAGTTTAGATAAGATTAGGCATGTTTAGGTGTATCAATATAACGTAATAATTTCAAAATGCAAATCGTTACCTCACGATTAAAAACACAGTTTTCATTATTGATTTCTCGATTTCTTATAGTATTATCAAGTTTATAAAATTTAACTTTTATAAAGTACCTAATTTGTATAAAAAAATTATTATAATAAAACATGTAGCATTATAAATGATCTTTAATATGTTTTCTATTTAATGGGTTCCAAGTAATTATAGAATTAAATGTCATAAGTTTTCATAAACATCACTTAACTCTTGATTTCATTTTTATTAAATATGGTGTTTTAAAGACAAAATTACCCTCAAAAAGTAGTTATTATATGCATTAGGTGTTGTATCATAAGCAGTTAAACTTGCACCTCTTAAAATTTAAGAAGTCCTTATCAAATGCTTTATAATATAGATATAGATATAGATATAGATATGGATAATTTTGACATGATGAAAATCGGGAATTTCTCTTACGTGATATGAATAAAAAATATACCGAGATAGACTCAACGGGATATTAGTTTCATCCCATAAATTTTATTCTAAGCGGGTTCTTACATATGTAACATACAACATTGTTCTCCTTTAGAGTAAAATAGGATAAATATGATTATTACCTTATGATTCGTAATTTAGAAGTCTTATGTAAATTTAAGTCTATGTTTGTTTATAATATTGTTTGTATTGCTTAACACTAGACTTGTCTAGATTATTAAAAAGCATTTAATGAAACATTACAATATATTTAAAAAACAAGAGACTATAATCTAAATAATAAGTGATAATTTAAAGTGATTGACTACTATTATTCTAACTTTGTTAAATTCAAAGGATATCAAGTGTCAATTTCAGGGTATACGACAATGTCAATAGACATAACTGTCTGATGAAGGAGTCATAAGGAAATATTAACAACAACCTAAGTTATAATGACATTAATGTGTTGCTGATCACAACAAAATGGTGATTAAATGTTGTTGGTAAATGTATCAATTGACTCATAATTTAATAACTCCATTTAAATACTATATTGAAGACTTACTGTGATAAAGTCAACTACCCTAGTTTCTCAAACAGTAACAATTTGAGAAGAGCTGCATTAGAATTCTATATGAAATTATTGTTCCTTATTCATTTTGAATTTGTAATGTCTCTAAGAAATACGTTAACCATGCATAATTATTGTATAGACAATAATTATACAAATCAACGATTAAAGGCATAAGTCTGAATTGACCCTAACGCTAAGTTTTAAATTTGGGTGTAGTATGATTAATGGGGTTCTTGATTTGAATATAGACTCAACAACGCTATTTCTTTGCTACATTCTTGGTTTATAACTAAAATGAGTATTAATCTGCATACTAATGTGATACTCATCATAAATGATTACTCGGCCAAATGGGAGAATGTTAGAGTAAATATAACTTATTTTTATTATATTTATTTTGTGGCCATCATTATCATTTATATTATATTAATCAATTACTGTAGTATCCCTAAGTTAATAATATGTGATTCTTTGATGAACGGAATTACCCTTAGTAACATTATTAGGATGTCCCTGGGTGTATATATATAAAGAACTTATTATGAGATTAAGGTTGACAAAACATAACACCTCACGAAATCATCACCTACCATCTCTCTCAAACGTGTTCATAACTTAAGAACACCGAAACCATCAGAACGATACACCCTAAAGGGAACCCAATCAAGAGATGGTGTCTTTCATTACTACGGTTTCTGAACACTATGACATATTAGGTGCACATAATTGAATCTACCTGTTTAATCTTATGTTTACTTATATTCTTATTAATATAATAGACATTACTTAATCAACAAGTTAATTGTACTTCGTCACACGCTCAAGAATACATTTGAGACGTTTGTTATATTTGAATGGTTGCTCTAATGGTACTAGGTGCCCTGCATCCTTTATCCACTCCAACGATGCTTTGTCACCCAATCGCCTATGGCAAAACATAATTACGATATTAGACTAATAACATTTTCATATATAACTTTCGTGTGACGTACATATATTAAAATGTAACAAGTTTTTGACATATGCAACTTATGAATTTAGTTAATATATTTTTTGTTTTTTATAAAAGAGACGTGACTTACGTTTTCATGGTCGTAGCAAGGTCGAGATCGAAGATCTTGTCATCATCACCCCAGACCATATGTATCTCCTATAAAAAATGTAACTTATAAATAACATTTCTGCTTGTATGTATATAATCAAAAATATTTTTAGTTCTAAGAGTTTAGGAGTAACTATTATGCCTGTTTTGAAGTGTATTACTGTATTTTAATATATGATGATTATTTATTTTCATTTTTTTTCTTAATATTTAGATAATAATAATAATATAGCTACCTGTGGATAGTTGCCATATGAGGTTGCATCTTCGTCCGAAACTACCAAAGCCTCTAATAGTTCATTTCTTTCCTTTCTGTTACTAAACATCGTCTGCAAATGACATAAAATTAATATCATGCATTATGTTATTTAATTTACTATATGACTGAGATTTATTTAATTCATATAATCAATCTACTAATTTTTTTTTTTCCGATCGGCGAACAACTGTGTGGCAACCACCCTTGCGGGGCGCCGTGCTCAAGAATCGACTACTCGACCTCCATCAGCCCCCCGCCTTCTCCCGATGCACGGAAACCCGAGCTCCACCCGCCCGAATGCACGATAGTGTTATAGAACTCGGTAAAACCTCGCCGCCGTCAAATTCGAACAGGCACCACCCGTATTCAATCTTCACCCGGATACCAAACCATAAATGATGGAAGTGGGGATTGAACCTTTGATCACATAGGTGAAACAAAAGCCACTCCACCACTCCACCACTATGAATGGATAATCAATCTACGAATTAATTATGATTTGTACAGGTTGGCAATATATATACACACACATTCCATAATAATTCATATACAATAAATAAATATATCCTATATATATGTTGCATTTTTTTATTATATTAAAACGTTTTCATATACAAAATAGTAAGGATGAGCTCGGCCCGTACCTATACCGAAAAACCGATCTTGAAAACTAGAAAAAGTAGGTCTTGTATTGGTAGTGAAAGTATTAAGTACGGTATGATACGGTATTCAAAGAAATATCAATAAAAATACCGGTACCATATCAAACCAAAAGTACTGTCCCAGCAAATACAAAAAGTGGGTACTGAATTGATAAAAGGATGACCGGGTACTGGTTCGGTTTCGGTACCAAGTATTATTTGCTCATCCCTACAAAAGAGACGCATGTTATTTCTACGCCACCCCAAACTCAAACAGTCGTTCGAACGAAAAATGCAAACCACCATTTAAAGATAGGGGCTATAACATAAGCCCTAATTAACCTTCAAACAGCCATTCGATGAATCCTTGTAAGGTCGTTTAAAGTAGAAGTGCTATAACGCAAATTCTAATCTTAAACGGTCGTTGGGTTGCACCCAACGACCGTTTGGAAACAGTACGAGATTACATTGTTAGTGGCGTTTGTATAACATTACCTCAAGAATATCTCGATAAATGAAATTCGGAACCCACGGGAGCTTATGCAAGCCAACGGAAAACATCATCTTCAACCCCTCTACCGTTTTGGGCATCAAAAGGTCCGACCATCTCATCAAACCAAGTCTCTTATACGACTCAAGGCTAATGGATTCGGTCAACTCTACAACAGTTCCAGACACCACCATAGACTTGACTAAATTCGGGTACATCTTAGCCATCTTGAACCCAACCATCCCTCCATAACTTAACCCAACTAGTGTCACCTTCTCTACTTTTAGTTTTCCCAACCCCTTAGCCACAAACTCGGCCTGAAAACTTGCGGACCGCTCCTTTCTATCAGTGATCGAGCCACCGAAGAACAAGAAGTCAGGAATATAGACCGCATATTCGCGGGTCAATGCAAAAAACTTGTGGAAACCATGTAAATATACCGTCCATAGCGAAAGAATGGAGGAGTAAAACTGCAGGCTTGGTAGGTGGAACATGCACAATATTATGGTCATTTTTGGTGACGGTTTCTTTTGGAACCCAAATATTCATCATGGTTCCGGGCTCGATTTCGATGGTTTGTGGGGTTAAACGGCTAGCTTCACGAGTCCATGAAGGAGTGGTGTTAGCAAGACAATTGTATTGCCCATTTAGTTATGTGATTTGGATCTTTGGTGATAAGTTATGATCATATATATACAAATACGTATGTAGCGTGTATGCATATTGACTTATGGTAAGACATGTGTGATGTGTAGTGAGCTTTAATTTTAAAGCCCCCACTTGGGCAAACTGCGACATGTGGCGTCTTAGTCAGCATAGGGTTTTAAATGAAATAAGGTGTAGTGGTTTAAGGTCCCATAATGTCCCCTAATGATTAAACAATTATTATTTTTTAAATTAAAACCAAATAATATTAAAAGCAAGCTTTTGATTGGTGGAATGGTTTGGGTTGAAGCGTTAAATTTTTAACGCTTGTGCAGGTTTTGAGAAGTTTTACACTTAGAGGGGGAGTTTTTGGGGCCTTAAGGGGTGTTAAATTTGGCTTTCACACCTAAATTATCACCCACTACGGGGTCTAAGAGGGTGTTTGGGATTGCGTTTTGAACCTGATTTTTAGATTATTGCGTTTTGAAAATGCAGATAATCAGTTTTTAGTGTTTGGGATTGCGTTTTGAAAACGCAGATAATCAGTTTTTTTAGGCTACCAAAACGCAATAATCTATAAGCAGCTCCACCCCTGCTTTTCCAAAACGCATAATCTGTTTTGAATAATCAATCCCAAACACCCTCTAAGTATGATGTGGTTGCTGGGTTACCCTCCTAATATTGAATTTGGTTTACTCACCCTCCTAATATTGACTTTGGTTTAATCACATGGCTAATATCATTGAATGTGTAGGTGGCAGAATTATATGGACGTAGCGGTCTTTGATGCGGCTGATTTTCAGGGAAATAGAAAATCAATTATTTAGGCCATCACAATAAGGTTATCTAAAAATAATTGTCCAGTAAGATTCATGCCACATAAAAAAATACACTAATTCTTTAGAAACACTCAAAACCCAACTAATAAAAAACCCAAAAAAAATACCCAAAACATTACCACATCATCAACCTTTTGTTAAAATAATCCTCCACTCAATCAAATAATATGTTATTTGAAGGCAAGTGGCCCACCGTTTGGTTGTTTTTTGTATTTTTGTAGAACAACGATTTTGAAAATGGGGCATAAAAACAAGGTGCAAAATAATGTAAAAATGGATGATGTGGAAAAATGGATAAAAAAATGTACCTAAAAACGTATTATTGTGACTGCTCTTATCATCAAGTTGGTGTCCCAGTTTCAAATCATCAATACGTTCTGAGCTTATTTAGATTGTTGTACACGTAAAAACTCCAAAGTTAAACATGTTCAGATGTAAATAGTATTATGGTGTGTGATCTCCTGAGAACTTTCCACCAGAGTAACCAAAACCAAATACGCGAGCTTCTGGATTGGTAACCTGTTGAAAATAACAATTTTCCTATTTCAATTTTATTACTTATTCTAATTAACAATATATTTTATCATATTGCATAAGTATATGTGCAGGACGTGAAGCCGTTGCTTGAGGAGTCGTTGCTGTTGAAGCTGGACTTTGGACTTATGTTGCAGCTAGGATGGGCCGGATGGGCTTGATGGTGCAGCTGTTGATAGGCTTGGTGGGCTGGAATTATTATTATCAATGTGTGGGCTGTTATGACAAAAGAACTTAAGCCCAGGTTCCTTCCCAGGTTCCTTTTCTTTGAGTTAAGCCCAGCCCACATGACTTGTTAGGGCATCATCTAAGTCTCGCCTATATAAAGGCTTGTGGAGTCATATGAAGAGTTGGACAAGTCATCATAATCTAACCCACAAAATAATAAGGGCGATTAGTGTGTTCTATCAGAGGAGATTATCTTATTCAACAGATAGATCAATTATTGGCTTCATTCTACATAGCTCTCTTCTCTCATACAAAACCTCTCTATATTCAGGCTTGTTTAGATCTTTTACTATTTACTTTTCTCATCTAGACTCAGATTTGTTGTCAGTATTTTATGTTGATAATCTGATAAGTTGTCTAGGGTGTGAGAAACAGATTTGTAGTATGTTGTTGATCTGGGTTTGTGTCTGATTTGTATAGATGTCTTAGAGTTTTTGATTGTATTTTAAGAGTCTATGTATGGTTTTTTGGTTAAACATTTTGATTTGGAATAATAAATCGTTTTCTTGAAGTTTTAATATCCTGTTTTTGACATGGTATCAGAGCCATAAGTTCCTGGCTCTTGATTTTGGTCGTGTTTCTGTTAATCGAGGATTTAATCGTGGTTTACAGATCTGATCTTTTACTTGTTTAAAAAAAAAAAAACAAAACAAAAAAAATAATAATATCTGGTTTAAGTAGTATTGTTTTTTTTTTTGTAAACAGATCGAGTCTCGATTTTTTTAATTATTATTTGTTTCCGCTGATTCTCTGGTATGTGTTCAGATCTGGTATGTGTGTTCAGATCTGGCTCTTGTCACCGTGACTGTTTTTCATAAGATTTGGTTCTTGTTCTTGACGATTTTTTGTTATTAACATGTGTCCAGTCTTCTTCATAAATTGGGTCTGTCCTAGCATCGTTTTTTGTTGTTAGAGGTTACGGATTTTTTATATGGTTGAACTATACGGTGAAATTTGTTTTTTAGATCTAAAGTATTCTGTCTTTGACAAGAGTTCATCTCTTTCTTTCTTTCTTTCTTTCTGATAACTCAGTACAATTAGGGGCTCTGCACGTTTATTCTTTGAAAAAAAAAGGTTTATAGAACATTTGTTCCTATTCTTGTGTTCAGGAGATGAGGTTGTGTTCTCTAGTTTTTTTTTTTTTTTTTTAAATTGATTATTGACTAGTGTTTATGTCTTATATTTGTCAGTCTTTTATAAAATCTTTGGTCTTTAATTGCTTGAGATTAGTAGCAGTTGAAAAAATGGTTTCTCAGGGGTTCCTGCGGGTTGTGGTCTATTGTCAATAACTCTTGATTTGTGTTCTTTAAGATCTGACCTGAATCTAGCTATCTGCTGAGGAAATTAAGGTGCTTCTAAGATTGTAGACTCAAGGACAGTGGATCGGCTTACTGAGTTATTGTTTACAACATCAAGAATTTGTGCTCTACATGAAGGTACAGTTCTTGACTAAGCGTGGGAGGCGACCCTAACTTGGGAGGACCTTTGGTGAGATCTTTCTATTTTCGTTCTTTAATGTTTTTTTTAATTTGTTTAGATGTCGGTGGCCGGGTTAGAAGGACGGTGGTTGATCAAGTTTGTTTGAGTAAACGTGTTGTGTTTAGGTCTTAGGTGGCTCCCAAGTTAAGACCTGCGTTGGCACCAAGAGTGACGAACCAATGACCGGGAACACTGGCTTGGCTACGCCATTGCATCCAAGTGTTTGCTATGTGACTTGTATTAGTTGTTAATTGCTAATCTGTTTCGTTGATTGAAATTGGTTAATAAAATTCATAGCTGGTTTGGTGATTCAGACTTTTGTTCTTAGCTTTGATCAAGTAACAATGTTTTTTGCAATTGTTCAAGAATTGTTTTATTTTTTTATTTTGCCAATTAGTGTGGCTTAAAAGTTTTTCAAATAAGGTTTTTTACAGATTATTTCTAACTGGTTTGGCTGCTATTGTTTCTTGGTTAGTATGTAAGCTGGTTTAAGTTTCAAGAAAGTTGTTGCTTGTTTTTAAACCTTGAGTTTGCAACCTGTTGTGTATAGTGATTAGAAAATGTATAAATCATTATTCTAACTTGGCATTGCCATGTTCTTGGGTTGTTTTTATATGGATGACCGTTTGTCTTCTTTTGTACTCTTATAGATTCTTTAAGTGTTGAGTCTATTAGTCTAAGGTGTATAAGTCATGTGACTTATTGATTATCTGAAATCTCGGTCTGCTTTGACTCTATTGTTTTAGGGTCTATATTTGTTGAGGTATTGAGAGATTTTTAAAGATAATGTGTGTATGTTGAGAACTTGTTTGTCAGTTGCTACTAGTAGTAGGAATATTAAGTTTTTGTTCTCAAATATTTGTTAACTATGTAACTTGTTTACTAGTTTTGAATCGTGTGATTCATGGTTATAATATAGGCTTTGACCGTGTCTTGATGGGTTTTTGTTATTTGAACTCGTATTATGATGGTTTTATGTGGTCTATATGTAATGTGTGTATAATCTTGTTGTTTGGTTAGTCAAACCATGTGGTAGACGTATTATAACCGGCTGATGTCAAGATTATATTTTTAACAGCCTTGTATGTTGTCTCATGTGAGATTTTCTGGTTGCAAAATCGTATGATTTTGTGTTGAATCAGTGTTTGTCTGGCTGTGTCTTTATAGTCTGATTGAGTCATATGATTTATGATTCTTATTGTTATGAGACTTGTGTGTTGAATCTTGTGATTCAATATTTGTTGAGTATTGATTGTGACGTAAAAGTTTTGCGAATTGATTCAAATTAGTCTTTATGTTCTTTACAAGTTTTCTATTGATATGTTTCTTGTAAAGTTGTAAAAGTTTTTTAATCAATGCAAATTAGTCTTTAAGTTCTTCTCCAATCGTTACGTGTTTTTTGTCAGCCTTGTTTACTTCTTTGTGAGGTATCTTTCTAATTGGAAAAATCATGTGATTTTTCTTATTAAAGTAGAATTTTTTGGCTGATAGTTCTGGTATTGGAACATGTTGTTTTAATTTGGCAACTGTGTGTTTTCAATTGATGTATCTCTTCTCATGTAATCTCTGATATTGGCACTAGATCTAGGATTCTTGAATAGAATCTACTAGTTGTAGATTTAGGGAGTCCGTTAGATCATGTTAGTGTTTTGTCTTTTCATCTTGTTGATGGTCTGAACCGTAGAGGTTAGAGAATAGATTGTAAGGGGTACCAGTTGGTTTCTCTTTGTACTTTATGTGTGTTCTTCTGTGTGGAAGGTTGTATTCTGGTATTGAAATATGGTGTTCTACTGTTATCAGATTGTTTGAATTTTGTGATTCATATATTTCTTGTGATCAAAAACCATTTTTTTGATATCTTTGGTTAAACACATTTTGGGCTGGATTTGTTCTGATATGATTTTTATCTTCTAGTTGATGATCATTGTTTATGCTAGTTCATAGCTCTAGTTGTGTTGTTGAGAGATTTTGAGTTATTCAAAATGGTTTTTGAGTCGTTGTAGTCTATTTGAACTAACTTTTTTTCTAAGTTGTCGTCAATTGTTGGTTGTTAAGAAGAATGTTTTTAACTGTTTTACTACTTGTTTACAATAAGTTGGTCATATGTAATCATAATTTTTTTAAAATAAAAAAGGTTTTTTTTTCAAAATTCATGTTTTCTTTAAGGGGTCTAGGAGTTTATAAATGTTTCCTAGATATTGAATTCATAGAAATTTGATGAAAATGATATATTTGTCGCTTATCAGTCATGATCTTTGAAACTTCACATTCTAAATTTTTTTTTAAATCAGTCTTCCTTCTTGCTCAAGTTTTATAGAGTCATCTGTTAAGTTTTGTTATTTCTATTGATTCTATTACAAGTCTCTCGCTCGTTTAGATTTATTTAATCTAACATAGATTGTGTATCTTTTAAAGCGTTTGAGAGATTGTAAGCAGGTTACCTTGTTGATAGTCTGTAGTGGTTGAGTGTTGTGGGTTTAGACTTGATTTTGTCGACCTTGTTAAGGTTTGTTTTAAGCGTTTTTTAGTTTATGCATAATCATGACTGGGTAGGTGTTATATATATATATATATATATATATATATATTTGAAACCTCTTAAAGAAAACTAAAGAAAAAGGGGGCAGTCCATAGTTTCACGGCGCTCACTTAAAATCGAGCGTCGCTCTATATGCACTGCTACATGTAGAATTTATTAACAACATAACCAACATAGTATTGAAGTTATAAAGTGGTATTTCAGTTTTTGTTACTAGTTCGTTTATAACATCTTTCATAACATCCATCTTATTTGATGATTAGAAGTATAAAAGGAGTTACAGTTCATTGATAGATTGTGTTAATATCTGGTTGTTCAAATTTGTGAGCCATCAGCTTGTAGTATCTTGTTTGTGAAAGATATCAATTCATTTGAATTCTTGTTAAATTTTGTTGGTCTTCAAAGTTCTATGGTTGTTTGATTGTACCATCTGGTGGTTGTTTTAGGCTGTGGCCTATTAGTTAATTGGCTCTATTTTTAAGTCGGGTATTTTTTTTTACTTGTTCTCTCAGCTCTCACAAAAACTAAGGTTGTCGTCTTGTAGTCGTAGATTCATAATTTGAGTCTGATTATTTTTGTTTAGATGATCTGATTGTCACTAGTTTTGATTGTGAATTGAGTTGGAGTATTTTGTATGTTTTGATTGATTATCGTTTTGTTTCGATAATAAGATAAAAAGTTTTGTTCTTTGCTGTTACAAATTTGACATGTTCACATAAGACGCATCCTCACTAAAGAGTTGTTGGCACTTGGCCATATCCGGATGTGTATTGATTGGGTTGTTGGACTTGTTTAAGTAATAAAATTGTGGGGGGGTGTTGAAAATAACAATTTTCCTATTTCAATTTTATTACTTATTCTAATTAACAATATATTTTATCATATTGCATAAGTATATGTGCAGGACGTGAAGCCGTTGCTTGAGGAGTCGTTGCTGTTGAAGCTGGACTTTGGACTTATGTTGCAGCTAGGATGGGCCGGATGGGCTTGATGGTGCAGCTGTTGATAGGCTTGGTGGGCTGGAATTATTATTATCAATGTGTGGGCTGTTATGACAAAAGAACTTAAGCCCAGGTTCCTTCCCAGGTTCCTTTTCTTTGAGTTAAGCCCAGCCCACATGACTTGTTAGGGCATCATCTAAGTCTCGCCTATATAAAGGCTTGTGGAGTCATATGAAGAGTTGGACAAGTCATCATAATCTAACCCACAAAATAATAAGGGCGATTAGTGTGTTCTATCAGAGGAGATTATCTTATTCAACAGATAGATCAATTATTGGCTTCATTCTACATAGCTCTCTTCTCTCATACAAAACCTCTCTATATTCAGGCTTGTTTAGATCTTTTACTATTTACTTTTCTCATCTAGACTCAGATTTGTTGTCAGTATTTTATGTTGATAATCTGATAAGTTGTCTAGGGTGTGAGAAACAGATTTGTAGTATGTTGTTGATCTGGGTTTGTGTCTGATTTGTATAGATGTCTTAGAGTTTTTGATTGTATTTTAAGAGTCTATGTATGGTTTTTTGGTTAAACATTTTGATTTGGAATAATAAATCGTTTTCTTGAAGTTTTAATATCCTGTTTTTGACATAACCCATCAGGGGCAAAACAGACATATTGATGGAGGGGGGGGGGGGAGATGGTTACAAATGGTATCAAAGCCACTCTTGTGTCGTTTAGGATTGTATGGCAAACCTCATCGAGGACGATGAGTCCCTAAGGGGGTTTATTGTAATGATACCGACTATTGAAAAGATTGACATGGTTCATTGTAACAACCGAGGCAAATCCCAAATCAGTTGTGTACATGAGAAATTTTTGGTTCATAAGTAATCCATTAAAAACTTCACACTTAAGCGTGCTCAACCTAAAGTAGTACTAGGATGTGTAACTTTCTTGAAAGTCTCCGCTGGAGCAACAAAAAATAAATCCATGAGTTTTTGAATTTACAACTTGTTGAGAGCAAAGCAGGCAATATCGATAGAGAGAGGGGCCGGATGTTAGAAATATATACAAAAACAGTGTATTCATACTTTTAGCAAAACAAATAGCCCATTCTCTTTAAATAAAAATCTACAAGATCATCTTTATTTTTTTCTAATTAGTAGCTGTCATATCAGCTCTGTCAGCCAAAAGAACTAAGATTAATTAGGCTACACATTTTGCTAAAAAAAATTATACATATAATAAACCAAAGTCATTTTAATGACATGACATTTAAAGAGACATTCTCCTCCTTGAGTGTGCCATGTGTCATCCCACATAGCATTGAGATATTTTAGAAAAAAAAAATTAAAAACAAAATTATATTTTCATCCCTTATGTTACTTCCCATAATTTTTAAACATTAATATCTTGTATACACGAGATTTTTTAAAGAAAAAAATTACACCAAATTAACGAGCGTTTTATTATCTTTCTAACGAGTACCATAGTGCTATATAAAAATTGGAGGAAAAAATGACTATTTTTTGTTGGGTTTTGTTCAAACTAGAAAAAAAACACACAAAGTGTTCAGGTAAATCATTAATCATGTATAGGCAAGTCACTAATTATGTTCAAATCAGTAAACATGAATTCTATTTTCAACATGCGTTAGCATTAGAGTTATACATTGTTTTAGGTTAGATATTAATATTAGAGTTATACATTGTTTAAGGTTAGGCGTTAACATTTGAGATATATTTTTAATTATTTTAGGTTAGCTGCTTCCCGAAGCCAAGTCACTAATTATGTTCAAATCAGTAAATATGAATTCTATTTTCAACATGCGTTAGCATTGGATTATACATTGTTTTAGGTTAGATATTAATATTAGAGTTATACATTGTTTAAGGTTAGGCGTTAACATTTGAGATATATTTTTAATTGTTTTAGGTTAACTGCTTCCCGAAGCTTTCATGCATGTAATTGTGAAGTGCGTCATTCTATTTCATATGTAAAATTAATATGTCATATTAGATTTTTCAATCCCGAGACGTTCCCGGGGTATAATCTAGTGTAATATAAGATACACGTTTATTGACCCGATCTAATGGTAAATTTTGCTTAACCCAGGCATTTGAAAAAATTCTGATTAAAGAATATACTATTTTACTCCGTAGTAATTTTCTCAATTTTATGTGGCCCACATTATCAAAGGGCAACGCCCATCATTCATCTCAGTCGGTGGCCAGTTGTTTGGATACTGACAAATACGCGTCTAGGACGCCTAAGACTATAAGGAGGGGGGAAGAGGGGGATGAAGCGCCATGTGGCACTTGTGGGACCCTTGTGGGGAGGAAAATAATTGTGGGGAGTGGAAGGGGGGAAGAGGGGGGGGGGAGGGAAGGAAATAATATTATATTGTGTTAAAGTTAAAAAAAAAAAAAAAAAAAAAACTGACCAATCGCGTTGTGCCACGTGTCCCACACAATCCCCCACGCCGGTGAAGCCACCCCCGCCCCACCCCCCACGCCAGCTTCCACGCCCCTCTGCGGCGGTGTCCCCCCCCCCCCCCACCACTCCACTCCGGAGAGTCTAAGGATGCACCTCTGGAGTTAATCTTTAGTATATGATTAGAGCGGCTCTGGCTTTGTCATGTGCGCTCCCTCCTATTGATCTATTATTTACTTTTGTAAGTGGCAGCTGAAATATTATGGGTTATAGGTTTCATACACCCGTGACATCACATTTTAGGGGGTATGACATCACATTCTGGGGTATGTGGCAGTCTCCTGTTGGTGTATGATGTGGACCAGGGTGTATGAATCCTAAATAGATGGTGTATGATTCCTAAATACCAATATTATATGGTTATATCAACGCAGCCTTTTTAATGCTGTTGGCGTGCAAGGAATTACAAATTGAATTGTTGTGTATTTAATAATTTGTTTGGTTGATTAGTTTAAAAGAAAAACATATTGACTTTCTCAAGGGAACAACTACAAATGACAACTTCAGATATCATTAATTAAATTTAAATATCTTTCTTAAACAACAATAGTTGAATGTGTATTTAAAATTTTAATAATCCCACTAAACTATAAGCTGTTAATTATGTATGTTAAAAGTTTAAACTCAAGTCCCGTGATTTCAGCCCAGCTGGTTGAGGATGTGAGGGTTTACTTTCTAGGGAGGTTTCTGTACGGGGTCCCGACTTCGAATCTCACTGGTGGCATAAATTGCCCCATGTGGGTGTGGCCTATGGATGTGTTATTCCAGCTCTGCTTCGGTGGGGTGCCGATTCAAACCCGGGTGGCTTGACTTCCGCAAAAAAGGGTTGAAGCAAGCTAATGGGTTTCCAACTAATCTACACCTTCCCAAAAAAAAAAAAAAAAAAAGTTTAAACTCAAGATAAAATGGATGACGGTATGAGGGTACTCATGATGCATTAGTAACTTATATCATTTCTTAAATAAATGGTAGGAATAAATATGGGCAGACCTTATTATGAGGTTTGGGTTCATGTGAACCCACTAAGTTTTGAATTTTTAATAGAGAGCTTATATAGAAAAACTGCATTGAACCCATGTAAAAAGATGAATTAGTGTTTTAGTGGCTAAGGCCTTGCTTTATAATTGGTCCTGAGTTCGAATCAGTACTAGTACGTTTTCTTGAAATTAGCCTCATTTTCTCTTTTGTTCCATCCCTTTCCTTTAAAAAAAAAATCTCTCGAACACAACTTTTTTTAGTTTCCTTCCATTTCCTTCTTTAAAAAAAATTCTGGAACACAATTAAGATTTTCTTTCCTTCCCTTCCTTTCTTTTCTCTCGTTAAGTAAACTCGTGAACACAGCCTAAAGTGAAAAAAAAAAAGAGCATAACATAGAGGCAGAACTCTCCTTTCCACCGCCTCCAGTTAGACTCCAAACCCTCCTTTTCTTTCCCCTTATCCGAAGAAGATTTCCATGAATTACGATTTAAATTTGGTGTTTAAAGGCACCATTTGTTGGAAAACTTACATAATAATCGTCGCAATGCCTTTCATACATGAACCTCACATGTTTCCAAGTCCTTGTACTTTCTGCAATGAACTGTAACAGAAAACGAAATCAAAGGAAAAAGGAACCGGGCTTGTGTTTGACACAATTCCCTTAAACAGATTCGTCGTCTGTTCCCAGGGTACACCGGTTCGAAAACAGTGACGATGGTGCACTGCCGGATTATCCCACATGCCTGAAAAATAATCGATACTTGGTTGCTACTCTAGAGTTATGAGTGTTGCAAGAGTTTCTTAGTGAATATTGCTCATGTATATTCTTATGTGTATTTTCCCATCTATCATATATGACACAAAAGTCTCTAATATATACAAGAGGCAATAGGGAATGAAGAGTCTAACATAATTAGACACTTAATGTTAGTCTTAAAACTATAATCAAGTATCATAAGTGTTTCTTCAATTCACCACATGAAGAGTTATACACTTAATTTTAGTTTTAAAACTATAATAAAGTGTCACAAATAAATTAACTCTATTAAAGAGTTTTTCCCCAATAATTATAATTTCACTAAATTATAATTTCATTTACTTAAAACACCATTCACCTTCTAAACTTTCCAACATCCATGTCTTACACATTTATTCTAGTGCAAATCAAAACTGCTGTAAAAAATTGAATCAATTAAGGAGAATTTGAATTAAATAATCCTCGGGTTAGGAGGCAATAATCCCATCTTGAAAACTAGAATCTAACAGGACCAGCTTGTATTGGTTTTTATTTCACTTGACCAAAATTAAATGGGTTTAATTCAGTTAGTTTTCTACCTACGTAGCATGCGATAAAGTGCAAATTGGTCAATAGAATGCATAAAATGGCATGCTACGTAAGCAGAAAACTAACTGGGTTAAACACAGTTTTTTTGGTCCAGTGAAATAAAAACCAAGACAAGTTAGGCCTGTTAGATTCTAATTTTCAAGTTGGGATTATTGTTTTCCAACCCAACAAAGTTGGAATTATTTTAATCCAATCACCCATCAATTAATGTCAGAGACGTCCTTCAGAATTAAGGTGCCCTATCCGAGGCGTTAAAAATTGTGTCCCTTAGTGGGATGCACACTCGCACGTTGCGCGACGTTCGACTATGTGCATCTAGAATCTTTAAAACCTAAATTTATTACCAAGTAGCTAATGATAATTAAAATGTAACAGTACATGGGTCATTGATTAACAATTTTGAAGTTTATTATAAACACAGAGTTTGGGCATTAAATGTTTACGTCATACTACGATAGCATTTTATACATCAGAAACAAAAATGGTGGCCCAATCAGGCGTTCGCATCAGTATGTTGTATGCTGACATGAGGCTATGGGGTGTGGTCACCGACCCCCCATAGCTTCCCCAAGGCCACCTCATCTTCTTCCTCTTCTTCCCCCATCAAGGGGGTGGTGTTCCCCCTTCCCCCTTCACCCTTTCCCTCCTTTTCACACACACACACACACACACACAATATTTTATTAATAAAAAACAGATCGGGGAAGACGGTAAAATTTTACCGTTTGCACCGATGCCTCATCGGGGGGTGGTGTTCCCCGTCGGCAAGCAGCTCCACCTCACCCACCTATCCCCTCTACCGATGCCACACCCCTCAGCCTGATAAAAATAGACACAGATTTAGACACACCTAACTTAGAACCCGAATCTAATATAGTAGCGGAAATGGAAGAATCTAATATATGAGTAGCGATCATAGTATCTTTAGAAATCCCAAAGATTAGAGCGCTTGATTTAGAGGCAAAACTCTGATACTCTGTCGTCATCTAAGAAACAACAGATGGGTAGGCATATTATCAACCTTAAAAATGCCCCTCCTTTAAATTTTGTTTGCTCATGAAAACTTCCAGGAATAATCTAAATAATAAATGTTTTTCATGATTTGAGCAGGGGCGGATCTAAAGCTTGTTCGCCGAGTTCCCGGGAACCCATTCGGTTTGTAAATTATAGTGTTAATGTATACAAAAAATGGAAAGGAACCCATAAGATTTTATAGTTAGGAACCCATATCTAAAAGTTCAAACTGCTCTAGTGGTGTAAATCCTCCACAACATACCAAAGATTCCCGGGTCGATCCTTGCTGTGTGCATTCTTTTTTTTTTCTTTCGTTTTTTTTAGTTCAAAACCTAGGGTTTGTCTACCCAAACCTAACTCCTCCAAACAAAGTGACTGCACCACATATCATCATCCCTGGTCCCTCCTCTAGTCCTCCCTGTAATCACACCATCGTACACAAAACCTTAAACCCTCAATCTCTCCGTCAAAGATTCAGGTTAGCTTTCTTCCTTCATTCTTTTTTATGTTCATCTTTAATTGTTATCCTTCTTTCTCCCTGTTTGAAATCCTCAAAGAAATCCTAAACAACTTAACCTAATTTACATTACACAATGATCATTATTACACCCTGTCTTCTTATAGTTACTGTTATTGTTTATTTTAGCGTTGTAAATCATGGTATACTATTAGTTTATTGGAAGTATTACATCAATTAGATCTTATATTGTATTCATTCATGTCTGTTTTATTGTTTAATTATGATTCAGTTTATTGGTGAATTGCAGATGTTGATGGGGTTTTCTTGACAAGTTTTCAAGATTCATCTAATAAACATAATTGTATTAGCTGGATTGAAACCATCTTTAGTTTTTGGGAATCATAAGCTCCAAAAAAGTAAAAAACTCTAACTTCCATTTTTATACAGTTCTTGCTTTTTTTTAGTTGAAGTGTGTAATTTTTCATTATTGTATCATGTTTTTATTATGTGATGAATCGTACGCTATCCGAACCGTCAAACCGACCCGAACCCTTGAACCGACCCGAAATTTTTATGTTTGGTCATATGAAATTGGAACACCCGAAAAGGGAACCCAGTGAAAAAATTTCCTGGATCCGCCACTGGATTTGAGCATGTGTAAATAATAATCAATAGGAATAATGTAAAAATGTACTATAATGAAAACAAATGTTTTTCATGATTTGAGCATAAAATAAATAATAATCAATAGGAATAATGTAAAAATGTACTACAATGAAAACAAATGTTTTTCACGATTGAGCATGTGTAAATTCATTTCTCCACCCAAAAATATAAACTAAAGATAGCAAGATGGACGTGTTAGGCTTGGTGATAGGTCAACTGGACGGGTTCTGGTTGAGTTTTTACAAATATTTAATGCCGACTCATCCAAAGCTCTAGAAATAAATAATGAGCCATATGGCTAAATATGTTAAAAAAAGATATGTTTTTTTTATTTGAACGGCAAATTTGTTGTACTTGTGGGACTTGAATCCAAAACATCACTTTTAATTGTATTAAAAGGCTTTGATTTGCCACTGGATCACTAACCCCAATGAAATAATAAAAAAAAAAAAAAAAAAAGAAGAAGAAGCTATGTTGTTACAGTGATAATGTTAATACTCAATGTAACACCCTAGGTATATCACACATTGTCCGTGGACAGGAGAGATCTTGGCTCATAAGTAATGTCCTGCCTCTTAAATCACCAAGACGTTTTGGGTACATATGGTCGTGGAGCACATGAAAACTCCATAGTTAAGCGTGCTCAAGTGACAACAATTCCATGATGGGTGACCCCTAGGAAGTTTTCACTGGGCAACCGAAAATAAATCTGTTAGCTTCTAGTGGGCAAAGCGGACAATATTAGATAGATATTATTTGTGTGTGACATCCATCCCTTTAACTTTAACATTAGTACTTTCCATTATTTTAATAAGCTATGGATTATACTAAGTGTTTCATTAGCTTTCAAATTCAAATATTCTCCATCTGGCTATACATGTATGAATTTATATAAACATGTTTCGAATAAATATATGATAGCATTGATAGAAGTTTAGATTCTTAAGAAAAATTAAAACTGAGCATTGATGAAAGGTTTATAAATGTTTATTTATTTATGAATAGAAATATCACATGTTGATAAATTTTGTTTACACATTAAAGTCTCGTTGCAAAATTTATAAAAGATCAAGTTTATTAAGTGTAGAAGTTTTAGGTTATTAAGCTCTTATAAAGATACAATAGTTATATCATAATATACCAAAATAAAAACATCAAGGACCAATCTTGTCTATTACTGAAACTCTAAATCAGATTTTTGTTTGTCTATTTGTAATTCAAGTTTTCTAATCCAGTTAATGGCGACTTCTTTTCTTTCATTTTAATGCTCTTTAACCTCCAAGTTTGAACCCCAAACTTTTCACCAAAGTTTAGCGATCAAATAAAAGTCCATAATGAGCCTTAATGGCATCTTGACCATATCATTCTTCTTTTGAAACTGACGAGTTATTAATTATATTAAATCATAAGTTTTCAAGTAGAATCTTTATATATTGATCTTCCTAATTCTTTAAAAAAAAAAAAAAAAAAAAAAAAAAAAAAAAAAACTCCTACTCAACCTAATCGCATCATAAAAACATTCAAATCGAGACCAGGAGGTCTGCAGAATCAACGCTTACTCTTGGACTTTTCTTTTCTTTTTCAAGCCGAAATCAAGTAGGTATTCTCAAAGGTTTTATGCCGTTTTATTCGTCTCTTTATCTAGTTCAATAACCCCTAAAAATCTGATGTTAAACATCTTTGAATCATGTTAGTGAATTTCAATAGGGTTAGGGTTTCATAAGTTGTAATGGGGAAGATGATGATGACTTTGTTATATTATTTAAAAACATTTTAGTTTTTATAAAAATCAACATGACAATCACTTAGTGTAGTGGTTAGTTGTTCATAGGTTGGAATAAGAGACCCGGTTTCTAGTCCCTTGCACCACCTCTTTTTTTTTTTGGAACTTTATTCCAACATTTATTTTTTTATATATTATTAAGATTTTATAAACATTTAAAAACAAAAAAATTCGTAACAAATTCATTTTTGATCCAAGAATTATAAAAATTTAGGTGCAGGATCTTGATACCCTAAACTTAATTTCCACATTTTTAATTTCTGGAACTCTATTTATTTTCATGTTTTTATTAATTTAAATTTTTTTAATCATAATTAATTGATAAAAAAATTCATTTTAAATGGTTTTAACCCTAATTTTTTTGGGAAATTATTTTTAAACATCAAGAACTGAGATAAAAAAATATTTTTATAAAAAACATTTATTTTTATTGATTTTCCTATTTTTAATCTTTTAAACATGATTTAAATTCAGTAAATCAGTTTTAAATACACATATATTGGGAACAATTATGAAAAATATATTTTGAACATCTTTCATCAACATACAACTATTTTTCACAAAAATATTATTTTTGAAATATATCTTGTATTTTTAGTTGTATTTATGTTATTTAGAAATAATAAATCATTTGTTAATCTATAATACTTAAAAATTTGTTTTATAAATATAATTTCATAAAACAGAAATACGTTCGTATTTTAAAGTCTTAATCCCCATTTGTTTGACTCATTTGTAAAACTTATAATTACTTGTTCAATTAGTTATAATAATTGTAATTATTTACAATTATAGTTAAAAGTAATTAACTAATTTCTTTTGTATAAATTATTTTGGAATATTTTAATTAAATATTCAATTAGAAATTTTCATATTACTTAATCATGTTTATAGACCTTAATCATATTTAATCTTATTATTTTGAATATACGAGCTTAATATTATTACTATTTACCACAAAAACTCTAATTCCTCAAATCGATTTAGCAAGCCCTAATGCCTTAAATCCTAGATACCTTAGACTTTTTAAGACATTTCCATTTATTAGTATTTTTATACATTATAGGTAGAATTCTTTGGAATTCCCATTCCTTAGCTCACAACAGCTTAAGTTGGATTTTGATCAATTTCGCAAACTGTGAGTATACTTATCCCCTTTTTCATTTTTACACTTTTGGGGTGATTCATGTACACATATTAAACCTACACATGCACTTATTCATAAACGTTTTACATACAATTCATATACGTGTTATGCTTTGAATTCTTGTGCTTTGTGCTTAAACATAAACATAGTATACTTGCAATCATTACAAAATCATTAACTTAGCTAGCCGACTTTAACAATGAATAGCGCTATTTGGATTGACAACCCGCCTAGTGGAGAGTACCTATGTGTGTGGGAAGTCCTAGGTCATTGTTAATGCTTTAAACTTTGTCACATAAAAGGTTTGATTTTGGCCCGCGTTGTGTACTTACATGTTTTCCATGTTTGACTTGAATGAACAATGACACATGAATTGTAAATCTTTTTCTTTAAACTTATTTTATACGTATACAAACCAAGTATGCTCACCAACATTATTTATGTTAATAAAATTACTTTCGTACATGTTTCAGGTTATTTGTTGAGATACTTCATGTAGGACATTTGGACTTAGTAAAGACTTAACCTAGAGATCGTGTGGAAATTGTATTTGTATTTCATGAATATTTGTAATTGTACTTGAAGCATTAAATAAAATATTTACACTTTAGTACCATGAACTTTTGGAGAATCATCACTACGTGACACCTCGATGTTTTCGTCATCGATTGGAGTGTTACATTGTGTTACTTATATAAATTAATGTATTTTAACCAACACATAGTTTTGAAACTGGCACATATAGAATCATCACAAAACAAGTTTGAAACTAATACATAGATATCAACACAAACAATTTAGAAGGCAATTTTCAATAATTTTTAAAAAATGTCATTTTTAATATATATATATATATATATATAGCAATATTATACTTATATTAAAGATAAAAAAATGTTTTATTTTATGGTGTATTATTTTAAAAAAATAATAAAGTATACAAAAGTTATTTTATTTTTAAAAAAATTGTTGGAACTAGTATGAAAAAGTCAATAGGAAAGATTGATTGCCCTAAAACTAATAATTGACACAGCTAATCGCAAGGGGTTCGTGTGGAATCAATATCATCCATTGATTAAATATTTATATGATCTAGATCTATTTTTATTGTTTTTACAATTAAAATGTTTTGTACCGGATCTCAACTCCGTGAACAACAACCGTCAAAGGTTGTGAATAAATATTAACTTGCAATAGCAGATTAATAACTTAAAGCATGTATAAACACATTTATGATAAAAATTATACTGACTTGATTAGGTCTTTGAAAAGGAACAAAAATTTGCACTTTCAAAAGGAACAAAAAATTGCCCTAATAAACGCTTAAATGTAGTCTGCGACTTTTGGAGTCAATCCATAATTTGGACTGATATTGTAATTTACTTCAATTCACATAACATTGAACCTTCCAAATCACAATACATATTATCAACATTGATCATACGACTAGCAAGGACTTATTGTAGAGTTGTAGCTAGATAAGGAACTTTTAACCGATTACTTTATGCCATCGGTAACACATTAATACATTATAATAACAAATCAACAAAATAAAATGAACATATTAGTTCACAGGATCATATTTATGGACGCAGTCATTCCAAGGATTATGAGCCGACGGTTTTACCTTTCGAACCGCCTCCCAAACTGCACTATTGCACTTAAACCCACTCCCGAGCGCGATCTGCCAAACCCGGTCCCCTTTCCTCATCCTCCCTTTAGCCTCGATGTAACCCAACTCGTACCAAATCGAACTAGAAGACGTGTTGCCAAACCGCTCCAACGTCATTCGCGAAGGCTCAACGTCCTCCTTCATCAGCCCCAAGTTCTTCTCCATTTCCTCAATAATCGCCCTCCCACCCGCGTGGATGCAGAAATGATCAAACGCCTTCTTGAAATTCGGCAAATAGGGTTTTGTTTTAGGGTTTACGAGCTTTCTAGCGACCAAGTTAACGAAAAATAAGAACAACTCGCTGATCGGTAGCACGAGTGGGCCTAATGTAGTGATGTTTAGTTTCAATGCTTCACCAGCAACTGTCATTAAGTTTTTAGAAAGTGAGACTCCGATGTTTCCGTCATCATCTTCTTGTTGATAAGCGCATTTAAATGCAATGTCGTTAGAACCGTAGTGTGTACGGACAAGGTGCATGAGTTTGTATTTAGCCCGGTGTTTATCACCGGGCTGGTTCGATAAAAGAACCGCAGCACAACCTGTCCTAAACAAACAATTAGGGATTAACATTGACTTAATATTACCGAAATACCAATTTTCAGTAACGTTTTCAGTAGTCACGATCACCGCGTACGTGTTTTGGTGAATTTTTAGCATATTTTTAGCTAGATCAACCGCGATCACACCAGCGCTGCAACCCATCCCGCTAAGATTGAACGCCTTTACATTATCTGGGAGCTTATATTTGTTAATGATCATGGAGGATAGGGACGGAGTTGGGTTAAAAAGGCTGCAATTAACCACTAGGATACCGATATCTAGGGGATTCAATGCGGTCGAAAGGAACAAGTTATCTAGAGCTCCAAACATTACTTCCTCACCTTCGTATCTAGACGTTGCAATGGATAATACTGGCGGTATGGCATGTAACGCGGCTGGGAGATAAGTTTCCTCTCCAAGTCCAGACCGGTTCAAAATGTTACTTTGGAACTCTAACGATGAGTCAGTGAAGGGTCCATGATATTTTGAATGGTCGATAAACTTTTGGAAGGGTACTTTCAAGTGATCTGCAGGACGGTAGCAAGAAAATTCGACTAGGTAAACGGGTCTGGATTGGGTCATACGGTTGATAATAAACGCGATTAGTATGGCGATGCATGTTATGGCCAAAACCGCCTTGTGGTGTTGCAAGTGAGCATATATGAATATGGTGATAGCAATGAGGGGGAGGAAAAAGAGAATCGAAAGATGGGTAATCAAATAGTTATACCATAATTTAGTGTACTTAAGTATCGAATGATTTCTGGTAGTCAAAGGATGGTGGGAGGTGGTGGCCATACGAAGGAGATGGAAAGGAGTTTTGAGTATTGTTAAAAGCGTATAGAGAGCGATGATTGAAGCAATGGGTTGTGTTTATTTATAAACATAGAAACGTACCTATATATTAACTCTAAATATTAAAAAGTAATGGATATTAAGCCTAAGGCCTAGGTTTGTACACGAGTCGAGCCGAGCCAGGCTGAGCTCGAGCTCGATTACAAAACGAGCCAGCTCGGCTCAGCTTGTTTTTCTGGTCGAGCTGAAAAGTTGAGCTCAAGCTCGGCTCGTAAATTTTCGAGCCGAGCTCGAGCTGGCTCGAGCCAGCTCGTTATTTTTTTTAATTTTTTTATAAAGATTTATAAAATAAAAAACAAAAATAAATAAATAAAATTACAAATATACATGTATATTTCTAAGTTAGGGTTTAATGGGGTATGAAGAGGTGTGGTAGATAGGTAGTATGAGTGGTACTTTCAAAATTTGAATTTTAGAATTGGGTTTGGAACCAAAATCCATTACTTTCATCTATATATTAATTACACATACACAAGTCTGAGTCGAGCCATATGTCGAACCATCGAGTCGAGCCACGAGTTGAGCCATCGAGCCGAGCCACGAGCTGAACACCCCTGGTTCAAGCTCGGCTCGATTACAAAACGAGCCAGCTCGACTTGGCTCGAAAACAAAACGAGCCTTTTCGAGCGAGCTTTTTACGAGCGAGTTTCGAGCGAGTCTCGAGCTGCGAGCTTTTTGTACACCCCTACTAAGGCCCTCATTTAGTAGAAGCAAATGTAAAAAAAAAAAAAAAAAAAAGTTAGGTTGTAGGTTCATACCAAGTAGTTTAGTGTTATAAAGTAGTGTAAAATTAATAATTACATCACAACTAAAGAAGTTAGAGAGTTCAAATCATATACTCTTATAATATATTCATCTTAGAAAATCTAGGAGTTAGACTGCAATGTATCTTGCCAAACTTTTCAATCTTATCAAAATTTCATATTTTTTTTCCACATCAACGTCACATCGTTATTTTGCACTGATTTTCTTTTGCTTACCATAACTTGCCAAAATCATCAGAAATCCTACACGCTTCGTATGCTTCACACACCGCAACCAATTTTCAAGAATCTAAAATGAATTTTAATAACTCAAATCACCTATTTATTTAATATAAAATAACTTTTTATTAAAAACAAATTAATAATATGTAATCAATTATATAAAAAAATTCAAACTTAAACGTAATATAATTAATAAAACAAGTCAAACAACAACAATGAATTTAAGTATGTAGGTGACAATCAATTTATAAATTACAACCGTAAATTTAAATGTCACACATCCATTCTCAACACGTCGTCCCTTTTTTGTTCAAACATCTACCACAGTTGAGCACCAGATAAATGATCATGTTATGTTGTTGAAGTAAGAACTACAAATCTTCCATGTTTTCTTCTTATATATAGCTATATTTGAGTGTCTCTCCCATTTTTCCTTATTTCTTCAATGCATTGACTTGCTTTCGTAGGACTTGACCTTTTGCTTGTTTTAACTTTTCCTCTACGCACAACTTTTCTTCATGAAACCTCATAACGTTCTCGCTATCTGTATCGGTTGCCTTGTACATGCTTGTGACCATTCTCACATGTTCTTTTGTGTCACTCGATGATGGTGTCATGTGGTTTTCCTCCCCATCTGTTTTGCTTTCGATGCACCTCAAATGGTTACATCAATCGAGTACATCAAACGTTTAGTTTGGCATTTGGTTAGCAATTGTAGGTTTGTTTTCGGACAACCCGACTATCACGAGCTGGTTCGTCTAGAGTGCGAAATCTTCTAGACGACGATTGAATAACAAAAACACCAACAAACACATGCACGAATTATCAAAAACACACACACGAATGGTTCAAAGCTGTAATCATATTAAAACAGAGCGCAGGTGTACAATACGCAGCTACAGACACTAACACCGAGGCACTAGGTGTTTGGGAATGTGTGAAATGACAGTTGAATGATTAGAGCAATGATTAGTTGTATTTATACCCTCCACAAGTCGGCCCAGGCCCATGGGGCAATTAGCAGCATCGTCAGGCAACTATGAATCATAGTCGCCTGATAAACACATGAGTATGACCATACTTGCCCAAAAATCACATGACTAGCAAGGCTAGTCGTGTAAAACTAATCATACTTGCCTATCAGATCCCAAACACCATAAAAACACACAAATTACATATAAACGTTCATAAAACAACATACGAACACCAATACTAGGCTAGGGACATCTAGATTACATGTACTAACAGACTCCCCCTTGGACCTCGCTGGTATGTCTTCAAAATCTTCAAAAACTTCAATAGCATCACTTGATCATCTATTGTTGATCAGTTCGGATCCTGCTTATCTTCGACCAGTCACAACCTACATTGATGTGGAAACCGAAGCAGAATCAAATTACCCGTTAAAACTTGAGGGCTTCATCATCATTTTCAGCAAGGAAATGGATAGGATGATGATATAGGGTGACGATGTCTTCCTCAGAAAGATTGATCAGCCACATAGGATCCCAGATTGTGATCTTCCTGCAAATCTTTGGCTCATTGTCAAGTATAATCACTGCTTCCGTTGTGACATAATCATAATACTAGAACAGGAAATTAGAGTGAAAGTCCTGTTCCATTGGAGCGATTGGAATCCTTGACATGTTATCTGGGGGTTTGATCTTGTGTTTCCAGATTGGATGCTTGGTGATAGGATGCAGTTCCTTGGTATTGTAGGACTTCAAATACTGAGTCTAAAATGCCTTCCATCCATTATTGCTCTCTCTTCTCAGGATGTTCAAGAACGACTCAAATCCCGGACACTTCTCATAATACAACGGCTGCAGACGTACCAAATCCCTGACATACCAAAATGGAAGGCTTCTGACCTTCGTGTAGTAGTTGAAGTAAAGAAGTCCCTTTTTCCACTTGATACTGAAAACTTTTGCATGCTCGATATATGCCCACTTCGTTGTTTCTAGGATCCAGTTCTGGAGGAGTGTGACTTGCACTGGAAGATTCTCCAAGTGTCAAGCCATAAATGTTCACCATGTCTTCCCTGGAGAGTTTAGGTGGAATCTCTCCCTCCTCCAGATCTTCGTGCTGAGGGATTGTCCTCGGATTGTGATGTGTTTATGAAAACAACTTGTTAAAGTATTAGTTTTGTATATATTTTAGCGTGTGATCGATGCATTTTAGGTACACTTTATTGAATATTAGTTATAACATGAATGCATTAATATTAGTACTAGCCAGGTGCCCGCGCGTTGCAGCGGGAAACAACATTTACTTAACATGTGCATTGTGTGTTCTACTTTAAACAATTATACTGTAAAACTTAAATTTAAGAGGTCAATAAGAAATGTATTATAATATAGTATAGATGATTTCGGCTCATTTTCGTTTGTTTTTGTTTCGGTTATCACTTAACCATAACCATAACATATCATTTTTAAATTTAGAATATATATATATATGTATATATATATAGCAATACTATACTCAAATTAAAGATAAAAAATGTTCGTTTATACGGTATAATAATATTAGGAAAATATTAACATATAAAAAAAAGTTGAGTAAAGTTCAGGGAAAAATGTTTATGTATTGTTTAAAAGACATATTTTCCCTCAAAAAGTAGTTACCATATGCATTTTGTGTTGTACTCTAAGGAATTATGCTTATAAAACTTAAATTTTAAGAGGTCCTTGTGAAATGTATTATAAGATAGTATAGATAATATATATTAGTTGGAGGTGTTTTATATTTTAAGGTTAGAAAAGAACAAGAGCTAAAATGATGAGTAGGTGCAAACGTAGAATG
Organism: Ambrosia x helenae; assembly: GCA_030844895.1. Classification (NCBI taxonomy): domain Eukaryota; kingdom Viridiplantae; phylum Streptophyta; class Magnoliopsida; order Asterales; family Asteraceae; genus Ambrosia; species Ambrosia x helenae. The sequence continues at coordinate 8,930,539 of CM061234.1, forward strand.
TGTATGAAACAAGTTATTGATAATATCCTACAAATTCTCTATCATAATAATACAAAACTCATAAATGCGTTTAGAATTAATTGCGTGTAAATCTTTGGTATGGACAATTTGCCTATGGCGCCATTTTAATGACCTGTTGTTTGGGTCATCCAAAAATTTAAATAAACTAGATAGCTAGAGTGAGTAGGGTATCGAATCCATGAGGAGCATGTGGTTAATATTACATGCTTCGTTTAATTATTTAAGCTAAAAATAACTAAATTAATTTAAGGCTGAACTTTGGATTTAATTGAGTAGTTAAACTAATAAAAAATGAACTTGATTTAAAAACAAATATGAGAAAGGGGTGATCTTTTAAGGATTCTGGTTAGCCAGATTCACTCGGGTTTGCAAAGGGTTCAATTGGAATCACATAGATATGATTTGTGGTTTAACATGATTAACATTGAAAGTTAATTAATGACCTCGATGACAGCTGATAACTAGACCGCGATTGTTGACTTGATGGATTATCACTTAACAATATTTTAGTTACTAGTAATATTGAAAGACACAAACTTGAATGTTAATCAATGACCCTCGATAAGAAACCGCGTTGGTTGATGAAATCCAAACAAGCAAATCATTCAATAAACGTGCAAACCAAATATTCATACAAAACCATACTTGAAAGTTTAGAATTCGAAATTAATAAACATTCAATCCAATGTATAAACACGTAGCAAAACCCTCACAAAAATAACTAACCATTCACTCAGAGAGAATCACGGATGACTTATCTGCTCATGGTTATGGTAGCAGCCTCCATCACGTTGTGCCTTCTATTGTGCGTTCGTCTGCCGTAAAAAATCATCTCCGATTGTGTCCCCCTTTTAATAATATTCCTAGGCAGCCAACAAATTCCTTTTAACTTTTCTCTCCCACCGACTTTTTGTTACTCTCATATGGGCCTCCTATTTTCTTCAATCCTTTTCAAGTTGGGTTTGCTTCAACCCAATACATTTATATACAGCTTAATTATATTAAAGTCCAAACCTTCAATGCCTTTGTAGTTCTCTTTCCTGAAATACAATTCCACAACTAAACAGAATATTAATATCAATTTACTAGATTATACCCCAGGAGCGTCCCGGGGTTGAGAAATCTAATATGACACAACATTGTATAACTATAATATTAATACTTAACCTAAAACAATGTATAAATCCAATGAAAACATCATAAAGGCAAAAAAATGTACAACTTTAACATATTAATATTGATACGTAACCCAAAACAATGTATAACTCTAATATTAACACCTATCATAAAGGCTAAAAAAAGGCGTAACTCTAATATCAATATTCAATACCTAAGCTAAACAATGTGTAACTCTAATATTAACACCTATCATAAAGGTTAAAAAATGCATAAAGGTAACAGTAAAAGCAACTCTGCAATTAATCAATAACTAAACTAATATTATATAACCTACCAGAGTTTAAAGGTATGTAATAAACTTCCCCAATAGTAACATTATCCGAATCACCAATCTCATTGACCTTCTCAATACTATCCATACTAACCGCAAACCAACTCGCTAACAACTTGACAAGACGATGTAAACCTTCTAGGTCGATTAATAATTATTTTCACACCTTTAAACATTTAGTAACTTATACATACATATTGGATAAACATTGTCAATCATTATCATTATCATTGGAATAAAGAAAAGTAATGAATAAACATTAATATAAAGAATACATGTTGCTAATGTCGAGGTTACTGAATACACTTTTCTGATTTTGTCATTTATGAAGTTGATGGTAAGCCTATATTTATAATATTCGTAGAGTAAACAAAACAATAAGTCTTTATTTTAATTTAGTAGATATCTCTTAAAAAAAGTTAGAAGATATATTTTGGTTTTAAATGAAGAGATAAATCTCTACCAACTTTTTTATATTATCTTTGCTGATGTTATTCCTTTTATTCGGTTAAACTTTTGAAGAAACTCTGTTGACCGGTCTCTGCAGGGGCAGAGGGTGGAGCAGCAGTCATTGGCACTTGTGCCTGAGCAACAGGTGTTTGCACATAGTGGATCTGAGGAACAGTGGTTTGGACATACTGGACAGGAACAGTGTTTGAGGACTGTGCAAAATGAGCAGTGTTTTGCACATTTGGTCCAGGGTATTATGGGAAACTTGATAAGTGTTGGTCTGTGGCCTCTGATTTGGATAGGTAATCATAGGTGTACCATGTTGACTCCTACATTCCCTAACAAAATGACCAAGTCTATGACATTTATAACACTTAATCTTTGATTTATCCAACCCCACTTTTGACCTGCCAGTTAACCCTGGAAACCTTCTCCCAGTTTTCTTGTAAAAATTGTTAGTTCTTACACTGAGAAGGGCCAATTGGTGCATAATGTCCATTTCTTTCAAATCATCAGGGTCAAAGTATTTTAAGTCATCATACTTAAAGGATATGTTATCAGATGCCTGGATATCACCACCACTAGCTGTAAAAGCATAGTTTGGTGAATAAGAATAAGAGTTAAAACCTGAAGTTATGTCAATGAAATGATCACAACTTTGATCCTTACTATTACCAGTCATCAGACACTTTTTCAGAGTCCTAGAGCTTCCTTTTCTGGTTAAGTTCTCTCTCATAGGTCAAGAGCTTACAATGAAGCTGGGTCAGTGATAGGTCCTTGAATCCAATTGAGTTTCTCATAACTATAGCAATAGTGTCCCATTTATCTGGTAGTGAACTTAAAAACCTATGGTTCAAAGTTGAATGAGGGTAAGTTAGACCAACCAGTTTTAGATCACTAATGAGACAGTTAAACCTCTCAAATTGTTGAGTTAATGACTCTCCCTTAACATGACTGAATGTTTCATATTGTTGGTTAAGTATTTCACGGTTGTTTTCAATAACCTCTTCAGTCCCACCAAATTGTTCTTTCAGTGCATCCCACAACTCCTTTGCACTGTTACAGTGTAACAGCCCAGCATATATATCATTGGGTAGAGCCATTGCCACAATATTAAAGGCCTTAGCATCTAACTCAATTTACTGAAAATCCTGGTCGGAGTAGTCTTCAAGTTTCTTTGGCTCCTGAACCTTGGGATCTTAAGTACTCGGCACCATCGGAACATGTGGTCCGAAGATAACCGACTTCCAACACCCAGTGTTCTGTTGAGCTAGAACATGGCTCATCCGACTTTGCCAGATATTGTATTCGGATCTGACAAGCATCGGTGGCTTGTTGTTCGTGCCAGTGTTGTGTGGATCGTGATTGATTGAAGCCATTCTCTGATTTTACAAAAACAAAGTCGGTTTACAAACGGTTGAATCGAAAATAAACTATTACTTTGTTTTTAATCCAACAAACAAACGATATCAATAATTGTGAGCTGATCTGTTTATATTAAATTGATTGGTTAGATCGAATTTAATTGACCAAGCTCTGATACCAATTGTTAGGATCTGAGTATGATTGTTTTGATTTGTTTATAGAAAGATGTAATGAACGAAGTGAACTATAAATGGAAAGTGCAGCGGAATGATAAACTATAAATCAAAACAAGAGAATAATTATTTTTAATCGAATGCTTTCATTAATTGAAAGATTACAATATTACAAGTACTCCCCCTCAGCCTGATCACTCTGTGATTGTTTGTCTGAGAGAATGTTTCGAGTGATGAATAGAACAGTACAAGCACTGTTCTATTTATAGACAAATCTAAACCACTGATGATTTAAGCTGACGTCACCTAAGACAGTGACCTCTAACAGAATAACAACATAAAACATCTGTTAAATACAAACTACTGTTATATTGTAAAACAATGTAAGGTAAACTGCTGTTGGGGAAAACTCCGATGGTCTTGTATCATCTGTTGGAGCCTAAGTGCTGTTGGCTCCAACAGACCTTTAGTCTTCAGCACTTTAGTCAGTAGTTGTTCTTCATCAGACCTTTAGTCAGCAGTTGTTCTCTAGCAGTTGTTTATCCAGCAGTCCTTTGCAGCAGCAGTTGTTTGCAGCAGTTGTTGAGTACAGCAGATGTTAGGATCAACAGTCTTTTGGGAGAAGTATCTTGTAAACTGCTAATTATTTCTAAGGATCAACTGAGTAGTATATTTTGGCTTTCCAATCACCTGTTCTTCTCCAGGTCAGCAGACCCAACAAATGTTCTACCCAATACCAGATCTCAACATCGATCCCTTCTATATGCCTCTAACTTCTCCCCTTCCATGATTGATACTCGATCAAGTGTTCCAACTAATTAGGAGTGTTGTTGCTGCTACACATCTCGTTATCATTCTTCAATATCTGATGAACACTTTGGACTTGACGTGTTGCTGAAACCATAGCCCAAGAGTTCGATGTGGTTGGTTGCTGAGGTGGAGAAGAAAACAGACAATATGGTACGACAACATTTGCTTGTTGTGGGGGGTTCATCACATTTGCAACAACATACGGATGTTGTACTTGTGATATTGGTTGTTGCTGCAGTTGCTCAAGACGGATGACTTGGTTGAAATAATTCCAACTCATGATGGTTAGAATGTAATCAGACAAACGAACTGTGATCGGGAAGAAAAACGGACAAGGTCAAATTTGAAAATGTTCAAAATTTGACTAACACAACAGCTAACATGTATAAACCACAATGCACACGCATGAGGGACAAGTATGGAACAACCCGTATGAATGAAGACTTATGAGGGAACTCGTATGAGATAACAAGTATGAGCTAACCCTTATGAACCAACCCGTATAAAGAACACTTATGAACAACACGTATGACTGAGGCTTATGAGACTAGGTGTATGATCTGAGGTGTATGAAGAACACGTATGATGAGGGTGTATGAGATGACACGTATGAAGAAGGTGTATGGGATGATACATGTATGAAGGCACACGTATGGGCTGATATGCCTATGGCAGCAGGTTATGGTGTATGAGTGTTCTTCATGGTGCAATCGAAATGTTTGGGTGATATTGGGTATTTTGATGATCTGATGATTAGGTTTAGTGTAAGAGATGATTTCTAACAAGTTTGCAAAGCCCAAATCAATCCAAAAATACAAATTATAATAAAAAAAAATTCATAAAAACATGAAGAACACCAAACTTATGGGTTTTAATCAAAAACCCATATCTGGATTAATTCAACGTTGTTTATCAGTTAAATTTGATTCAGTTAGTTTCTTAAACACTTTTGTATGATGATTCAATAATCAGATCTTCAAAAACATTCCATGATCATGATTTTAGTCCAAAAACCATAATATTCATAAACATGATTTTTTTTCTCAAAAACTCTAGATCCAATTCATTTGGATTGAAATCTGATTTGGTTTTGTATAAAATCACTTTCTAAACATGAGTCCACAATCAAATCTCAGATCCAAACATCAAACACGCACCAAAATCGATGAAAACCATGTTTTATGCAATAGACAGGTCAAAATCGGTTTTCTATAACAATTGCCTTAAAACTTTCAAATCTGATGCAAAACCCCTATAACAACATGCGTGATATGAGCCGTGGCTCTGATACCACTTGTAGGATCGTATTCGGACAAGAAACTAGTATCACGCGCGTATCAGATTAAAGGCGGAATCAATAATCCGGTTAGTTGTTATAGGTGAGTGTTAGTGAAAAGGATAATAATTTTGAGAGCACACATACAAAAACATATACTTAAGGGCTGCACTTGTATTGAAATGGCAAAAGTTCTATAAAACAAACAAGGCATGCGGTATTTATAGTCCTGGTTCCATACGCCTTCCACACTTAACCCGTATGGCTTCATACGTGTTCCATTACACACGTATGAGACCATGATACGCGTATGGACCATAACAAAAGACTAAAATACCCCTGAACATCATACAACTAACCAAACGACCCCTAAACGAGTCAAACATAATCCTAACCCGATATCCAAGCTAGGGAAATATCCGAAGGGTGTATTTACATTTGTTGGTTTATTGGTCTTCACATCAATTTGCGTTAATAACTTTCGTGCGAGTTAACATGACGTCGCACCGGTCCGTGTATAGTTCAATGTTTTTAGGCCTATTTTTTCCGTTTAACAGCTCCATTAGAACGTGTAGGTCCCAAATCGACTTGGTTATTGTTTTCTATTTTTACATCGTGTCGGGTCATGTATGGAACTGGTTGTGTAATAAAAGGCACCACAAGTCTCTAAATTTGTTCAAGAAATTATTGTCTAAAATTAATATGTGTTTTGGATGTCCAATTCATTAGATCAAATGCAAACAATTTAATCACATAAAATGCAAATAAAGAACACTGGAAGTTGATTTCACCCGATTAGTGATATACAATAGATAAAAATAAAAGAAAACCAGAGATTTTCTGCCAACTTTTGCTGAAATCATTACATAAAAGGAATTCCAAATTGCTTGTTTCATCCGCTTGCATGTAGAAGTTGATAATGGTTGCATCTTTATTGTTCACATTTGTGCCTGGCTTCATAGCTTTAGATTTGTCATCCTGCATTTTAGACAAAGAGTTTCATTCGTTAATCATGACTCTGTAGATGAAGAAATTAGTGTCGTCAGCAGGGCCGTCTTTGGGGTGGGTCCGAGGAGGCCAACCGGACAGGGTCCATAAATCTTGAGGGCCTAATTTTTTAAAAAAATTCCTATATATATGTATATATTTTTATATAACTCATTTAACACTTAAACTTGAACCTAAGGGGCCTATTTTTTAACGGTTTGGACAGGGTACATGAATTTTTAGAGATTTTCAGGGACGGCCCTGGTCGTCAGCCCAGCGGACACGTCCTTTTTAGATCCATTTATGTTCTTTATAGAACCATTTTTATGTCGAGAACTGTAAGAACAATATAATGGGACACAATCTTTTTAGATCCATTTATGTTCTTTATAGAACAACTTTTGTGTCAAGAACTGTAAGAACTACGAACAACATGAAGCACTAATACATACTACATCAATGATTCGGTAAGATAGTGGGGTAGACGGTTATGTAACCGCCTTCTATATCACAACTAAAGCAAAAGTACAAGTATAGTATGTGGTTCGTGTAGTTCTCAACGTATTTTTTATTTTGATATAAACATCAATCTATATATAAATATAATATGTGCGTGTGTGTTAAGTTGTGTGTATGTATACCTAAAACATATCTGTAGAACATTACATATTGCGAGAACACACTGAAGTCAGAACAAAGTAAATAATCCAGTGTTTTTTAATCTTAATCTTTTTTAAAATACACGAAAATGGTTGATGTTTCTGAATTATATCAGTAAACTTGATTTAAGATACCACTTTCATGAGTGAACATGACATTCTTTTCTTTTGAATCCAAACACTAAGAATTTATATTACTTTTTTGGTTATTACCTTAGCCATGCTCATTCAGTGGTCTTGTAATTTGGGTAAGGAACACGACCACTTTCAATGTGCTTGACATCCTCCACAAGAACTTGATAATGCTGCTTCACTTCTTCTGCTGTCTTACCACCAACAGCCTTGGCAACATTATGCCACCGGTCAGGAGTATCTTTGTCGAATACTGCTAAAGCCTTCTCAAAGGCCTTGTTTTGCTTGGCAGTCCATGAACCAGAACCGCGGGAAGACGTTGAGCTAGATGCCATATAAATACACTAAAACGAATACCAAACAAATATAGGGATGATGCTTTAATGAACACTCAAGAGCTGATATGTGATATGTATCGATAGATAGAAATGTGTCTTTTATAGGCTCCAAAAATAGAGGAGGGGGCCTGGAAGTTTGCCCGTGCTAGTTGGCAATGATTCGTATCGTTAAGCATCACAAAAGTGAGTATATGATTGCAAATTTTCTTGTAAAGAAGAATCAATGCCTACAAGAATCTTTTATTTTTCTATTTTTTGGTATTGGTATTATTGGGTACAATTTCCCTTATGTCATACAATTAGTTGATTACCCTGGGAGTGTCCAGGGTTGAAAAATCTAATATGACTTAATAAAAAAAGGATAAAAGAAGTAAACAGTCTCAACTACTTTTAATGCTAAAGAAAGTTGTTCTAATGTTAATACTACGAAAGGGGGCTCTCATGTTGTGTTCCCAACATATTAAAAAAATCTCAACCTCTTTTAATGCTAAGCATATCGTTATAGCACATGAACATGGGCAATTCATATATGTAATAGTAGGTTTAAAAACATATATACTATCATAACACGATTAGTACTTGCCTATATATGATTAATAAATCACCTAAACACATGCGTTTTTTTCTACATGAACAAAAACTCACTAAAAAACATTTTTTTCGTTTTTTGTATAGCACTATGGTGCTCGTTGGAAAGATAATAAAGCGATCGTTAATTTGGTGTAAATTTTTTTTTTCAAAAGAAATGTCATACATAAAAGTTACTAACGTTTAAAATTGTGAGTGGAAATTAAGGAAAAAATAAAGATAAAAATATTAATTAAAATATTTGAAATTTTAAAATAACAATTAACATTTAAAAATGTGAGAGGAAAATAAGGAAAAGATATTAATTAACATATTTGAAATTTTAAGATAAAATAGATATAGATTTTATTTAAAAAAAGAAAACAAAAATTTTAAAAATTTATCATTTATTTAAAACTAGTTTATACCCCGGGAGCGTCCCGGGTTGAGAAATCTAAGTAAAGTGGATAAAATTAGAAGTATCCAAACTATAAAAATGGCATCTGCCAATATATGATTAATGAATATTATTATTATTATTATTATTATTATTATTATTATTATTATTATTATTATTATTATTATTATTATTATTATTATTATTATTATTATTTTAAACAAATCTCTGTCATAAGTTATCATATTCTAAAATAAATAAAAGGGTAATTGGGTCTGGTATCACCTAATCCCAGACCCGACCCAAACCCACAATTTTTTAAACTAATTCCAAACCTGACACAATACATGTCGTGTTACAAAAAATAGTCGTTTTTTCTCCGTTTTTTTATATAGCACTATGATACTCGTTGGAAAGATAATAAAACGCTCGTTAATTTGGTATAATTTTTTCTTTAAAAAATCTCATATATAAAAGATATTAACATTTAAAAGTTATGAGAGGAAACATGAGAGAGAAAATAATAAAGTTTTAATATTTATATTTAGTAGTAGATTATGTATTTAATAGATTATGTTAAATCATATTTAAACCATATTTATTTCTTTTTTTAATTAGTCTAGAGTTGCCACATCAGATCCTATGTGGCATCTCTCAAAAGAGAGATTGCATAATATTATGACATGTCATTAAAAATGCTTTGGTTTATTATATATATAGATATAGATAATAAATTCAATACTATCACCTCAAAGTGTCACATGACATATTTAATGAGGGGTTGAGGCCTCCATTGAATGTCACATCATAGAAATTCAATTATTTTATTATAAGTTATAGATTATAGATTGTAGATATCATAGGTCTAAAATGTATAGGATGGACTGGTATACAAGACACATGAGACCTCTCCAGCTCTATTATTTCTTATGTAGCATATAAACTTCAAATATCGTCACTTCGTATGCACATGATTTGGTTTATTTGTGACCGATTAAACTCATGGTAGGTAATTGTAGCAAGTCGGTACCTCTATTATTAGCAATTAATTGTTGAATTTGTGACCGATTAAACTCATTGGGGTTGGTGGCCCAATGGTAGAAGCAAAGTTTCTAGCAACACCTAAGTGGAGGTCATAGGTTCAAGTCCCACAAGAAGTAGAAATTTGCCGTAAAAAAAAAAAAATTAAATTGTTGAATTTTTATATATGAAATCTTAGATTTTCGGTCAGATCCTTTAGTTAGCCCCTTTAGTTGTAACCAATAGAAAAGAGAATCTTGTAATATAATCCGACTAAAAAGTTATTTCGCCTGAAGAAAACCTTAACACACCCATCTAATAATTGTGTGTATAAACTTAATTGTCTTAATATGATTGCTTGACTTCTTATATCGTTTTTCTTTTGAGGTGAGTTTAAAGACTTCTAGAGAACCCCTACATTGAAAACTTGTTTATTATCTGCCTTAACCTATGTTGATTATTAGGTTGTGTTATTATTCTCATACCTTATGTCATATTACCTATGTAACAGTTGGTTTATGACCGTTTAGCCGTGTAGGTTGTGACAGTTGTAGTAAGTAGTTATTGGTCCCAAACAATGATTATATATTATGCAAATTCTATGAGGATTAACACGATATGATCAAAGAAATTAATAGAAATCAAAGAAATATATTACAATGTTCTTGAAGGTTTTTCGGTTTTCTCTCTTGTGGATATTGGATTTGTTTGCAAATCTTGATAACCCTCAAATGAGAAATGTTAACCGTATATATAAGTAGAGATGGTGGATAAAAGCCATAACTAACTTAGGTTTAATTAAACTAACATAAATACTTAGGATATGACTAATAATAATTCAATTATATACTTAATATTAATGATCTAGCTTATATCTAACAGTTATTAACGGTTCCTTATCGGTTGTTGATTAACCGCCAAAATCCTATGTATTTATAGCTGTATTAAGTACCAAGTTTATTCAAAATCATTGTCCGTTTAACCCTTTATTTGTGTTTGCTCATTCATCATTATGAGTGAGTGTATATGTTTTCTTTGATACGTAACAACCTCAACACATTAATATTGTACTTTTGGAGATGATCTAGATTGTCTTTTCTAATGTAAGCATATGAATTATATGGAAGCATATAGTCGTGCTAACATGTTTGCATCTAGTCCTAGATCTTGTTAAGATTTGATACAATAAGAAGTCCTTTTATGTGCATATGATAGCGTACGTTCCTATGTTTTAATTTGCCCTTGTCTGCTTTGATTATTTAGATGCTGATGGTGACTTGTCAATCATGAAAAATCAATGTCATTATATAAGAAAGAAATTCGTACTACTTTCATTTTAACCTGATATGTTGCAAGTTATATGAAGTTAGTGTTTGTGTAGATAAAAATATCAATGTAGTTTAGTTAGGGTTTTTTTATTAATTGTTTATTTGTAGTACTGCCTTAGGATAGGGGCCAAGTTTATACTGTTCACACTTTTTGTATTTATCAAGAGGCATGTTATTTACACAAGAAGAAAAAGTAAGTTTGCATAGCCTTCTACGGGTCGTAGAGGGCTCTACGGGCCGTATAGGGGGTCAGTGTAATAAATGCTCAACCCTCTACGGCCCGTAAAGCCCTCTACGGCCCGTAGAGGTGGTTTGGTGGAGTGCATTTAAACCCTACACGAGCCGTAGAGGTCTCTACGGCCCGTAGGCAGTACGAGGTACGAGGTCATTAAATGAAGTGGGCTACGCACATCCAGTGGTACACTCGCGACGACCTTGTAGAGGTATTAATATTATTTTTATTTTTATTCTTATTATTTTTGTTTTTGTTGTTATTCGAAATGTTAATGTTAATGATAATGTTCAGGATATCTACACTAGGGCGGTGAATACTGTCGCTGATGACGTCCTCTATGCGTGGTGGCCCACCATTGGCGGTCCCGAGTTCGGCAACCCGGCACAGAAGTATTATTATTATTATTATCATCATCATTATTATTATTTTTCAATATCTTTGTTCTGATTATTATTACTATTATTATGCTGTGCAGGGAGAGGTGTGACAGGGCATCCAACATTCGTCACCCCGTAGTTCGTTACATTCACCGTTGCATTACTTATTCCCTAACGGCACGGGGGAATAGTAACGAGCGGGTGACGAAGACGGACCTGATGTACCTGCATTGCATACTCACCGGCACGCCGATTGCCTTGCATCGGGTCATGGCCGAGTATTTTGCCTCCTTCCCCCATAAGCCGTTGAAGGGAGGCATCCCATGCGGGGGGCTCATCAGCAAGATTGCCGAGCGCTGCGATGCCGTGAAGTATTACGGTTATGTTAACCGTAATCGGTTTCCGTCACTAACGCCCAGGTATTTCGGTTATTAATGTTGTTATTATTATTATTATTATTATTATTATTATTATTATTATTATTATTATTATTATTATTAATGTTAATGTTTATGAGTTTCTTTCAGCCTAATAGTCTACCCACGATGAAGGCTATGCTTTGTGCGGCGAAGAAGGCGAAGACGCCGGATCATGATGCCTTCCACTATCTGATTGGTCCCGGTGGCGTGGAGTTTGTGCATGAGCCGTTACTACATCAGGGCCTTAGAGGTATTATTATTATTATTATTTATTATTATTATTTTATTATTATTATTATTATTATTATTATTATACTTATTATTATTATTATTATTTGAGAAACTTGTAGACAACTTGTGTTGTCTGGTTTGCCTAAAAACAGGGGAAACTCTGCCCAATTTTTTATAAAATCCTGGAATATTATTATTATTTATTAATTATTTATTGTTATCCATTGCAGGTGATGCTGTGGAGGTCGGGTTGCAGTTTGTGCATGAGCAGGAGGGGGCGGTAGAGGCCTCTACGGCTCGTAGGTAATCATTACCAATGATTGTATGATTACCAATCATTTGTAATGAGTACCTACGAGCCGTAGAGGCCTCTACGGCTCGTAGAAGTCTGAAAAAATTGGCTCTACGACCCGTAGAGGGCTCTACGGGCCGTAGAGGGTTGTGTGAATAAAATTTATCCTTGTGCAAATAGTGGGAGCCTTTATCAATGGAAGACATAATAATACTTCACAAGATCAAATAAATGTGAATGTTGATTGAGCTAAAAATTACCATGAGGTAAGGTAACCTAGTCCATAAATGAGCTTGTTGGAATTTAGAGAAGAGCTTATACTACACAAACCAAACAAAAAGATAAAACGTCAAAGAGAACACCACAAATTAGAGGACTTATAGTGAAACGCGGATGACAGATCACTAACGGATATTGCTGACAGATCACTGATGCAATATAACTAACAAGTCATGAAGGGATCTCCATCGACGGTTCAGCGAAATTATAGTTATTTTTAATTAAAAATATATAAATTATATTCATCTATTCTTATACTTGTTTTCAATTAAACAATATATAAAAAAATATCGTAAACCAAAATGTGCTTAATAATTTCACTTCATTCAAAGTCTATATATAAAACATGTTGATACAATAAGAAACCATATAGAGTTTGAGAGAGGACAACACTTTGGTGGCAGTCTTAACTGGATTTGGTGCATAAAAGCTTTAAATTGCTCAGTCTACTAAGCTAACTTAGCATGGACCTCATCATGTTGTGCTTGAAGGTCCGTGCCACACTTCAGTTTAGCCTCCAGTGCACTGACTCCTCTGCATTATCCTCAGTTTCATTCTAGGTCAATCATCTACAAACATAAAACATCATACACGTGATTTTTACCTTATTGACGATGAAAACATGTGACCTTATATAACAAACATACCATCACAGAAGAATGAGTGTAAGAGTTCCTAGTGCTGGCTATCAGGATCATTAGTAATGGCATAATGGGGTTCATGAGTGATCATTAGTAATGACAAGATCGAAGAGGCGGTCTCCATACGAATTTTGCTTATTAGAACTTGTTTTTTTTAGAAACATCCTTGCACAAATGGTGCTTTTTGTTTCATATTTTTAAACAAGCTATACCTCTCTAACGGCTTACTATAAATGGATTAGATCATTTCTAGAAATTTTCTCTCTTCTATAATTCAAACATTTCCAGTACTCCTTGAAATAATTATCCTAATGAATGTCCAAAAGTGGCAGCCCACACTAACAATATCACTAAACTTAAAAAATAATAAATATTGGAACACTTAAGATCACTCTAGTTGCTTTCAAATAACCAATCTTGATAATATGTAGATTCTATCAACGAGTTGCCATTCGCATGCCTAGGGTGTCTCTCCCAAACCATCACCAAGATATATTGTTGCATGAACC